>JAQHUG010000270.1:1947128-2004883 GCA_028555095.1 Dicrostonyx torquatus | reverse complement strand
TGGCTGTCAATAGGGACTGACAGATAAGCCAAGGATATTGGCACAGGGACCTATCTCTTCTGCATATATTGGCCTTTTGGGAACCTATTCTATATGGATGCACACCTTCTTAGGCCTAGATGGAGCGGGGAGGGCCTTGGGCTTTCCACAGGGCAGGGTATACTGCCCCATATCAGGGAAGATTGGGGAGATGGTGGGGTAGAGGGGGAGTGGGAGAGCCCGGGACAAGGGTAGTAAATGTAACTTTTTCTTTTAACAATAAAAAAAACTATAACAAATAAAGAAATAAAAACAAAAAAAATTGGTGGAGCAATGAGCAGCATAAATTTAATCTAAGGACACCCCTCTTACACAACGTACAGTGTTTTGCTAATGCTCCAAACACTATCTCAGAATGACCCTGATTTGGCTTAGTAGCTGTTGATAGAAAAAACAAATGAAAAAATTTGAGTAATAATTCTTGATTTTCTCTGTTTTCTTCCTTTCCCCTTCAATACTTTATGCTGTACCAATTTCATTTATTAATGAACAGCTTCAATAATTGCATAAATCATTCCCCTTTGTAGTCCTGTCTCTCTCCTGAAAACATTCACCCAGAATATTGTTCCTAGGTATGAGGCAGGTCCTACTACTATTCAAAGGTCAAATTTTCTATTATTGTAATAAAGTACCTGGGTAGTCCACTTTATAATTCTAAAGATTCATGTTGTCTCACAGTTTTATATGTTTCAACCACTAGTTTTTTGTTTCAATAGCTTTTTGCTTGTTTGTTTGTTTATAAATGCTTATTTTTACTTAAAGGGGGTTTGTTATAAATGGTTAATGGTCATAGTAGTCAATTTAGTAGTCAATCTTTTTCAATTTTTTTATTTTGAAAACTTACACTTCCTCCCCTTCTCCCAATCCCCTCCCACTTCTCCACTACCTCTCCTCCCTCCCCCTGCCCTTAAGAGAGGGCAGGTTACCCTACCCTGTGGGAAGTCCAGGGCCCTCCTCTCTCCATCCTGGCCCAGGAAGGTGTGCATCCAACTAGGCTAGGTTCCCAAAAAGCCAATACATGCAAAGGAGATAGGTCAAAATGCCATTATTGATGGCTTCTCAGTCTGCCTCCATTGGCAGCCACATTCAGAGAGTCTGATTTGATCGCATGCTCATTCAGTCCCAGTTCAGCTGGATTTGGTGAGGTCCCATTAGATCAGACACACTGTCTCAGTGGGTGGAGCAGCTCCTCGCTGTCCTGACTTTCCTGCTCATCTTCTCCCACCTTCTGCTCTTCTACTGGACCTTGGAAGCTCAGTCCATTGCTCTGATGTGAATGAGGGTCTCTGTCTCTATCTCCATCCATTGGATGAAATTTCTTCTAGTACTTTCTGCACTTTTGATCCTCTGGTGAAATAGTTCTTCCTAGAAGCCAGGAAGCAAAGTATATGGAAGGCACAGAGTCTGGGTCCCACCATGCCAGGGATGATGAAATGACATAACACTGTGCAGGTAATGCTTTACCACATAGTTTACAGAACCGCGTAGACTTTCCACTGTGAGGAAGAAGTACATGTGAATATTTGTAAGGTGTTTAACATTCAAACTAGAACAACAAAATGCTTAAAAACCTTCAGATGACTTCCACACTGTAAAGAATGTGGCTTGTCTCTGCTGAAAAACTTTTCTACCACCATGCAGTATTCTTCTTTAATGTGTGACTCATAATTTAGCTCAATATTTACATTTCAGATGGATATAACCTGCAACTCTCCAAATAGAATAACCTTGTTCCTATTTCAAAGATATACAACATTTAACCTTCTGTTCCACGGTTGTTGTTTTTTTGTGTGTGAGTGTGAACAATTTCAACATCTATCTAACATAAGCTGGCCACACATTTTCAAGGTTTTTACTACTACTTCCCATTAAATCTGTTTAAAGTTTTCAAATCTAATTCATCTCACCTATAGATGTATATATTTTCTGTCTTGCAGAGTAATAAAACTGCAGGAAGGCAAGATAACTGATTCTTTTTACACACACATACACCTGTGCCAGCTGATCAAGTAAATAAAGATGGTGTCACAGACAGATATTCTACAAAACCACAGAAAGTTTATGACTGACATGAAAATGGCTTCATCTGCTCACAGTAGTAAATGCTCAGATACCAATTGTGAAAAGTATTACAGGAATTTTCTTCAGTTGGCTTGATGTTCTGCTGCACATCGTAAAAGTGCCATTTTTTATTTCTTGCTGATGCTATGCATCTTTGCTACTGAAGTCCATTTCAGAGAGTCCTTGGAGATAGACACAGCTTGAAGTGTTTTCCTTATTTCTCAGTGAAAGGAACTGGCAGGTTAAAGAGGACTGAGAATAACTTCTGGATGGCTCTCTCTTTAATATTATCACTGAAACATTTTCCACTAACAAGTTCCTTCATTTGTCTTTCAGGAAGTGTAGAAATCAGAGGTTTTTAATAACATGAATTTGCTGTTGATTTCTGAATCTTCTATAGGTTTGCTTCAGGTTTTACAACTAGATATTAAATAATAAAATTTCAGACGTTATAATGAGGGCAGTAATTTATCAGGAAATTGAAAGTTTTTTGTTAACACATCTTGTCTTTGTCTGTTATAAAATATGTTAATAACTTCCTTTGCTTCTAGGGAATATCTGTTTGGAGGCCCAGTGGTATCAGAGCTACCCTACTCTAAACCCCTTAGAGTCGCTCTCAACTCATGACAGTCTTTTAGTTCAGTGGTGTTTGTACATGTTACTGAAATTAAAATAGATGAATTTTTGGCATGTGGCACTTGGTCTTTGACCTATAGTAACTGAGTTACTGTCCCATCTAGAATAAAGAGTATGCTCACATTTATTTTCTGCTCTACTCCATAGTTACCACTCTTACATTGACACTGCAATGCTAATTGTTTTGATTGGTAGAAGAAAACAATATGCAACAAAGCTAATAAATATATGATTAAGTTTCCAGATTAATACGGGGAGGGAGCTTGTAAACTGTTCACAATATATGCATCAATGGGATCACAAAGTAGGACATTGTACTGCTCTTGGTCTCTGCAGTCGATGGAAAATTGTAGTACTGTGGAGCTATCTGTAGAGCAGCCAGGCTGAATTTGGCTCTATGGAAGGCACAGTCTTACTATCAAGTGAGATGGCCCCAAGGGGCTCTCAGCTGAGACAGTATATTAACATAATACATGGTAATATACTTTAAAAAATTTAAACCATAGTTTTATTATTTGTTTTTTGATTCTTTTAAATTTGTATTAAGTTATGAAGTGTGATACAATACACATACAGACACACCCATCCACCCACCCACAGACACACACACACACAAGCATACAGAAACATGCTGTCCTACAGAATGCAATGTGCTAGGGTGTCCATCTAGATTCATGGATTATGACAAGTAGTTCTCTCTTGGGAATAATTTTGATGGTAGTGACAGTTGAAGATACATGGGGTCAGGGGTGACGTGTCTCCCATCTGCTGTGATCAGATTGGTGACTACCCCAATCATCATTAAAGAGCTTTCATCTGGTAATTGATGTAAACAGATAAAGAGACCTACAGCCAACCATTAGGTCATTCTTGGGAAATATTGCTGAAGAGAGAAAGAACAATAGAAGACAGAGCTTCAATGGCATTACAACAAAAACCCACAGAAACAGCTAACTTGGTTTATAGGCACTCACAGATTCTCAACCAACAACCAGGGGACTGCATGTGACCAACCTAAACCTTCTAATGTATATGTGACAGATCAGTAGCTTGATCTATTTATAGGACTCCTAATAATAAGAGCAGAGGTTGTACCTAATGTTTTGACTGGCTCTTGGGAACCTATTCCTCATATTGAATTGCCTTGCCCAGGCTTTGTTGATGTTTGTGAGAGGCCTGCTCCTTTCTGAACAGAAACAGAGGAGGAATGAATTGAGGAAGGTGGGAATGGAGGGAAGAGAATAGAAGGAGAGAAGAGACAGGCTATTGTGATTGAGATGAAAAAAAATAAAATTTAATTTTAAAGAAGACACTGAGTTTTGCCTTGAATTTAAATTTACTCTAAAATGCAAGGTATTTGAATTTGAATGGAAATTGAAAGCCTGTAAGGTTGTACATGGTTCACATAAGGTTTTTATATAGTTTCTAGAATGCCAGAATGAGACAAACATGGGGATTTGATGCCTGCACTAGGAAGTAGCCATCCAAAGGACAAAATATCATGATAAAGTTTTTCCTGATAAGAATGCTTGAGACAGATCTCCCTTGGACTCTTTTAGAGAAGTGGTATCATATTTCATGGTAGAATGCAGTTGAAAATGAGAACATAAATGACATTCTCAGAGCTGTTTTGTGAGAGAGTACAATTCAGTGAATGCAGTCATAGAAAACACAAATATGGCATATTCTGCTTGTGCAGACTTTCAATGAACTATTTCATAATAAAAACAAGAGTTTCTACAAGGTGCATTTCTTAAATTTTGAAAAAGACACAAGACAAATACATGGAAGTAAAAACACCATTATGACTTATTGCTAAAGACAGAATCATTTATAAAAGTTAGTTAATTTTATGATGAAGGAAAAATGACTAATATGTAGTAATATGCAAAATAAGCTCTGAGCCTAAAGGGCAAGAAATAATGATGAGAGTTAAAGAATTGACTCTGTTTGTGGCCATCTGTCTGATGTTTCCACCATTAATCATGAGCACCAGCTCATTACTGTGCCCCAAAACTACATCAGGAGTTTACTATTCTTATTTTCCATATTTCAGTTTGTACATGAGTTAAAGTTCGTGATTCCCAAGGCTTTCATATTACACCTGGACAAGTCTTCCATCTTTGCTCTGCATCAATACTCTCCTGAAAGCAGCCATGTTGCCTTTAAAGTTACCAGTGGTGAACAAATGATGTCTAATATTCTCACAGAAGAGAACTTTAAGGTGGAACACAACTCACATGGTGGGAATGGGATCTTCAGAGCATAAAGACCTTTAAAAGCAAAATCCAGCTTCAACTTTCCTGGTTCTATGATCAATAATAAGTTCTGTACAATAAATTGTGGCAATTGTTTATGACAGAATGATGCAGTAGCTCCTGTGGCTCTAAGATATTCAAAAGAATGTTTTACCTCACATGTATTCACATTGAAAAATATCCACAAGACTTTGAATACAGAATAAAAATGAAAATAAACACAGTAATTTTATATCTCATAATACTCCAATGATCCAATGTATAATAGAATATATCTTAAGATGTATTTTGAAACATTTTACTTAATATTTGTATACACATAATGTGTTTTAAGTAAACCCACCTCACAGTCCCTCCCTTCTAATTCCTTCAGTATCCCCATCGCCACTTTTTATACACAACTTCAAGTATCCTCTCTCTTTTTGAAAATTTAATACCCACTTAGTCCACTTATTGCTGTCTGTGGTTGTGTCTGCAGCTAAAACCTGAGTCATAATAAGTTCAGGTCCTTGTATCAATCTATGACTGGGCTAGAATTTATATGGAACAAAATGAAAGGTACCAGGTTTATGTGTATAGACATCAGACAGGCATGACATTTAACTCACAGGCTGATTTCCAGTGGGTTGAAAACAAGCATGGGCAGAAGAGAACCACAGGATACTTTTAACAACAGAGTCCTGACAAAGCTGTCACTTTCCTAATTCTAAAACTGGCAAAGACATAGACTAACACAAAGATGATAGATGGAAAACAGAGGATAGATAGGTAACAGATGACAGATATGGACAACTAAATGAAATAAAGGTAGATGGTACAGACAGATATATGAGATATATAAATGAGAGTTAAAAAGTGTCACAGTAATTAAAGAAGTAATTTCCCAAGCCAGCTATCTCTAGAATATATATATATATATATATATATATATATATATATATATATATATATATATTTTAGTAAATGAAAGAATATAAACAAACTCACGATACCAGATCTAGGATCCCACACTTTCCGAGAGAGAGCACCAGGCCAAGCAAGGGAGTGAGCACACGTGGCCTGTCCCTTTTATTCATCAGGGGGGTCCTGATGGTCCAACCCAAATAATTAGGTAATGGTGGGCGTGGCTATTAGCTTCATTATCTTGATTGGCTGAAACCTTTCCCCATCATCTCCCTCTTTTGTCTAAATAAGATCAATTTAACTCTAGTATAGCTATATACAATGGGAACAGACATCGAACATGAAGTTACAAACAATAAAAATATCAATCCATTATTCCTCCCCCATCTCTTAATTATATGCAAGGCATAATAAACCCCTAAATGAAGTTCCAAAGTCTGAGGGCAAAGTTTTCTGGGAGAGGGGACGTTGTTCTCTAAAGCTATTTCCTGCTGACATGCGGACGACTTTTTGTCTAGGGGATCCATATCAGCTATCCAAGTTGAAATCGTCCTAGCGAACGGTATCCAAATATGTCCTGTAGCAGTATCATCAGCATCCTGACATCGAATCAGCCAGATGAAGGTGTTGTAAATGGGTCCATCTTCTTTCCTAGAAATACAACATAGTTTAAGACAACTCAAAGTTACCAAAATGAGGCCACAATCCGGTGCTGTCATCCTCTTCCTGGAAATTTGCTCAAAATTTGCTGTAGAAAAATTCATTATGTATTGTAGAAAGCTGAAAACATTAATTACACATATCAATGAAAGTTATGATAGATACAAAGAAAAGGAGAGATGTTCTTTAAATTCAGTTTATTTTCTGTCCTATATCAACTGACTCTTGACATATGACAGAAACTCCAGAAACTCTGGGTTATTCTCTTAATAACAGGCTTGGAATTAGAGAGGGACTGAGTCAGAGTCTCACTCTAAAACCAGCTCTACATAGTTATGAATATATATATTGAAGTATAGGAGGACTTACCTGGTATCCACATCAATACCTTTATGTACATATAAACATATATACGTGTGTGTGTGTGTGTGAAGATTTGTACTCACGACACCTATTGGGTTCTCTTACTTATCCTTGTTGGGCTGTAGACTGTGTTTATCTGTCAGTATTCACATTTATCCAAAGTCCTTTCAGACCTTCTGAAAATGAATATTTTCCTGAGGATAAAAGAACAGAACCCTGCCCTCCTCCTACCTGTCTGTCTTACCACCTGTAAGATCATTGTCATTGTGGATGAGTTGTCTTGTCTCCCTTTCTAGTGGTTCTTTCTCCTAACCGGACCTTTATCAATTTTGATGGTATCCATAATTTTTCATCTCCTATGGAAACAAGAGCAAAACCCCTTCCCCAATGCAGCACCTCTCCTGGTTTCCATTGTGAGGTCTGCACATCCTTGAAATAAATTGGTTGATTTAGCTCAATAGATTTTTCCATTATCCAATGTCTTTCCACTGCTGTTGTTCCTTTGTGATTAGCATTAAGAAAATTCAAGGTTAATAAAGCATTATGCAACCTATTTCTGGGCACATTTTCCACACCTTTCTGTTTAATTAACATATCCTTTATTGTTTGATTTGATCTTTCTATGACTGCTTGACCTGTAGGATTGTATGGTATACCTGTAACATGTTTGATATTATAATAAGCAAAAAACCATTTCATTTTTCTAGAGACATAAGCTAGACCATTATCTGTTTTTATTTGCGCAGGTATACCCATGATGGCCATAACCTCCAATAAGTGTGTTATCACTGAATCAGCCTTTTCAGAGCTTAAAGCAGTTGCCCACTGTAAACCTGAATACGTGTCAATGTTGTGATGCTCATATTTCAGTTTCCCAAATTCTGCAAAGTGAAACACATCCATCTGCCCGATTTCATTCATTTGAGAACCCTTAGGGTTAGTCCCTGCAGGTAATGGTGTCTGGTTATAAAAAGAGCAAGTAGGGCATCTCTTTATAATCTCTTTAGCTTGTTGCCATGTAATGGAAAACTCTTTCTTTAGACCTTTGCTCTTGATGTGATGTTTTTTTTATGAAACTCTGAGGCCTGTAGCCCACTTCCAATCAATAATTGATCAATTTCTACATTACCTTGTGCTAAAGGAACTGGCAGACCTGTATGGGATCAGATGTGTGTTATGTACATAGGACAAAGCCTATTTCTGATAATGTCTTGAACCTGGATAAACAATGAAGTCAATTCTGTATCATCTGGTATAAATTTAGCCATTTCAATATGCAAGATAACTCTTTCCACATACTATGAGTCAGTAAAAATGTTAAGGGGTTCTGTAAAATCCTTTAGTACCATTAGGATAGCATATAATTCTGCCTTCTGGACAGAGTTATAAGGACTTTGTTCTACCTTACTCAATTTATCAGACTTGTAACCAGACTTACCTGACTTATTGGCATCAGTATAGAATGTGTAAGCTCCAGTTATTGGGGCATCACTCACAATCCGAGGAAGAATCCATGAAGTTCTTTTTATAAATTTAAGCCTATCACTTTTGGGATAGTTGCAATTAATTTCTCCCAAAAAATTAGCAGAAGTTCTTTGTCATGGTTCATTCTCTTCCCATAGCTTTCTTATTTCCTCAGCATTGAAAGGCACTATAATTTCTGCTGGGCCTATGCCTGCTAGTTGATGAAGTCTTAGTTTGCCTTTTATAATCAATTCAGAGACCTTTTATACATAGGTTTTTAATTTTTTACTTGGCTTATGTGGTAAGAAGATACATTCTAAGATAATATCATCTCTCTGCATTAAAATTCCTGTAGGAGAAATTCTGGAAGGCAATATGACCAGAATACAACTCAGCTCTGGGTTTACCCCATCAACAGTCGCCTTCTGTAATTTTTCCTCAATTATTGTTAGTTCCTTCTCTGCCTCAGCAGTTAAATTTCTAGGACTATTCAAATCTTTATCACAATCCAAAGTCTTATTTAGATGCTTTATCAAATCTGGTGTTATTCCAACAGCCGGTCGTAGGCTGGAAATGTCTCCTAATAGTGTTTGAAAGTCATTAAGAGTTTGCAACTGATCCCTTCTTATTTGCACCTTTTGTGTCTTGATTTTTTGTAAACCATTTCTGTACCCTAAATAATTAACAGAATCTCCCCTCTAAACCTTCTCAAGATCAAGTTGTGGACCCCATTTAGGTAAAATTATCTTTACCTCCTCAAACATCCTTTGTAAGGTATCTATGCTTGAATCAGATAACAATATGTCGTCCATATAATGATAAAATATAGACTTAGGGAATTGCTTACGTATTATTTCCAGGGGCTGACGTACAAAATATTGACACAGGGTAGGGGAATTCAGCATTCCTTGTGACAAGATTGTCCATTGGTATCTCTTGGTAGGCCGAGAGTTATTATAAGTAGGCACTGTAAAAGCAAATTTTTCTCTATCTTTCTCCTGCAAAGGGATAGTAAAAAAAAAATCCTTCAAGTCAATGACTATTAAAGACCATCTTTTTGGTAATAAAGAGGGTAGAGGAATTCTGGATTGTAGAGAGCCCATAGGTTGAATAACCTTGTTGATAACTCTGAGATCTGTCACCATTCTCCATTTACCAGATTTCTTCTTGACAACAAATACAGGAGAGTTCCATGGGCTGGTAGATTCTTCTATGTGGTGAGCATTTAATTGTTCCTGTACCAGCTATTCTAAAGCCTGTAACTTTTCTTCAGCAAGAGGCCATTGTTTGACCCATATTGGCTTCTCTGTCATCCATGTTAAAGGTAGGACTGTTGGAAAATTTGAAAAGTTCTCAATTGCCTTGTGTTCTTGCACAGCTCTGATGGCCAGAGTTCACTGTCTGTAAAGTCTTGTAATATTTTCCTTAGAAATATAAGCTCTACGGCAGCAGGAATGTTAATCTGCATATTCCATTGTTGTAATAGGTCATGGCCCCATAAATTCACTGCAATATCAGCTACATATGGCCTTAGTTTTCCTATTTGCCCTTCTAGCCCTATGCATTTTACCCATCTTGTGCCCTGTCTTACCTGAGACAAGGTTCCAATTCCCATGAACTGAACATCCACTTCCTGAAGGGGCCAATTTGGATGTCATGATCTCAGGGTAATTATTAGGTACATCTGCACCTGTGTCCAGTAGACCTTGAATATAAATGCCATTCATGCAAACCCTCAGCTGTGATCTCTGTTCATTTAGAGAAGTCTGCCAGAATACATGTTTTTCTCTCATCCATAAAGTTTTTTGTTCATTATCCATATTCTTCTCATTAGTGAAACCATCATTGCTATTGACAGTAGGTGTGGGGCCTTCTAATTTTACTGATGAGACACATTCTCCATAGTAATTGGGAGTTGCTGAGCCATATGAGTCATATGTATCGGAGCCAGCTGAATAGGCATTGGGGCCTGTGGGAGGCCCCCCCCATTCCATTTCCTGATGGTAACAGGTTGCCTTGCCTATCCCTTATTGATCTACATTCATTAGTCCAGTGTCTGAGTTTTCCACATCTCCTACATCAGCCTGAAGGTTGAGGCCTCCTGTTTCTGTTATTCCCATAAGAGTTAGTATTCCTGAAATTCTTTTGTCTACATTCTCGTTTGAAATGTTCCATTTTTCCACAATTAAAACATTTAAAGTTTGATATCTCTTCCTACTATTGGAAAGTGCTTCAGCTACCCAAGGTTCTGTACCATAATCAAAACTTTCAACACTCATCATTTGTAAGACCCAGTCTTCAAAAAGTGCTGATCTGGCCCTTAAAGGTCCTATGATCTTCTTGCACTCCACATTGGCATTTTCATAAGCTAAAGCCTCAATCACGATATGCCTAGCCTCTGGGTCAGCTATCCTTTTTGTACCGCCGACATCAATCTTTGTATGAAGTCACTGAATGCTTCTTTCTGACCCTGTTTAATTCTGATATATGATTGTACCCACTGTCCTGGTTCCTGAACTCTGTGCCACACTTTCATAGCATCCATCGTGCACAGAGACAGGGTGTGGTCATCATATAAAGCCTGATCCTGAGGATCAGAGTAGATTCCATCACCTATAATTTGATCTAAAGAGAACTCAGATCCGTTTGCCCTTTCCTGTTGTTCCAAAAGTCTAGCCTCCTCTTTAAAAAGACATTTCCAATGTAATTGTGGCCCACTTTCTAGTACAGCAGAAGTCAGCAGAACCCAATTGCCTTATTACTGGAAGCTCAAGCTTTGAGAATCTCTGTTACATAGGATGAATGCAAGCTGTAGTTCACAACCGCTGGTTTAATCTCTTTTAAATCATTCATATGCACAGGTTCCTATGGTGTCTTTCACAATCTTTGAGCCTTTTGCATTCGCTAATTTTTCTGAAGTAATGACAGGAAAAACTCTGGAGAAGTTAGCCTGGGAGTTTTTTGTATTGAGGAAGGTAAATTTTGCCTCAATACCACCTGTTCTTGGTCATCTAAGTCAATTATTTCCTCAATCCTTTCAAATCTGTTTATCACTGCCTTTTGAAGCATCTGTATTTCCTGTCCAGTGATTTGTTCAAATGTCCTCATTAAGGATTCTAAGGCATGAAGTCTGGTCATCAGAGATAATGTCTCATCCTTAAAAATAACCTTCATTGAAACCACATTAGCTTCTTGTAAAGATAGTCTATCCGCCAGCTTTTCACATTCCTGTGATAAAACTTTAGCACAATGTCTCCCAAAAGCCTTTTCCTCCATAATGGTGAATCTATGCTCAAGGGAAGTGAATTTAGGACTTACATCAGCTGCCCGTACCTCCAAAGCATCAAATTTGTCCTGATAGGATCTCTTAGCATTGGTCAGGTCAGTTGTTTTGTCTTCCATGAAGGAAAGCTTTTCCCTAAAGGAGTTACCGCTAGATTGCATTGATTCTAAAGAAATCTTAGTTGACTAAAGATCCTCAGTGATGCCAGTGTTTTGTTTTTATAGCTTCTAAATCTCTGTATTAAGGAACTGATTACATTATAAATATGAGAAAAATGCAAAATGAAAGCAAGGCAGTGAATTCCATAAGGAGCCCAAGTAGAAGAGATTCATATGTGTTGTGGATAAAATCAGACATGGTATATTGCATAAATCCATTTAAATCAAAAAAGGGTATATTATCTGAACGAGTCATGGTATTTGAAAAGCGTACATGTTGACTTGAAGCAGGTATATTTACCATAGTGTACCAGTAGATATCTCAGTGGTACATTAAGTTTTTTGCTGAAGGTTGCAGTTGAGAGGGAGAGAACCAGTCAGGCTAGTCGAACCCTTTTCAGGCTGGGTGGGGTGGCAGGAGGTCAGGTGTTTGGAACGGCTGAAAATGCAGTGAGTGGATGTGGAGAACCAGAGGGCCAGGCAAGCCCCTTTGGTGATTCCTGAGAGCTATCCCACATCTCAGGTTTGTGCAATCATTCACAGCGCAGAGAGAGGCAAAGAGAGTGGGCGGGGACTCAAATAGAAAAAATTTGTTAAAGAAAAGTACAAATTGTTCACCCCTTGAGGGTCTGTGTTTGCAGAATTCACGATGCCAGTGCTCATGCCAGCTAGAAATGGTGTAGGGTGGTGCAAATACTGCCCCGAGAGCTGCGGGGACACCAAGCCCCAGAGCGAACTGGGAAAAATGGCAGCCCCGATTGTAAAATCACTCACATTGGGCGCCAGGATGTCACGGTAATTAAAGAGGTAATTACCCAAGCCAGCTCTCTCTAGAATAAATATATTTTAATAGATGAAAGAATATAAACAAACTCACGATACCAGATCTAGGATCCCATGCTTTCCGAGGGAGAGCACTGGGCCAAGTGAGGGAGCGAGCACCCATGGCCTGTCCCTTTTATTCAACAGGGGGTCCTGATGGTCCAACCCAAATAATTAGCTAATGTGGGCATGGCTATTAGCTTCATTATCTGGATTGGCTAAAACCTTTCCCCATCAAAAAAGTAGATGATAAAGAGAAATTTGATGATGAATATACATAGGTGGGTATACACACACACACACACACACACACACACACACACACACAGAGTGGGTGTGTGGACAGGTGAGTGGGCCAAAAGTTCAATGGATGATTAGATAGATAGATGATATATAGATAATAGATGATAGACAGATAGATGATAGATAGATAATAGAAGAAAGTGAGACATTCAAATGGTAGATAGATTGTTTTATATAGTCTCCTTATATAACCAAAGATGACCTCTGAATCACAGTGTATCCCAACCTCAAACTCATAATAATTCTCCTGTCCCAGCATCAGAGAGCAGAGATTACAGAAATGAACAATCACATGTAGGTAGGATAGCAGATTTATACCACTTGCCTAGAAGTTTACATAAATTTTGTGCCTATACAACCATTGACGATTGTTCAATAATTTGTGTAGAGATAATCCTATTCTGGTTCATTCAGTTATAAATTAGTTAGAGGAACACATAGAGCTTCCTCTCTCAAGGTAGTAAAGCTGTCTAGATGGCCTTGTAACAATCCTTGAAAGACCTCATTTATTTAATGTAGCCTGATAGAGTAAGCAAACTGCAAATTCCAGAATTTAACAGTTATAATATTTTCTTATATAAAAGCACTTTTGACACTCATGCATGACTGTGGAGTTAATAGCCATTGTAGTCATGCTGAGCATTGGGAGCTAGAGAATTTCTGCAGAGTTCCAGAGAAAGGACAGAATAAGACAAAGACCAAAGATGCAGACTTGAGAATGGGGTGCAGCAGACTTCTCAACAAATGTCTAGATCTAATTGCACGTTCATTTATCATATGTGTAGGTTAAGACTACCCACCAACACTCTGATGTGTCATTTTTCAGGATTATAGAGTGAGGAACAATGTTGCTGGGACCCAGAGAGTAGCAAAAAGAGCAAACACATTGATGTGAACTAGGGGAGCTGTCAATTTTCTTTGGAACAGAAAGTCTCTGTCTCTAGACCACAGAGTAGGGGCAGAATCATTCTTTTGGAGTTTGTTTTCTGAAAGAACTAGTCTGCCAGAGTCCTGTGCCCTTCACAGAAGAAGCCAAGTCACTTTATGAAGGTTGGGCATGATGGTCTCAATGCATGGAGAACATTCTTTTCATCAAAATTGCTGCTTCATATTACACTGCTCCCTTTGCACAATCCTGTTTCCAATCCTTCTACCCTGTGGAGGTTTTTTTGCATATTCATTAAAGCTTTTTACACTCAACAGATGCCTCAGAATCTGATCCTAGAGGAAAAAAAAAGGGGGTCAGAAAAGTATACTCAGATCTTGTAAAAATGTTATCACAAGAAACAAGGTGTGAGCATGTGAAATCAGTATCTTCATTTGATCCCTGATATCATAGTTCTGTAGGGAATCCTTGTAGAAATGTCCTAATTCCAAGTCTAAAAGTCCCTTTTTCTATTGCTTTCTTAGACATCTCATCAGAAGTATCCTGTTTGTAAATATTCTCTGATCTTGTACCACCTTTGAAATATTTTTTGAAGCCTAGGAAACTCCCTGAGATGAGTCAGAAGCATTTTTTAACATACTGGTCTCACCATTCTCAAAAACAAACATTAGAGAAGCATCATGGCTGCCTCCTTGTCATAAGACTTTGGGTGTAACAGCCTAGCTCAATTGTGTATCCAGCTGCTTGACTTGAAGATGCAGGGGTTTTATTGTATCATCTAATAAAAGCAATTAGCCAGTGCAGGTGGCTGTTACTCTCACAAGGAGAATACAGGACAACTGTGATACTGGATATAGTAAGCCAAACTGTCCTGCCTTCTTCCAAGAAGGGAAGCCTTTTAGATCTTTTTGTAATTAAGACGTAACACATGTGTTTATTGAGTACATGCCTGCAGCCCATTACACAAGTGCAGCAGGTAAGGGAACTCAGGGTAAGAAAGTGTTACATCTCTACAGATTTTCTGGATTTTATGTATTAGAAATCCTGAATTCTAGTGGCCATTTTTGAATGGATCAATGATTCTTTGAAGCAGTGGTGACCCTACTGTGCTCTAGAAAACTGGAAATCTCTCTTCCCATCTTTGTTTTGATGCTTCTTACCTAACTACTGTAATGATCTGTTCTATCTCTTTAAGAGACAAGCCATACCCACTTCCTCCCCCATCCACTGAGACAGGCAGATCTTCATTCCTGCTTGCAGCCCTGAGTCTCTTCCTTTTCTGTCTCCATGTTGACGTGGCAGCTTCTGTCTCTCCCTTCTCTCTCTCTTTATGTCTCTCTTTCTGTCTCTCTCTCTCACTCTCTCTCTGCTCTTCTTCTCCCTCTTCCCTTCCATACTTCTATATCCAACCTCATTCTGCATGGTGTACCTATCCATCTGTCTCTCTCCCGCCACCACCACATGGCTTGCCACCTGAGTCCTACCATCTTCAAAGACCTGCATTGTGGTCTCGTGTACCATCCCTGCCCAGGGCCCATTGCCTGCTACCACTCAGAGACCTGCAGCATTTCTGCCACTGCAGGTACTTGGGAATCCACAGTATTTTTAATTTTTCTATTACATTGGGGCCATGAGACTTGGAAGGCTCTGCCACACAGAGCCTCTCTCCCAGGGTTGAGATCCAGAAACAGGTATTTTCTCCACAACAAGTACGTGTTCCATATGCCTGAGCATGATTTCTCCACTCGTCACAGGCTTTGATTGGTGAGTTTCCCCCATTTTGCTATGCTTGAGCCCTTCTGCTGACATTCATTTCTGGATTGCATCCCTTAGCTAAAATTGTGACCAGACTGACCCAGGGTCAGTCCTCCTGTGCTAGCACTGCACACTCTGTGTGGTGCATTTGTGTGGCAGCCGAGGCTCCCTCAGTTTTTCTTTCTATCTTTTTCCTTTTCTTTTCTTTTATTCCCATCACCATTAAAGGTCATTTGGAACAGCCTGTAATGACCCAGGGTCAGCCCTCCTGAACTAGCATTGCACACTCTGTGTGATGTATTCAACTGGGGGTGGGTCCAGGGTACCTCAGTCTTTCTTTCTCTCTTTTTCCTTTCTTTTCTTTTTTCCCCACTGTGTTGCTTGTTTTTGTTCTTCTTTTGGTAGAGGCCACTTAGAAGCCTTGTGGTGTCACCATTTTCATGGATTTCACAGTTTCAGCTATGGACAGCAAGTTGTCCATGTCCATCCCCGCTGAAATGGATGCCTTTTAGAGGCCCTAAAACCCCAGGCTTTAATGCCCTACTTCTTCAGCTCCTACCCTCACTCCACCAGTGTCCCACTGGCTACACTTTTACAGAAGCTTTCTAACTAATTACTATCAGCACACAGGCAAATGGAATGAATTTCCTCAACTGTCCCTGATACTAATGCTGCCAACAAGATTGATTGTGTCTGCAAGGTGGACTTTTTCAGTTCCAGCCTTTTCCACCCGGTTGTGGCTTGTGGCATGGTGGATCACGCCTCTAGCTCTCTTATTATTAACCTTAAAATCCATGCAGCTCAAAAATGGTGGATTTTCCATACAACATGTGACTGCTATCATTTTGACTGAGGTCACATGACTTTGCCACCATCATGGCTGAAAGTCAGGTCAGGTGACCATGTTCCACCATCTTTTAGTGAGGTATTCCCTGCCTGGTTCCCCAGTGTTAACTGTGTTACATGGGTGATGGTGCCACCATCTTAACTGAGGTCAGGTGACTTTACTGCCATCTTTAACCCCCTGATTACTTATGTTTTTGTCTCTAAATCCTATTGCTTACTCTGCTGCATGTGTGTTTTATACAGTGGTATGCCTTGATAGAGCCCACCAAGAGCATCCACTTTATCTAATTCCTGTTCATTCTCTGTGTTTATATTCATACACGTAACTTAAATGCACCTATGCTTAATTTTTAAATTATTCATTGCATCTCATTTCAGACTACAAAATAATAACTCTCATGTTTTAAACTGGTTTGTATTTTTAAGTCTCTTACAAAATTACTTTATATTTAATCCAACCCTCACTTAAAATATATTGATGTTCTCTACTATTGTCAGTTCTGCCATTAACCTTCCTTTGCAATCTGATTTTCTTCTTTCTGTTTTTTTATTTTTTTATGAGTGTAAATCTTGCCTGTTAACTTAAGAGCCAGTACAGTCAAGCTCAGACCCAGCACTCCAGGCAGATTCTATACTGTAGTTTTACCTGATAAGCAGCCCTCAACTGCTCAGACATTTGCATTTAAATATTGAATTATTAAAAAACTTTTCATAACAAAAAGAGACATGTTGGCTCTTAGCAGCACTCTACTTCCGCCAAAGAAGTCAGAAGACAAATGGGTACAAAACAATGTCCATCTGCAATTTGCTTCAACTGCCAAGCACTGATAACTGGGCAAAACTGCCTTTCATATATAAACTGAAGATCACCAGATAGTGAACAGAATCACTGGAATCAACAGCCTAGTTGCTCAGGTCATGTAGGCTTGTTTTCCTACATAATTCTTAGCCTATAGGAACTTCTGGAACCTGGTAGGCCCTGCACTAAACAGCAAAAGGCAAATATGGCCTTCAGTGACTATGGAGGAACCTGAAGAGTAGCTCTAGGTGCCAACTGAGTAAGTCTTCAGTCATTTTTTAATGAGTAACTCAAGTAAAATTTTATCCTTCTCAAAGATCTCTGATGCAGCTTGATAGCTGAGAGGTTTTGTCAGTTTAAAAGCACAACCTCACCAAAGAAATTCTGGTATATTACAAATATAAGATATTAAAGTGTGTTCCTGTAAGTTATAAATAACAAATACAATTTATCAAATTTCTCTCACGCTGCCTTCCATAGTCTTAAAAATACTTTCATTGTACAAAAATATCTGTCTCAGTCCTTCTGACATAAAAATGATACTGTTTATACAATATATATTTCTATAACTTCTGTTTTCACAAACAAAAAGAATTCTTGTGAGTTCCAGGGAGCAGAATTGAAAGATCCATGTTAAACAGGCCAGATACACCCCGCTAAATTCCCTGGTCCTAAATTTTTTCCTTAACTTTGTCCTCTGTTCTGCCAATATCTTAAACAGGTGTAAGAGATACCAGACATTTCTATACCACAAATGCCAGACAAAAGTAAAGAGACCAGCTATTCCATGATGTCACCAGCACCCAGCTTTCTCAGGATCATCCCCTCACAAAGATGGCACCCATAAATAAGTAGGAAACAGTCTTGAGAATCCACCACTCCAATTTGTTTAACCTATGGTGCTTAACCTCCCACCTTTTTATTACAAAAGAGAGATGGGAATGTAATGATCTGTTCTGTCTCTTTAAGAGACATGCCACACCCACTCCATCACCCATCTGCTGAGGCAGGCAGATCTTCCTTCCTGCTTGCAGCCTGAGTTTCTTTCCTGTCTCCCTCTCAGAGTGGCAGCTTCTCTCTCTCTGTCCTTCTCTCTCTCTCTCTCTTTCTCTGTGTCACTCTGTTCTTCTCCTTTTCTCTTTCCCCCTCTATAACGCACTAAATAAAAATCCAACCTCACTCTGCATGGCCTGTCTATCTACCACCACATGGCTCACTGCCTGAAACCAGCCACTTTTGGAGAGCTGTAATGTGGTCTTGTGAACTGCCCTTGCCCAGGAATGGCTGCTCTTGTGACCCACTGCACCCTGCCTGCTACCACATGGCCCATGGCCCATGGCCCGCTTCCAGTAGGGGATCTGCAGCGTTTCTGCCACTGCAGCTACTTGGGGATCTGCAACATTTTTATTTCATACATTTCAACCACCCCTAGCCTTTTACCCAGGATCCTTTCCTGTCTCGCTTGAACATTTCTCAACTTCATTTTTCAATGGCATTGATGCTTATTTTCAGCATGTGTCTCTTGTGATCACTTGATATTATACCTCCCCCACAGTCCCATCCTTGTTTCTGAAAATGACATGATCTATACTTTTTATGGCTGAATAATATTTCACTGTGTAATTGACTCAACTTATTTATTCATTAATGAACACTGAGATTAATTTCTGATCTTGCTACTATGACCAATGGAGAAAAACCTCAGGGGTACATTATCTATCTGACATAATGGCCTCCTCTTCTTTCTATGTGTCCCAGTACCAAGGCTAGTGAACAATATGATTGTTCTATTTGTAATGCTTAGGTAATGTCCATACTTATTTCCATAATATCTGGGCTTGTTCATATTTATGTCAGCAATTAAGAAGAGTTTGTCATTTTGGCTTCTTTCCTAACATTTGTTATTTTTGTAATTGAGATGAGAGTGATATGACTTGGGAGAGATGTTATCTTATTTGGTTTGAGTTTGTTTCTGTGATGATTATAGTTAATGATCATTTTCTCGGTTATTTATTGGCTATTTGCATATCATCTCTTGAGAAGCTTCTTCAGACCTTAACCCATTTTATCTGTGCACCTGTAGTTTTGCACTTAATTTCTTGAGTTCTTTGTGTATTCTTTTTAGATATAAGTCATGTGTGAGGAGAGTGGCTTTGAAGCTTTGTTGATTATTTCATTTGCAGGACATGTGCACTTAGCATGAGATAGGACTACATTTGTTCATTTTTTGTTGCTTCGGTTGTGGGAAACCTACCCAAACATCACTGCCTATGTAAAAACTTTAGAAACTCTCTCATGCATTATCTTTAGTAATCTCATAGCTTCAGGTTTTACATTTGGGGTGTTGACCTATTTTGTATTGGATTCTTATATACTGAGAAAAGGGAAATATTTTATTTCCTTGGTTATTTATATCCAATTTTCCACCACTGTTTGTTGAAGTGTCTGTCTGTCATGTATACATTCTTGGCACCGTTTTCAAATATCAGTTGTTCATACTATGTTCATTTTGTTTTTGTATTCTGTTATAATGTCTTTGTGTCTGTTCCTATGGGACTTCTGTGTTGCTATGGTTACTATAGCTTTTGCTATACATACATATATTCTACATACATACATTCTTACATATACATGTGTACACACACATATATATATATACATACATTCATATATACATAAACACATATACACACAAATACATACACACATACATATACACATATAGATAAATGTGTGTTAACAGACCTGGCTGTCCTGAAACAGGTGACATGATTAACAGCTCTGGAGTTGGGCTGCCTTGCATCAGATGGCAGTCATTGTTCCTTGGTACCTTATTAAAAGGTGGAACTATCAGTATCTGGTTTTACTCTGAGTGTCTATGGGAATTAACAAGATAATTATTGTTTTGAATAAAACTTGAGATGATAGATGATAACTGTCCAATAAATGTTGGCTGTAAAGGTGATGTAATCATTTATATTCAAAAGATTTCATTTAAGGGGTTTCAGCTGGCAGAAAGTAACAATTGGAGAAATTAACATAGCAAATATTGACATTTGAAATAGAGTCCTAAATAGAGATAATAAACATGCGGATCACTTCTTTCTGAACTGAAGTAATAAGAATGAGTAGATAGTGGTAGACACGAAGAAAATGATAATGGAGGTGATCCACATAGACAGGAGTAACTGTGTAATAAGAGGTTGCCTGTTTGGTCCCAGCTGCCCAGGCCCTTGAAATAAACACACAGAAACTAAATTATTTGCAATATTGCTGCTTGGTCAATCACTTAAACACATTGCTGGCTAGCTCTCACTTCTCTGGCTAACCCATTTCTATTAATCTGTGTATCACCATGTGGCTGTGGCTTACAGGGTAAAGTTCCAGAGTGTCCGTCCCTGGTGGTGAGGTGGCTACATGGCTTCTCCCTGACTCTGCCATCTTTCTCTTAGCATTCAGTTTAGTTTCCTTGCCTAGTTCTTCTGACCTACCATAGGCCAAGGCAGCTTCTTAATTCATTAACCAATAAAAGTAACACATATACAAAAGGACCTCCCACACCATGACTGGGCTAGAAGATGATCCCAATATTTGAAGTTTTAGTCCAAGGATAGGTTTAGGAATATTAGTAAGTTGTGTGTAAGATTTTATCTTTTTGAGATGTCATTTTCTTCAAAGCACTTGTCAACTTCAGTCTGATTTGTGTGTCAAGTTTTACATAATATAACAAGAACTGAACCTACAGCTCAGCAGTAGTTGGAGAGCAAAGTTTATACTGAAGTGTAGCTTTTACTTTCTAAAATGGCTGTCTTGCAAGCATGAGGACTTGAATTCAATACCATAGGACACATGCATAATCATGTCAGACACTATCTTTTTAATCCTAGCACCAAGGAGACAGGAACAGGTAGATCTTTGGGGCTCACTGACCATCCACATCTCCTCATTAATGAGGAACATACCATAAGGAGGCTCTGTAGCATAAGAAAAAGTGAGTGACACCCAAGGAACAATGACCAAGCTTCCTTGAACCCCACTTGCACACACATGTACAATGATCCTCACATAGACACATACATATGTGTTTGCAAACATACACAGAAAGGTGATAAAATGACTCATATTAATTTAATATAATTACACAGAACATTAATTTCATATTTCTCAGACTATAGTTTATGAACTATATGAAAATTTACAAGATTAGTGAAGATAAATGCAGGCTTTTATCTTGGACTTTACCCTCACTTCCATTAATAGCCCTGAAAGCAGTATATGAAATTGACTTTCTTTCATGGAATGTCCTAGGGAACCATGGCTATAAATCCTGTCTTTACAGTCCAAACTGCACATAGCCCAAGTATCCAAGGCTGATTTATTACAGGGAATCTCAATTTTTTCCTTTGTCTTCACTTTTATAAATTCAGTCTGTTCAGTTAACTCTCTGGAAGAATAAGCCATTCCCTTTTAGTTTTTATTTCACCTATAGATAAAAGTTCAATGACCTCTATTTCATGTATTGTAGTAGATATTACAACTGCCTCTTCATGAATATGAGTGGTGTTCAGAGACCTACTATTATATGTTGTTGATTTTTTGACTTCCAGGAACTCTTTGTAATTGCTTAGAATTAATTGTATTTTACTCCAGCATCTGACCACCATTTCTTTATATTTATTGAGTTTAGTCTTACATTATCTGTCTCGTTTAAAAACTTTCTTCCCCACCTTCATTAATGTATATTAGATTTGCTGCTATAAGTTTTCTCAAAGTTTTGTCTTCTCACACACTTTTTGAATCTCCCTGAAATTGAAATGTTTCAGTCCTTCCAATTACAGAAAGATTTATTATATGCCACCTAAGAAATAACACTGTGTTCTAGTTCATGTACATGTGTATGTGGTGTCTCTCAGAGGCAGGGTTCATTCCTGCACCTCTGCTGCACAGCATAGGAAATGGGTGTGTTTTATTTCTATCTTTATGTCCCTACATGAACTGTCACAAGGCAGCCAAAGATGCTTAGACTCTGAGCTTGCTCACTTTCAAAGTCCTATGCCTAGATGCCTAAAATTAATAAAAGCTATTTCTTAAGATATTTTGAAATGTCTGACATTTACAGCCTTATAATCATGCATTTTCAGAATTTATCCTAAGAATTAGGCATAAGGATTCTGTGTCCTTGCTATCTTTCTATTCATTCACATAAAGAAAGTACTCACAAGCCCAGAATTTAAATATCAATCTGACAGAGTCCTTGCACATCCATTTGTTCTTTCAACACTTACAACCTATGCCTAGGCTAAGGTCATCCTCATTTTGAACTCTTGAGCTCCCCCCAGACACAGCTTTTGTTATCTGTGTTTGGCATTTGACTCTATGGCTACATCCTCACTATTCCCACATTTCGGATGCAGACTAAGAAAACCATCCAACCTCCACCCCCATCCCCACTCCTGTGCTTCAAACTTTTGTCTGACGATCTTGCTTGCTTCCAACTTCCAGGAAAATTGTAGGGATTGGGGCAGGGGGTAGGTGAAAGGGAGGGTGTAGAAGGGAGAAAGGAAGAACCGGGGAGAGCCTGGGGTTGTGGGAGGGTGGAGATCGAGGAAGGGTGGATATTGGAGAAGGGAATAAGATATCTACATTAACAGGAGTCATTCTAAGATTTGCAAGAGACTTGTCTCTAGAGGGGATCCAAGGTATTCACAGGGATCTCCCAGCTAGGTACCTGGGCAGCAGAGGAGTGGGTGCCTGAACTGAACTTGTCCCATAGTTACTTTGTTGAATATCTTAATCGTCACCATAGAAATTTCGCATGATGGATGGAGATAGAGCCAGAGACCCACATTCACATCAGAACAAGGGACTGAGCTACCAAGGTCCAGTGGAAGAGCAGAAGGAGGGAGAAGATGAGCAAGGAAGTCAGGACCGTGAGGGACTGGCCCACCAACAGAGACAGTGTGCTCGATCTATTGGGAGCTCATCGAATCCAGCTGGACCAAGACTGAATGAGCATATGACCTAACTGGACCCTATGAATGTGACTGCCAGTGGGGACTGACTGAGAAGCCAATGATAATGGCACCAGGACCTAGCTCTTCTGCATGTATTGGCTTTTTGGGAACTTATTCTGTATGGATGCACATCTTCCTAGACTGAGATGGAGGGGGGAGGGCTTTGGGCTTCCCATAGGGCAGGGTATCCTGCCCCATCTTAAGGAAGCAGGGGGAGGGTGGTAGGGGAGTGGGGGAGTGGGAGGGCTGGGAACAAGGGGAGTAAATGTAAATTTTTCTTTTAACAATAAAAAAAGAGTAACAAAAAAAAGAATGAAAAAAAAAAGAAAACCATTCAAGGAGCACTCACAGTCTCTCGATTCACATGCTAGGCTGCTTCAATTCTCAAAAGAGTGTCCATTCATGCTGCATCTACTTAGTATTTTCTTTAGCAAAGTCCTGACTTAATACTGGGTAGTATGGTTAATTATCACATGATTATAAAGTTCTTGTCTTATTATCCCACAAGGCTGTATATCTGGATCTATAGATGCATTCATGACTTAATTCCAAAACAACATTTGATCTCGTACAAAACACAAAGCATTCTTGAAGTTTCAAAGAATATATAGTTGCAAAAAAATCAGAAATTACTTAGCATGCTTTCTGATGGAAAACAAAAGAAAGGTGATACCTCAAGTCATAAAATTAGTAGGGAACTATGGGGGTGTCATTTGAAGAAAGAAGTTAGAACATGGGTTGTATGAAGGAGGAGATGGGATACTGTAGAAGTTTCCTACAACATAAGCATATACATGTGCAGATTTAAAATTTAAATTTAAAATTTAAAGGGATATTCCCTACAATGTGGGACAAAGTCCCTCCCAGACACTCTAAATGTCCCAGTGCCAGGAGTAGGTTTCCTCTTTTCAAGTTAAATGTCAGTGTGGACATAGATACACACACACACACATACACACACTATAAGTTATTGCCATTGCTTTTGGTTACCCTTTAGAATTTGATGATAAGTTCATTTTGCTGAAGTCACCTCATACTTGACTTATAAACCATTGAGAAATCAAGCTGGTACCAATCTAGAAGCTTCTTTCTCTAATACTAGCTTCCAGAGTAGTGGAAGGGGCTAGTTACACCACCAGGGAAGAAATTACCAGTCTCGCCCTGCCGTGAGCCCTGTGAGTCAGAACAATAACTGATCTGATAAAATATACCACTAATGCAATAGTGGCATGAATTTCATGAGAAGAACTTTCTGATGGGATTTACAGCCCACTGTACAAGACATAATTCAAGGTTAGTATTATTAACTGAGCTTCAAATCCTTCACTGACTAGATCATATGACCAAGAAAGAGAAATGAGTATTACTATTTGGCTAAATGACATAATGTTAAACAGCCACCTAACTCTCATCAGATAAGCTTTTTTTTGTTTTTTCAAATACATATTGGTTAATATGGTGCATGGTGCAGAGAATAAGAGCCTATGGAGCATTTTGTTCTAAATGAGGCATCTCTATCAGAGTCCCTCTTCCCAAGGCTCAGATATTATAACTGAAGAGGATAGAGAATGACTTAAGGGGCAGAGTTACTGGACATCAGTAGCCAAACAGTATTTTCCAAACACTACTGAACAGTTGCACACATGAACTTGCAGCAGCTAGGAGTGAATACATAAGACCTTACACAGGTGCAAGCTAGCAAATACCTAGCATGAAGATTGAGGGGCTCATGCAGTCACACTGTCTAACTAAGATGCTGTTGGCAATTGGTAGCTACTAGAGGAGTGTCAGCTGCCTCAGCACTGTGTCTCCAGAAAGACATATGTATCAGAGATGGCCCTATACATATGCACATGCAAAAAGCATTACATGGAGTTGGTGCATGGTAAAAACTGATATCTGAAGAATAAAATGAAAACAGTTTGGGTAGATAAGGGAGGGATTGGTGTTGAGGAAATGAGGTGTACTCCTGATCAAAGCACATTGTGTACATTGATAAAATAAAGAATTAAAAATCAAAGTGTAAAAGCACTATTGAAAAACAAAGGAAAAGTGAGTTAACTCATACAATGTTTTGTATTTCAAGATGGAGAAAAGTAGAAAATGAACCAGAAGTTCACCATGGTGGTGAGGTCAGCATGGTGTGGAAGCATCTGCCAATGCTTTCTCAATACGCAGTCCCAAGGCAGTTCTTGGAAAACAGTAGGAAATATGTGCTGTCTGGCATAGGGAGTTGGAACAAACAAAGCTCTAAAGCTGTCCTGCTTATGCTTTGGAGAATTGGCTCTGGGCAGAGAAGGGGGATGAGGCCTTGTCAGAATTCTCCTTGTCCCCATAGTGCATTTCAAGAACAGGAGTGAAGGTGTCATTGATTCTCTGAGACAGTGGGTTTGTGTTTAACCAGAACTTTCCAGAAGGTGATTTACAATTTTAGAAATATTTTTATTCTCCGAAATGAAAAGAATCTGCAGCTTCTTAATAAACTAAGGTATGTTTTGTAGTGAGAGCTATTCCTTTCGCTAATCTCCGTATTTTCTCACCAGGACATTAGCTCCACGCTCCATCCTCATTGCTGTGTCAGTTTTGTAACACCATGATTTTAATATTATGCATATTATTCAAAAGCACACATTCCTTAGTTCTGAAATGACGTCTTTTCCATAGGTAGGGGATGCCTTGGACATTACTTGTTCAAAGTGAATGGTGCAGAGACATGAGTTGAAGGCTTATGTATTTTCTGCGTTCTCAATCTTATTTACAATCTACCCAAAATCTTGACTAAATTTGCAAGGGTAAATATTTCATGAAGCAGCTCTCTAGCTGTCTAAATGGGGTATGGAGACAGAAAGCAAGTTTCTCTGAAACTTGGGTGTAGACTACAAGATGAGACAGTGGAATCTATGCAAGAGACATGGGTGGGTTTAATTAAACACAGGGGTACAGAGTTGCCAGGCTTTTGAATGAAAGCACATATGAAGTTAAAGGGTACTCTAAGAGAAAAGTCAATTTTATAAATGAAGACAATTGTTCGGTATTAATTTTGTTTATTTAATTTCCCCCCTTTTCTATTGAAAGTGTTCTTCCTTCAAATATACTGAAAGTTGCTTAGCCTCATAAACAAAGGTATAGAATTACATAAATGCACAAACTAATTCTTTATTTTAAAAAAGAGGAAGTAGGAGGAAAAGGAAGGAATGAAAGAAGAAAGAAAGAAAGAAAAGATGGAAAGAAGGAAGGAGGAAAAAAGAAAGAAAGAAAGAAAGAAAGAAAGAAAGAAAGAAAGAAAGAAAGAAAGAAAGAAAGAAAGAAAGAAAGAAAATGGTGCTCAGTAAATATTTGGTGAAGTAGTAAATGTTTGCAGAGCAAACATTTCAGCAAAGTTAGCCAGGACTGAGACACATTGATAATAATCAATACGTTCAGTCTCATTAAGCAATACCAAGACTTAAGTACAACCCCTCAATGCCAAAGATGTAGTATGGAAGTCTGCTTGTTGTTTCCTGACCGCCGGCTAGCTTAGATTGGAAATAATCACATAGAAACTGTATTAAATGAATCACTGCTTGGCCCATTAGCTCTAGCTTCCCATTCGCTAATTCTTATATTAGTTTAACCCATCTCCATTAATCTGTGTATCACCATGTGGCAGTGGCTTCCCAGCTACAGTTTCTAGCCCCTATCTCCGGTGGCTCCGTGGCTTCTCTCTGACTCTGCCTTCTTCCTCCCAGCATTTCATTTAGTTTTCTCTGCCTAGCTCTGTTCCCCTATAGCTGTGCTATAGGCCCAAAGCAGTTCCTTTATTCATTAACCAATGGAAGCAACACATAGACAGAACCTCCCACACCACAAAGACACATGCCTCTTTATTTACTCATCTAAATTCGACCTCCTAGAGGGTTGCCGAGTTAGAAAAAATTGAGCAGCATAAATTTTAATCTCAGTCTTTTTAAAATTTTGTTACATTTTTGCAACCTTACAGCAGTTTTTCCTCCCTTCTCTCCTCCAAGTCCTTCCCCCCACCTCGCTTCTATCCTACCCCATATCACTCTTACTCTGTTTCTCTCCAGAAAAGGAGAGGTCTCACATAGTTATCAACCAAACATGGCAAACAAATTTGTGGTAAGATTAGGCACTTCCTGTCATATTAAGGTTGGACTATATGACCCAGTATGAGGAAAGGGGTCCCAAAAGCATACAAAACAATCATGGACAGTCCCTGCTCCCACTCTTTGGAGCATACAAGAAGATCAAGCTACAAAACCATACATAGATGCAGAAGACCTCAGTCAGTCCCAAGCAGGCTCATTAATCATCATTTCACATTTCCATTGTGAGCCCAACTTACTTGATTCCATGGGTTTTCTTGTGGAGTCCTTGACCCCTCTGGATCCTACAATTCTTTCTCCCCCTTTTCCATAGGACTCCATGAGCTCTGCCTAATGTTTAGCTGTGTATCTTTGCATATATCTCTATGAGTTGCTGGATGAAGACTCTTTGATGAAGATTGAGCCAGGCTTCCATATATGAGAATAGCAGAATATCATTAGGAATCCCTTTGTGACTTTTTTGTGGTAATAAAGGCAAGCCGGGGAGGGGGGGAAGTGAAACTAAAATAGGGGGCAGATAGTAGGAGGGAATCCAAGAAAGTATTTTCATATTGAAAACCACTCTCTGAACTTACACTACAAATAAATGTTTATTTAGCAATATGTTCTATTTAATGTTCATAAGTATATACATATAAAATTAATAAAGCATATATATTTAAATAACTCCATTTCAAAATTATTCAATCCCTTTGAAAACCGAAAGAAGTTTGTAAACCTCAGGCTGTTTGTCAAATGGCAAACCAGGCTGCCTGGCTAGTCTGATAAACCTAGTTTGACCTCTGAGATTCTTATGGTGGAAAGAAAGAAAAGAACCCTGCAAGTTGTCCACTGACCTCCAGCACATTCATGCTGTGGCATGCATGTGCCTACACACACACACACACACACACACACACACACACACACACACACGAGCATGCTCATATGTACAAGTATGCAGACATGCATGTGCATGCACAGGCTGCACTGAAATAAATGTAAAAATGAGAATGCTTTCAGCCTCCCCTTTCACCAAGAAGAGCAAGTAAGTATAAACAAATGTATGCTCATTTTTAGTTATAATCTATGACAGATCATTTGAAGAAAAATATAGGGCTGTGCAGCCATTAAAATGGACCGTGGCTCCTAGTCAAAAACAGTTGTTGGATGAAGTTGGACATGACAACTTCAAGGGACATTTTAACCATGGATCATCCCTCTTGCAGAAACATAAATACTTTTGTAACCATTCCTAGTTGTTGCCTCTCTATCATTATGTTCTTCACAGGGGTTCAAAGAAACCTGTATGTAAACATGAATGGGACAGAACCGTCTTGTAAATTTGTAAATATATTCAAGAGAGAACAGTCACTTCCAAGTTGCAGAAACCTGTGCTTGTGAGGTGACAGGTGGGTAACCAGAGTCAATAGCAGAAGAGGACAGTTCTAACCTCAGGTGACTTGTGACAACACTATCCTGTGGGAACTCTTCTTGCTAAGTCTACACTTGGCCTCACACTGGCCCAAACTGTTTCTCTGCATCTTCTAATCTTGGCTTGTCGACTTGGGTTGAGTGTCAATCACACTGCTTCTTCTTCTTCTTCTTCTTCTTCTTCTTCTTCTTCTTCTTCTTCTTCTTCTTCTTATTATTATTATTATTATTATTATTATTATTATTATAAGGTTTGGCTATCTCTCAATTTTATAACAGGTTTATTATCTTTAGTAATTGCAAATACACTGTGGCTGATAAGAGTTAAAATAACTTATTAAGATCACAACTTTAAGTAAACATTGAAGCTGAGTGCTGAGAGACTAATTCGACAAAGGTGAAAGTGGTTACTCTTATCTCTTCTTTCCCCTGATTTAGAACAAGAGGTGCCAATGTCTCAAAAGATGCATTTCATCCATGGGCAAGCCAGCAACTTGATATGTTTACTTTTGTTTTCGTATTTCAGAGTCCAGGTTTTATTCAAGTGAGGATTATGGTTTGTAAAAAAAAAAAACCTTCATATGTTGAATAAATCAACACTGTTCAGAGACTTGAAAAATTACAAATTGTTTTTAACACTTTTCAATTGAAACAGTTGTGACTTTTACTTTTTAAATATCAGTATTTAAGCACACAAGTTCAATTTTTAATTTTATGAATTAATTGTTATATATTACTTGCTACATTGTTTGGGACAAGATCCACCTGACAACAGAGAAGAACACTATGTTTGTAGTAATGATATGGGGTTCTCATTGGAAGCTCATAAGAGAAAACTAACCTGCTGGTGAGTTTTAGAGTTCAGTAAGAAAAACATGTTCCATACAACATTATTATGCCCTCAAAATCATTGTTTGCTCTTTGTTTCATAAATCAGAAATCTAGTCACATATTTATAAAATGCTCATATTCACATTACTTAATTGATCATCCTTAAACGAAGTCAATAGCATTATAAAACACTTGTTTGAAGGAAAAGATAGGAATGCAGAGAAAAGAAACTGATTCTTTTTCAATTTGAACGTTCTCACTGAATTTGTCAATGTAAAATCAATTGTCCCGTAACTGACAGTTCTCATTCACCTCAGGATATGTACCTTTTAAAAGGGTTACTAACAAAGTGATTCTAAGACAATAAATAATGTGTCATAAAAGTAAAAAAATTAATGCATATATTTCATATTGTATTCTTCCAAACAACAAATCCTCTTCTGGTTTGTGAGTTGGGGGAACCTTAGGTCTAAGAACTTAGATACATAAAAGATCATATTTTAGTCATTGGCATATTTCCATGCTGTAATGAAAAGGTTTAAGACTAGATTCTAATACGTCATAATTTTATATTTTAACAATGTTATCCATTTAAAATAACAATTTAGCATTTTTTATTTTATACATATGAGTGTTTGTTCAAATGTATATATGTACATGTCAGGAATATCTGGCACCTGCAGAGGCCACACAAGGGCATTAGACTCTCTGAAACTGGAGTTAATAAATGGTTCTGAATCATCCTGTCAGTGGTGAAAATGGAACGCAGGTCTTATGCAAGATCGGTGAGTGTTCTTACTCACACAGCCATCTCCTCAGCTCTACATGATGAGTCTTGAAAGTATCCCTTTGGCTGTTACAGGGTTATTTGTCTTAGAGAACAACTTACAACAACATTTTCAGCAGTGGGACACCCTCCTTTGAGCTGTATGGAGTGGTGAGATGTCTATATTCTTTACATTTTCATTTCCTTTTAAAAGAAATAAAACATAGGAATGAAGCACTAGAACATAAAATTGAATTTAAATGAATTATTTAAAAGAAGGCCATGAGTTAATTACATTTTCATGGACAGAGTGTATAATACATTATACCACAGGGGAATTATTTTAAGTAAAAAAAATGATTCATGAAAGCCTATAATTTAATAGGCTAATGGAGTTATTTTTCTAATAGTAAGTATTATAATAATTATAAAAGGCTACAGGTAACACATTTTTTATTTGAAGTGGTGTGTGATGGATGGATGGGTTAGTAATAAGCACTATAGAAGGGTCTATCTTCATCCAAAAGTAAATCTAAAAACTGGGATTTATGTCAAAGGACTTTTAGATTAACCTCTTATTTTAGAAGAAATTTGTTTTCATGTTTGAAACAAAAGTAAAGTTCCTCTTCTGTCAGTTTGGGCATAAATGAAAATGAATTAAAGAGTATTTGATGGGAGTTATTGGTGCTGTCTCTGAGGCTGACACTCAGTGGTGACATAGACTATATTCCGACCCTTCCCAGGGGGCTGCACTGAGAGAAGGAAGGGAGCCAGCTGGAGCTAAAACAGTGAGGTGCTGATGTTGACACAGGGAACTTAATGTTTTTGAAGTATCCTCCTGGAAATTTAACCTAAGTAAGGAAGCTTAAAGAGACATTACAAGAGAAGCTATTGAGAAAGGTTAATGACCCACTGTTGCTGGCCCTGTGGTTTTCACATGGTCCAGTCAAGCTTGTGAAGCAGTTACTAAGGAGACTTGAAGGCCATGAGGAAATCTGGCTCTTTGACTATACTTATAGTTTCCAGGAGTTCTAAACATAACTTTACAAGCTGATTATCTCCCTTAAAAGTCATTTTATAAAGAGTATTTGCTATTAATTTAACACAGACATAATCCAAAGAAACATATATCCATAATACACGGTGTCCAGACACAGACTGTTCTGTGGATATTTAAAAAACATTCTTCGCTATGATACAAATCAAGTTAAAATCAGAAGTATTCTGAGAAGCTGTAATGTCAATTAACTACTTGAGAAAGCAAGAGTATGACACACACCTGCTGGTCTACACGTCCTTCCATCTGTTGCATCCCACTATGATGTTTTCTGTTTGGCTTTCACCTCTGATATCTCAAACTCTGCTTGTGTGACAGTTTTGTGCTGCACTGTGGATCCAGGGCTGACTGTGTTTCCTGCATCCTTCTCTATATTTTACTTTCATTAGCATTATTGATTGCCTAAAAAATAATTACTTCTACTCCATTATTCTCTTTCTTGAAGGTTTGATCCTCAGCTGATGGTGCTTCTAAGCAATAAATAGGTCAGAATACTTGACCAATGAATTAGTGCCTTGAAGACTTCATAACAAAACGGATCATTAGAAGTTGGGGCAGTTGGAGACAGTAGTTGAGAGGGATGTGGCTGTGTGGGGTAAATTTACTACCACACCTTCTTCTCCCTCTCTGGCTCCTGTTGGATGCTAGCTGAGCCATCATGCTCCACCATACACTACATACAACAGTGTTCCGACTCACTAAGCACAGGCCTAGAAATTACAGAGATTGTTAGCATGGGCTGAAACCTCTAAAATTGACAATAAAGAAATATTTTTAGCTTTTAGTATTTCTTTAGATATTATGTCATAGTGAAACAAGACTACTTAAGCAGTTGGCATCCATATTCCATGTTTTCTGCATGTTGTATGAGTCCTATAAACAAATTCAATGCCAGAGTATTGACAGACATGTCAGCAGACACAATGTCTTTGTAAAAGATTTAGGGAATTAAAACTGAGTGCAATAGTGAATGGAAAAGACAAGAGAAAAAATCCAACTTTTCAATGAGTAAATTTGTAAACAATTTTTCCTGTGTGATTAAGGAAGAGTGAGAAGGAGAAAAACCTGAAAATTAACAAACAATAACAACGAGTGTGCAGAGCATGACCCTGTGATATCCCCAGGATCCTAGTTGGGGAACCCTTCTCTAGATAATGTCACTTTTCTAGAACTTACTACTAACCATATTATTTTTCAGAAGACATATATAATATATATATATAATATATATATATATAATATATATATATATATAATGTGATGGTTTGAATGTAAATAACCCCCATAGACTCACAGTCTTGAATACTTGGTCAACAGGGAGTGGCACTACTTGAAAGGATTGGGAGATGTGGCCTTTTGGGAGGAAGTGTGTCACTGGAGTTGGCCTTTGAGGTTTCAAAAATTCACCCCCAGCCCAGAGTCTTTGTTGACCTGCAACCTGCAGATATGGATTCCCAGTACCAAATCTGCCTAACATGCTGACATGTTCTCTGCCCTGATCATGATGGACTAGGCTTCTGAATCTGTAACCAAGCCCCAAGTGAATGTTTTATCCTCTAAAAATAGTTGTTGTCACAGTGTCTCTATACAGAATGGAACACTGACTAAAATATATAGTAAATTCTTAGTAGTATAGATTATCCAAAGTCTACATCTTTTTCTGTTTTTACCAAAAGAGCATGTCTGTTTGGTTAAAGGGTACACTCATTGAAGGGGGTGTCATTTAACCAGCTTCTTTATTACCATGAATATGTCTCATTTCTTCATTGGACATGTACAGGGAGACATACAACTTCAAGACAACATTTAACACTATCTTCCTTTCCCACATCATAACTGGACAGCCTCAGGAGTCACTCCTCAAGGTTCCTTGATGATTCAGACACTGATCTTGGCAGGCTGTTTTTTCCCACGGTAAGTTTTTCCAGGTTCTGTTTGGGACTTATTGTGCCATCAAATGCTTGGGTGATTAACTAAGATACCTAAAGCAATTCTTTTCTACAAAGAGTCAATTTGCATTTGTTTTATCTCTGCAATTCTTGCCTCTATTTATGAAATATGAGACGAGCAGCTGAGGGCTTTGTTTTCCTCTCTCAACCTCTGTCTTAGCCTCTCCTTCATTTTGTTATGCAGTGACTAGTATGGTCCTAAATACATGGTTTGATATTCTGAGTTAAATCTGACCCAAAATCACTGAATTCTGAGCAAGGACATTCTGCTACTTGGTTCATTTAGCTTCGGTCTTGGCATTTATAGACTTCATTTGTCCAAAACCATAGGACCTACTAATATAATTAGTCTCCTCACTCTTTTTCTTCATGAACCATTTAGATGTGAGATTAGCTTGTCCTGAATTCAATATTTTTCAAATAAAATCCTTTGAAGATTGTGATGATTTTCTTGTGGAGCTAAAGACTTGCTAGGCACAGATACAGCTACTGATGAGAAACTTGTAATCAGTATCACAGATTAGCAAGAAACCTACCCCACAAGACGCTGAGTCTCTCCTTACACAGAACAGATAAATGTATTTGACTTAAGTATCAAAAAATAATAGACCTAACATTTGCAGTGCTATGAAAAATAATTTAAAAGCTATAAAGTGTATAGTCAACTATAAATAAATGATATGCAAGAATTTTTGAGGCTTTTAAGATAAAATAATGTTAGAAAGATCGTTTCCCACATAAAAGCAAATACAAGAGGATGATCCAAGCAATGTTATATTTTATTGATATTTTTACTTTGGAAAATTTCTCCTTAACATTACTAATAAGTTGTGGATTTTTCTTCTATGACTCTTGAAGAGCAATATTAACTGTTTCTCTACCATCTATTTTCTTGGCTTTTCCTTAAATAGTAAAGTAATAAATTGGTACTCTTTTCTGGATAAACATTCAAAACAACGTATTCCCTAAAAATCTTTGCTAACACCTTCTTCTTGTTTCCAGTCGAATGATATCAATTCCAATCTGAGGCATTGGCCAAAATTATGAGAGTATTAGTAGATCTCTTAGTGAATGTTAATTACTGCACCCCATGTATCATTCACAATCTTCTAGGTACTAGAAAAGGACAAAATCTCAACTCTAAAACCATTTTGAAATCAGCGGACTGTACTATAATATTTTAATCTTATGTTAATGTCTGCATAATAGAAGGGTGGTTGAGAAAGAATGGCTACTTAAAAAAATTTAAAAAAGACTGGATAATCTTGTGGTTCCTATGAAACCTCAAATAGGTATGCTTTAGTGGAATAACACTCAAATTATCATGTATTAGTTTTTTATTTGTTTTATTTATTGCTTTGACAACAGCACACTTGTGTTCAATCACAAGTGTCTGTGGTCTTGAATAAGAACACATTCCATGTGACTCAGTGCCTGCTGAGGACAACCTGTACATAGGGGAGATCTTAAAACTTGAACAAGGGAAAGCTTCCAAATATGGGTACTGTAATTATTTGGTTAACTTATTTGGTGTCAATAGTGTGCATAATTTTATAGAGGCAGAAAGTGGAACTGAATTTACTAGGGATTGTTATAATGCACACTTGCATTTTTGTTTATAATGCTTCTATTAAAATATTAAATCCAGGGTCCACCCTGGGTTCTGAGGAGAAAACACAGGCCAGGCAGTCATGTACTATTATGGTGAGGAACTATATGGTCTGATATGAGAGAGAGAGAGAGAGAGAGAGAGAGAGAGAGAGAGAGAGAGAGAGACTCATTCCTGTAGACAGAGGCATTTCTGAATAGGTGAAAGCAGTGAGGAGCCAGCTATAGTAGATGACTTGATTGTCACCCGGACCATGGTGATGTCTGTGCCTGGGCTGCTGCAAGAGGCCAGGTCTGAGTTCGCAGTCCTGCTATAGCCATGATCTGTGTTGATGTCCTTGGTTCCTGATACCACTGAGGGCCTAAAGGATAGAACTGTAGAGAGTTGACCCTGCCTTTCACTAACTAGGGGGAACACTAGGGAAAACTGGTCCTGCCACTCTCCAGATGAAGCACTCAGAAGAGAGGGTCCCATACCTCACCTGGACAGCACAATAGAGCTGATCCTGTTGTCAGGAGGTATAGGTGAGCCGAAACTTGAGAGCGTGAAAGTGATATAGCTGTTATTCTCTCCCAGTCACATGTGATGCAGTGCTAAGGGCAAGGAAGAGAAAGAGACCCTCACCACTCGCGCACCACTACCACCTATCCAACCCAGAGGTCATGACAATGGGATCGCTGGCTTCACAACTTGTCTGACATGTAGTGGAGGGGATAAGGGAAAGGAAAAGATGTTACCTATAACCCCTCACACCTAGCCTTCTCTTCCAGATGAGGGAGCTGACCATGAGGGTGCTGCCCTGCTCCTTGCCTAGGCACCACAGTAGAGCTGACCCTATTGACTAGGTTCATGTAAACCAGACCCATGTGGGATATCTGGCCTGACCCCTCATGAGCCATTTAGTGACACTGTGGGAGACAGACACCTTTCCCACCCCTCTTACCTTTGGCAGGTGTAAGAGCTGGCCATGAGGTCATAAGATCAGGAAATATGTCTCTGGTCTCACTAGATGCAACACTTGGGAGAGTGGCCCTGCATCTTGTCTGGGCAATACAGTAGAACCGGCCCTGATGATGTAGGTGTAAATGAGAGGACTCTGGGGGCAGGAAAGCTGGAGAAATGGCCCCACCCCATGCTTCTTGCTGTGTGAGGTAAACTATCTTAGTCTATGCTGAAGAGCTCACCCTGATTGTGAGGACAGGGAAGAATTGGTGGGCTGACCAACCTTGCAACTACCCAGTTCCAGAACCAGGGATAGGAGCTGGTGCACCCCTACATCTATGACCTGCTGGAGCACAAGACCATGTCCTGCAGACCCAAAGTTACAGAATCTGGATGACACAGGGCAACCACAGGGTACTCAAGAGAAGACCCAGTGAAGGCACAGTACCAATGGTTTAGCAAAAACCAGAGGCCTTGTACAAGATCGATAACTCTTTGCATCAAACAATTTTAAGTTAATATATATAAAAAGATAGACTGTGAGAATGATGATATTTATGAAAAGATTTTTCCTTTTCTTTTTTTCCCTTTTTTCTCTTAAATTTTATTTTATTTTGTTTTGCAAGGGCAGGGTTGTATATGAAGGAATCGATGATGAATGGTATCGAGATGCAAGATATGAAAAAAACAATAAATAAAAAGAATGTTTAGAAATAAAAAATAAAAACCTTCTTACATTTGGTTTTTGGTTATGAACAGCAAGGCAGAGTCAGGTGTACCACAGATAATCCTTCATGAGGAACACACCATGGTGAGGCACATACTCAGGGAGCTGGGCGACCAGCACACATTGATTTCCTCTGTAAATACAAGTGTTTGATACTAAGAAGATCAATTAAAGAACTCATTCAGCTGTCTGACTTTGTGTTGCTTAAAAATGCATGAAATTGCTTATTTAGAATCAATCTCTTTCTACTCTACGTTAGTTCACTGTATTTGTTATGTTCACTGTATTTGTGTTATGTAAAATTGTAGCTTTCAATTCAAAGTGTGAATTACAGAATAAATGACACTTTCCTTAGGTTTTTCAAAGTTCTCAGAGATCAATATTGTTCTTCTTTGGTAGGGATGTAGTGGGAAGAACTAAAGTGTGCATGTGTAGGTGTATGTGCATATATATATATATATTTGTGTGTATGTGGAATATGTATGTGCAGTCATGTATATGTGAGTGTGCTCATATGTGTATATGAATATTTATATATGTGTGCAGGCATATGTGTGTATGTGTATTAATTTTTAATATGAAGTAAAAAACACTTTCCATATTTTTTCTTAGATTCACTTTGTCTAATTTTTGCCTCTACAAAATCCTTTTCTACAATACATATTGACTTACAAAAGAAATTATCTTTTTTTCTGAGCTTCTCTGATGTTCTGAGGTCTGAACCGAAGGGCTCCTGATTTTCATGTGACTTCCTCCTTACCCAGTCCTGCCAGGCACCACTATATCAATAGTTTCTAGTGAGAGCCACAACTGCTACAAAACCTTAGACTCAGATCAGTGCAGTTAACAAGAGCTGATGTTTGGATCCAACTAAACATTTCTGATTTGTGGTTCAGTTACAAGGATTAAAAGAGGTCTGTATAGGGTCACCATTTACTTTTGTCTTATAAACATTATTAGTTTTTAGGTGTTAACTTCCTGGATTGTTTGACACTACAAATTTTTCTTCTATCTGCAGGAAAAGTGTAATGAGATACAGTATGCAGTATTTGAAAGCATATTTTCTGGCTATGTACAGAGGCTGATCATCATTATTTAACATCTTAAACAGTAGGCCAGGATAAAGTTACACTGACTTAATAAACACACAAGACTGAAGTCTACCTTGTCATTGTTTCATAATAAAGCACACATGCATTAAAGGAATAGTATCTTAAGATCACTGTCTACATAGCAAATGGTGCTGGAATCCTCTGCCCTGGAAATTGATCTGTAGACCACACTGGCCTCAAACTCTGTTGGGGACCAACTTCGACAAAAATACATCTTGCCAGGGTAAGGGTGTGGGAATCAGAAACATAATGAATACAAAGACACACACACACAAATAGATAGATAGATAGATGATAGATAGATAGATAAATAGATAAATAAACAGAAACCATGGACTATTACCAGGAGGGAGTTCCAGTGAATACTGAAATCACCAGTGTATAATTTTCCATATGCTTTTATGCCCCAATACGAAAGGGGGTAGAAGGCAACAAGAGACTTTTTATATATGATACAAAGGACAACTCAAACTGTTAATTGCTGAAACACTTTGAGACATCAAATCATTAGCATTTTGTTGTTTAGACAGTGAAGCCACCCTGAACAAAGTATCCCAAAGTCAGCCACATGTAACCTTCTATAACAAAAGAAGGAGCAGATTACACATGCACAATCTGAGCATCTGCTAGGATGGAATGGATATACTTGCATGAGCCATCTTTATGCCTAAGGACCAATTAACCACACTCTCAGTCATGATGTATAGTTACACTTGTTGTCAACAATTCTGAGCAATCTCCAAACTCTCTAACCATCAGACAAGGTGGGAAAAAGCTCAAATTTTTGGGACTTTACAAAATTCATAGAGATTTGCCTGCCTCTGCCTCCCAAGTGCTGGGGTTAGAGGCATGTGCCACTACAGCTGTGTCTCGAATTCTTAATTCTCAGCTGTTGAGAAGCATCAACATATCTCCCTCTAGGAACAACCTTTTCTATATGACCCAATAATTTATCCTATCCTTGATTTGGGTAAATATGTGGTTCCACTGCAAAATTGGACATGACATTGTAATGCAGCTATTTAATTATAAAAAGGAACCCAAAAGAAAGAGATGTCAATAGACAAATGGAATAGAAAAAAACTTCATGATGAAACCCAAGACAAAATAATGTTCTTGAGGGAAGACTAATGAAACCCTACAAATCTTTTTAATACCCTATTTAACCAAGTGATTTTTGAAGGGCACTCCACCTAACTTGATGTCCTTATCATGGAGAGGGACCTTCTGGACCATAAAAGCAGATATTCCTTCAGAGGGACTTGACATTGTACGAACAGCAACTGAAGTTCAGTATCATCTCTCTCTCCTATGACTAGATTGTAAAGGTTTGTGTCCAGGAGATGGAGAACTACAAAGGGATGAAAGGGTACCTGTGTGAGTGCCCTAGAACTCTCTATGAACCCCAGATTGGCACTGACCTTGTCATCCTCCTCCCTCTTATTCCCAGTACTGGGATTACAGATGTGTGTCCCCACCTTGTAGATTGTCATTCATTCACAGCTGTCTTAACTGACAGTTGAATTGAAGGTCACTAAGCAGACAAGACTCATGGGACAACTTCACAGGTGTTTCTGCAGAAAAAAAAATGCTGAAACCAGGAAATACTTCTTTGATTCCGACATGTATTTCTCTAAAAACACCACATGATAACAAGTGAAGTACACAGCTGTAACATGTCGATCAACTTGCAGACCTGAAATAGCTAGCTGACCCTGATAGGCATGAAAAAAATCAGCTAATCCTGACAGATGCTTTGAGATCAATAAAGTACAGACAGTGCTTAAAAATAAAGCCTCAGGCTATTTCAAATGTGCACACAAAGACACAACACACACACACATACACACACACACACACAAACATAAATATCCAGGATGATAGACCTAAGAGTAGCTTTGCTTTCAATATTATTTGAGTTCATTCATAATTAAGTAAAAACTGAATTATAGCTATAAGTTCATGGTTATTTTCTCTAATATCTTGATTTGCCAACTGTAGGTAGGAAGGTGGGAAAATACAGGTACTTTCTAGTCTTCATTAAGACGGCTTTCTGGCAATGAAGAGATGTGATAGGTAACTCTAAAGGTTGCATGATGGGTTTCTGCAGTTCCTGAAGGAAGAAGAAAACTCAGAGAGGATATCCTAGAACATTGGATTCCCAGAATTCTTTCTGCTGCAGAGTGAGTGACCTAGATCAGAAAGCATAACCCTTCACTCTGGGCTTTCTCATCTAGTGCTGCTTTATCCTTTGATGTGCCTTCCTATAACTTCTATAACTTCTGAGCAGCATCTCTCTGACTCTGCCTTCTTTCTCCTAACATTCAGTTTAGTTTTTTACCTAGCTCTATTCTGCCATGTCATAGGCCAAACCAGGGTCTTTATTAACCAATAGTAATAAAATATATTCACAGCATACAAAGAGAATCCCATTTCATTTCCCCTTTTCTATCTAAATAAAAAGGAAGGCATTAACTTTAACAAAGTAAAATTACATATAACTGAGCAGGTATCAAGCAAGAATTACAATCACAATGAGTCTATTTGTATTTGGCAAAATTAAAGAAAAATTTCTGTCATCTATCTGATTTTTGTGACTCTGAAGTTTCATATATAATTTATCTTTATTATAACTAAGAAAAGCTATAACTACCAGTCTTCAACTCTAACAAAGACCCAAGAAAAATATAATATTACCTAACTAAACAAGAAGTGCATTATAACCATTTTCCAAAGATCTAAAAATGACGAAGACATCTTGCTGCCTGGACAGTCCCCAAAGTTTTTCTATAATGTTGGGGCATTCATTGTCAGCCTACTGGCCCATATTATCTGGAATACTTTTCCATTGAAGCAGGAAATTTGAAAGACTCTTTTGGTTATATTAGTAATTTATTAGTCACTTTTTCTTGTTTCCTGCAAAATGTCTGATAGACTCTTTCATGATGCAGGGATATTTAAGGCCTGCCTCATCATCTTTAAGCAGTCGTTTTTCTATGGGTCCTTCATATCTAATTCATGCAGCATACCATCAAGCACACAGGCAAGAGCAGCTTCTTGCACAAATGGCTGGCCTTGTCACATTGAAGGCAAATTCCATAACAAGTTTCTTCAATGCCCTGCAGCCTTTGTGAAGTTATTGGTGCTGCCAGAAGCAGACATTTCACACTGCTGAGAAACATCAAAGTTCTTAAAACCTTTTGAATGCCATATTCTGTAGGTCTTTGAAGTATTGAAAATTATCTCTCCAACATATATATATATATCTGCCTTTCTATAAAGACTAAGTAACATGATTAAAATTAAATTATTATAGATGACAATCTATTAATCTGTATTTCTTAATTATACATTACATTTTTAAGTGAACTGCACAAACCATAATACTTTAAACAAGAGCAGAAATACATATACATAGTATAATAAAATTGACCAAAAATCTGTATCAATAGACCAAAATCAATACTAATGTAAATTATTCATTTTTATATAATCAATCACTTTTAGATGAAAACAGATATTTATAAACAATGATTTTGGGAATTTGGATCTTGTTTACTCCAAACTGCTTGCTGCTGTTTGTTGGCTGAAGTACTTTTAGGGTTCATGAGACCATTTGGGGGTCTTGTTCCATCAAATAACATTAGCTTTGAAAGAATCCACAGGTTCTCATCTTCAATGACAACAGAAGCAGAATCTGTTTTCCAAAGCAACCTATAATTAGACCCAAATTTTGAAGTCAAGATACCTTTATACTGGTTAACTTTGCAGATCCCAAAATCAAATATCTCTCTGTAGTCAAAAAATTCCAGGAAAACACAGTAATGTATATAATCTAGACTCTATGTGTATTTTCCATCTTTACATGGTTTATTATTTTTTACTTTATTACTTTTTAAAATTTAATTAACTTTACTCCTTTAATCTATGACTTTCTCTACTCTATGTTCTCTCTCCTTAGCCCATGTACATTTGTCCAAAACTGTGATCCATTTAGAGGTCTTTTTCATCTGAATCTGTCTTTATTGTGCATCTATATTCATTTTCTGACCAGGAGTTCTTCTTTTTTAAAAAATGCTATGTGGGCCTGGCTAGATCCATCTCTATGATCCTTTCTGGTTATTCTTCCCAGTCCAACATAGAAGAGACATGCTTACTGCCTCTGCAAGCCATGCTCACCATTCCAGGGATGCAGGGGTTATTTGTCACCATTAAGCAATTTGTAACATGCCGCTCAGGAAGCCCATTTAAGTACTCTGTAATTACACCAGCACAAAACAGGAAACTGGCTCTTCAAGGACTCTCACAGCTTTTGCTGCCAACACTGAGACAGGTAACCTTCTCATAAAGGAATTTCACGTCTGCTTGTCACTAGCAAAAAGAACCTACTGAAGAAAATGCTGCTACCAAGAAACTGGGCTTAACTCTGTTCTTTTGTTTCAAATTTCCGCCCATGCTCTCTCAGGTTTTATGTGGATGTAGTTGGTACACATTGGCAGCATTTTGTAAATAGAGTCTGCTCATTCATTTCCTGGCTACCCAGGCCTGAATTATCACGTAGAAAACATAGAAAGTATACTGATTACAACACTGTTTGACTGAAAGCTTAGGCATATTCCTATATAGCTCTCATATCTTAAGTTAACCCATTTTAATTGATCTGTGTATCATGAGGCTGTGGCTTACCAGAAAGGTTCTGGCATCCTTCTTCTTCAGCAGCTACATGGCATCTCTCTTACTCTACCTTTTTTTTCCAGTTTTCAGTTTAGTTTTCCTGCCTAGCTACATTCTTCTATAGCCCAAAGTAGCTTCTTTATTAACCAATGGTAATCAAATATATTCAGAGCATACAGAGGGAAATCCCACATCAAGGAAGTTTTTGGAGTAGTCAACAAAGACTTCCACTTTCTTTCTGGCTTCATTACTAACAATCATACAATTTATGCTATCTAGATAGGTTTCTAGTATATGAATGAAATAATTGAATGATACATTCAGAAAAAAATGAGATGAAACATTTATTAAAAACTTCTAGATCCTTCTAGGCTGTGAGGGTAAACACATCCTGTGTCTCATCTTCTGTGCACCTCACAAAATCCTATGTCCCACACCTTGTTATGCTTTAACCACAGAAGAGTAGAGGCATTTTCAAACACTTTTCTCTTCACACTTTTGCTTGTAGTTGCAAGTGAAATATTATGGTACCATCCCTAAGAACATCATAGATACTGATACTTAAAGTGCATTGGCTACAGTAACTTCCTTCCTGCTGGGCTTCATATTTCCTAGATGAAGTGAACCTTTGACATATATTTAGGTCTAAAAGTCATAGCAAATGAAGCATTCACGTGGGACTGTGAGTCCATATCCTCATCAGGGAAGAAAGGCACTTGTTCACTAAGAACAGAGCTCTTCTGTAAGTGTAGAACTGAAGGAGTTCAAATCAGACTTCCACAGACATGTTTCTTCACTAGCTACTTTCACTAGTACTTTCTTTGACGTTTTTATGGACACCAGGGAACATTATGTTGATATTAATTTTATTTATCTTCTAAAGTATACTTTCAAAAGTATCATTAGAATAATATATTTTTGTGATATGACATTTGAAAGTGAGAAAATATGAAGTGCATTGAGCCTACTATTGACAAGAAAATGATTTGTGTGGTGGCATTACAAAGAAAATTTAAAATTATTTTAGCAAACCTAATAATCTGCACTATAGAATAAATTTTAAATGGCATTGTGAATATGAAACTGCTTTAGATCTTTGCTGTGTGAGGTAACATAAATGCTTGTCTTTCCTATTGTACAGTAAGTTTTGAAAGTCAAGCCTTCACTTTGTAGGCTACCAATAAGACCAGAAAAAAAAAAAAACTACAAACTGTAAAAAAAAAAAAAAGACTACAAAGAATACATTCCATCTATAGGCTACATTACAGGTTTTATTTATTTTTTGTTATCAGGTTTTATTTTTTTTTCTTAAAACAGTTTTGAGTTGTGAATTATATTTTAATGCTTGTGATTCAGGTTAACACATGACACAATTCCATAGTTAGAGCGGTGCACATAATTCTTGATGAATCTGAACAAGGAGTTTGGAAATGGTTAAGAAGCCACTGACCTCATTCAGAGCTCACTTTTAAGAACTGGTGGGCAGATCTCCATTTCCTCAACCCTTTTATGTACACCATGCCTAGGTTTTCCTCCTTTCTCATCATTCCTCTTTAACTTTCATATCTATTACATCTTCTCTTGTCATGTCTGTGCTTTCCTAACCAGGGTCCTTTCTAGTTCCTGGGTTCTACAGGTACTTCCAATTAAACACACCAATCTGCAGGTTCCATGCTGAGACCCATATATGAGTGAGAACATTTGTTTTGCTAGATCTGGTTTCCCTTACTCAGTGTGTTATTCAGGTAAATAAAATTCTGTAGCATCACCTTTTTATTTTCCATTATCAGTTGAAGGAGTCTTTGCTGTTCCCACACCCAAAACATTCTGAATAGAGCAACTGTGAACATCAAGGAACATATGTCTCCATGGTTGGAACTGAAGTCCTTGGGTATATCAAAGAGTATCATAATTGAGTTGTTGTTGTGGAATAATACCCTTGTATGCTGTAAAGATTTGTCACTCAAATTGTATTAATAGAGCTCTGATTGGTCAACCACTGTCAGGGTGCGAAGCCCCAACGTAAAAATTACTTTTCCCTAACTCAAGCAGTACAGAGGTGCTGGAAATAATGAGACAGAGTTCACACAGCAATATTGGTAGGGAATCTCAGGCTTTATTTATTCCTGAAGATCTACTCGTGTTTATTCTTCAAACACTTTTTATCCCCCAGGTAAACCAAGGTGGAAGCTCATTAATATTCTCTTTCCAGGGGATGAGGGAATACTGAAACACCTGCACCTTAGTCACCAGCTTGGAATCCACACCTCTCCCCAGGTGATCTACATATTAACAAAAGAGAAGGAGCAATACACCCTGAGCCTTTATTAGGTGGCTACCAGTGGTCTGACAGGATTGCAGCTGCCCTTGGAGATTAAGCATGGCCAGAGAACCTGGCTGTAAATATTTTACATGAAATATGGGCTTACAAACCACCAAGCAGAAAGTAGAGGCAGGCTGAACAAATTAAAAATGATGGAAAGGAGAAGCATGGAATTGAAGATACCAGCCAGATATTGAGAGAGCAAGATGGACACATCTACTCATAAAATGTACTGCCATGTTTTAGCATGTAAATGAGAAATATTGGTTAACTTACAATGTAAGAGCAAGTTAGTAATAAGCCTGAGATATTGGCTGAGCATTTATAAGTAATATTAAGCCTCTGTGTAGTAATTTGGGAAGTGACTGTTGGGTATTTGGAACCAAGCTTCTCTGAGACAGGAAACTTCCAACTACAAGTCAAATGATAGATCTATGTCTAGTTTTCTCAGGATCTATCATACTTATTTTGACAGCACCTGTACCAATGTGCACTCCCATAACCAACTGTATATGAGGGATTCCACTCCCCACATCTTTGTCAACATTTCTTTTCTTTGTTTGTATAAATTTATAAACATATTATTATTTATAATGTATATTATTATATATATTATTATAATAAAATTGCTACTCATCCAGAAGCCTTCTCTCTACTGAATAGCTTTCATAATTTTCTAAGGGGTCATGCAGATTTCTGGGAGTAAAAGTCACCAACAGCTTTATATAATCAGTGAGCCCTGTGACTATAATAATGAGCCATTTTATGAGTGTACCCAGTGCCATTCTGATTTTTAGTACTGATGCATGTTACTATTTACCTTTTTAAATTATTTTTGATCACACAGTGATTTGTACTTATGAGTTTTCACCTGCCTGTGTTCTTATGAGATTTCTTTATCTTTGGAAACCTCACCCAAGACTCATGTTTCAAATGAATGTGACTCCAAAGGCAATTGGAGTAGAAGGGTTCTTCTGTATTTCTGTGCTTTGGTTAAATAAAGAGGATGCCTGGCCTGTAAGACAGGACACAGCCCTTAGGTGGGTGGAGTAGACAGAACTGAAGGCAGTGAGAGAGAAAGGAAGTGAGCGAGATGCCATGATTCTTCTGCCCAAGATGGACGTACCTTAGAATCATCCAGTAAGTCACCACCTCGTGGTGACATACAGACTTTTATAATGGGTTAGTTTAGATGTGAGAGCAAGCCAAGAAAAGGCTAGAGATAATGGACAAGGCAGTGTTTAAATGTAAACAGTTCTCATGTGGTTATTTCAGGTACAAGCAACCAGTGGCTGAGCAGGCTGGCGGCTGGGGGCTGGGAGCTGGGTGCCAGGAACACAGCCCGTGATTTATACAACAGGCAATGTAGATTTTCTTTTGTCAATCATACTATTTATTTGTAAAAATTAAAAATATAAAAAACTAATGTATTTTACCTTTATGAATAGATCATATACTTACAAGTTGTCATTCCAAAGCTTAGATGGATTTTACACTTTCACCAGAGCTGAGAGCTGGTGTTTTACTGTCTGAGTTACAGAATCCCGAAATGCAGTTGATGAGCTTCCCGTTACTTTTGTTGCTACAGTTGATTCTAAGGCTGAGCATACATACTGCAGGGTAGATAGTAGCAACTCCAGTTAGAGTTACAGACTCTACTCCAGGATATAATGTAGCTGTAGCCATGGGCACAGCATATGAACTTCCTGTTTCTCAGGATACCCTGTGGTATACCGTCCTAGGTGGATTCTATCAGACTTTGAGCCCTTTTTGAACAACTACAGTGAACTAAGAACAGATCTATTTGTTGTTCAAGAGGTGTGGAAACACCAGATTCAAAGTTATTGTCTGTACCTACTCTGTTCCCGAACAGACCTCCTACAGACACAGGAAAGTTGCAGTAAGAGGAGCTGGATAGTCTTGGCAGATGAGGAAACATGAGGGGAATTATCTATGACTTCTCCTTACATCATGGTCCACTACAGTGAAAGTTGCATGGGTGAACCTTGGGGACATCAGTTCAGATGTGGAGACTAAAATAAAACATTATACAATATTACAATACAGAGATGTTTTAGAAAAGTACATTGGGAAAAATGACTGGGTCATTTTCCTAAATTTTGTATGAACTTCTTATGAAATTGCTAATCTGTTAGTGAATAACCAGTGAGTACGCAGTGAGGGGACTGTAAGGAGAAGATGCACAGATGTCTTTATGGCATTAATAATAGTGAAAGGTTTGCATTATTTCCACTTAGCCACGCTCATAATTTTCAACTTTTCCAAAACTACAACACAATAAGCTTTCTTCTATCGAACATCTACAAAAGCACTGAAATATCTACTTGTGTACTTTCTTCTGTTTCATTTATTAAAAAAAAAACTTCACTGGTTTGTAAAGCTACAGGTGACACAGATTTTCACATCCAGACCGATTAGTAGAAACCGATGCTTCCAATTTTTCATGGGCATGTGCCATGTCACTGTACAACCATTGCAACCGCACTGTCTTTCTGCTCATGTCTCCTTTTCAGAATAGAGCATCCCTACAAAGCTGAGTCCCAGATTTTAGCTTAAAGATCTTCTGTGACTGTACCACTGTATTCTCGGCTATCTCTCTGCCTGGAGTTTAGACACATTCTGTTGTCTTGAGTTATTAAAGAAGTCACATCACTTAGCCATTTTCTTCATTGACTTCCTGGGTCCTGATCATAGACACATTAGACACTACAGAATGTGATGTGTGAAACTTGTTCATGGACACTTAACTGGAATTTCTGGTCAATGTTCACAACTGCTTAAATTCAAACCTGACTTTTCCACTTTCTGGATATTAAAATTAATTTCTCAATATCCTTCTTTTTTATCTTTAAGAAGTAGATATTCTTATGATAACTCTGCCTTGTAGAACTTCTGTGTCTAGAACAGAGCAAGTTCGGCAAATCTTCATGGGGAACTTAAAACCTTTTCTATACCTATATCAGACACTCAAGCATTTTTCTTCATTGGTTGGATAAAAGCATCATAATAACTGACCTCCAATTTTCTTTCCCGAGTGCTGAAACCAAGATGGATGCATGGTCCTTTAGAAATTGAACATGGAGGAAGACACTGGTGTGTGCATTGCCTTTAGTAAAACATCATTTCTGGGCTAAGAAAATTAAGCAGGATGAGCTGTTTTCAAATGTCTGTATACCACACAGATCAGAATCCTAAGGGGGTTATAGCCCTTCTAAAGAATCTGACTCCCCCACACATTTACCTTCTCAGATGTGAGTTCTGATGAGTTATCTCTCAATTTTAAGTGCCACAAGGTAATAATAATTTGTGGTATTGCAACAAATATTTTCTATGAAATAAACATGTTTAAAATATCACTTCAAATGAATTTTGAAAGATACTGACCCATTTATTCCAAATATGATATTTCAATTTACTTTAGATTTTTTCTCTCTTATTTTACTTTTCTTTTCTTTCTTTCTTTCTTTTTTTTAATTTCATTCAAAAATTTACACTTTCTCCCCTTATCCCAGTCCCTCATCCCCGCTCCCCCATTACCCCTCATCCCTCCCCCTGCCTCCTTAAGAGAGGGCAGGGTACCCTGCCCTGTGGAAAGTACAAGGCTCTCCCTCCTCCATCCCGGCCCAAGAAGGTGTGCATCCAAATAGAATGGGTCCCAAAAAGCTTATTCATGGAGAGGAGATAGGTCCTTGTGCCATTATCATTGGCTTCTCAGTCAGTCCCCATTGGCAGCCACATTCAGAGAGTCTGAATTGGTCATATGCTCCTTCAGTCCTGGTCTAGCTGGGTTTGATGAGCTCCCATTAGATCAGGCACACTGTCTCAGTGGGTGGACCAGCCCCTCCTGGTCCTGACTTCCTAGCTCATCTTCTCCCACCTTCTGCTCTTCGACTACACCTTGGGAGCTCAGTCCATTGCTCTGATGTGAATGTGGATCTCTGTCTCTATCTCCATCCATCGGAAGATTTCTATGGTGATGATCAAGATATTCATCAATATGACTATGGGACAAGGCTAGTTCAGGCACCCTCTCCTCTGCTGCCAAAATACATAGCTGGGGACATCCCTGTGGACACCTGTGATCCCCTCTAGAGCCACATATCTTGTCAGGCCTAAACTGAGTCCCTTAAGGTAGATATCTTATTCCTTTTTCCACTATCCACCCTTTCTCCCTCTCCACCCTCCCTCTCTCCCCAGCTTTCCCTAGCCCTTCCCTTCTTCCTTCTCCTTCCCCCTCTCCCCTTTCCCTACCCACCCCCACCTCTGCCCTCTCCCTTATCCTCGAAAAGAACTATTTGACAAGAACTTTAAGCCCTTGAAGAAAGAAATCGAAGCGGATACCAGTAAATGGAAGGATCTGCCATGTTCCTGGATTGGTAGGATCAATATAATAAAAATGACAATTCTACCAAAGGCAATTTATAGATTCAATGCAATCCCCATTAAAATCCCTACAAAATCCTTCATGAACCTTGAGAGAACAATAACAAACTTTATATGGAAAAACAAAAAGCCCAGAATAGCCAAAACATTCCTTTACAATAAAGGAACATCTGGAGGCATTACCATCCCTGACTTTAAACTCTATTACAGAGCTCCAGTATTGAAAGCAGCTTGGTATTGTCATAAAAACAGACATTGACCAATGGAATTGAATTGAAGACCCAGATATTAATCTACAAACTTATGAATACCTCATATTTGACAAAGAAGCTAAAACTATGCAATGGAAGAATGAAAGTATCTTAAACAGATGGTGCTGGCATAACTGGATGTCAACCTGTAGGAGAATGAAAATAGATCCATATCTATCACTATGCACAAAAGTCAAGTCCAAATGGATTAAAGACCTCAATATAAATCCGACCACACTGAACCTGATAGAAGAGAAAGTGGGAAGTAGCCTGCAATACATGGGCACAGGAGACCACTTCCTATGTAAAACCGCAGTGGCACAGACAATAAGAGCAACAATAAATAAATGGGACCTCCTGAAACTGAGAAGCTTCTGTAAAACAAAGGACAAAAAGGCATCCTACTGAATGGGAGAAGATCTTCACTAACCCCACATCAGACAAAGGTTTGATCTCCAAAATATACAAAGAACTTAAGAAACTAGACATTAAAAGTCTAAATAACCCAATTTAAAAATGGGGTAATGATCTGAACAGAGAATTCTCAACAGAAGAAGTTCGAATGGCCAAAAGATACTTAATGACTTTTATTATTATTATTATTGTTAAAAGCAAAATTTACATTTACTCCCCTTGTTCCCAGCCCTCCCGCTCCCCCACTACCCCGCCGTCCTCCCCCTGCTTCCTTAAGATGGTGCAGGATAACCTGTCCTATGGGGAGCCCAAGGCCCTCCCCCCTCCATCTCAGTCTAAGAAGATGTGCATTCATATAGAATAGGTTCCCAAATAGAAAACTCTATTCTTAGTGAGATATCCCAAACCCAAAAAGAAGAGTGTGGTATGTACTCACTCATTAGTGGACCTTAGCCATTAACAAAGGACATTAAGCTTACAGCTCACAAGCCTGCAGAAGCCAAATAACAAGGTGAACCCAAAGAAAAACATATAAAGATTTTCCTGGAAGTCGGAAGCAAACAAAATCGTCAGACAAAAGTTGGAAGCACGGGTGTGGGGATGGGGGTGGGAGTTGGGATGGGGGGAGGGGGTAGGTGAAAGAGAGGGGGTAGAAGGGAGAAAGGAAGAACCGCAAGAACCGCGGAGAGCCTGGGTTGGGGGAGGGTGGAGATGCAGGAAGGATGGTTATTGGGGAAGGGAATAAGATATCTACATTAACGGTAGTATTTTTAAGATTTGCAAGGGATTTGTCTCTTGCGGGGATCCCAGGCATTCATAGGGAGATCCCAGCTAGGTACTTGGGCAGCAGAGGAGTGGGTGCCTGAACTGAACTTGTCCCATAGTTACTTTGTTGAATATCCTAATCGTCACCATAGAAATTTTGCATGATGAATGGAGATAGAGCCAGAGACCCACATTCACATCAGAACAAGGGATCGAGCTACCAAGGTCCAGTGGAAGAGCAGAAGGAGGGAGAAAATGAGAAAGGAAGTCAGGACCATGAGGGACTGGCCCACCAACAGAGACAGTGTGCTCGATCTATTGGGAGCTCATCAAATCCAGCTGGACCAAGACTGAATGAGCATATGACCTAACTGGACTCTATGAATGTGACTGCCAGCGGGGACTGACTGAGAGGCCAACGATGATGGCACTGGGACCTATCTCTTCTGCATGTATTGACTATTTGGAAACCTATTCTATATGACTGCTCTTTTTTTTTTTTAGACAGGGTTTCTCTGTGTTACAGCTCTGACTGTCCCAGAACTGGTTTGAAGACCAGGCTGGCCTCAAACTCACAGAAATCTGCCTATCTCTGCCTCCCAACTACTGGGATTAAAGGTGTTTGTCACCACTGCCCAGTTTAGAGCTCTTTTCATGGAACACATACAGTACCTACTGTTGTTTGAAGGCATTTATGTCTGTTTCATTTATTGATTGTTCTAGCTTCTTAAATATATTCAATTATTCTTCTTTTACATACTAAACTAACTGTAGCTCAGAGAAGTTCATGCATTTTATTGACACCATAGCATTAGATAGAGATGTTTGGATCCTCTTTCTGAACCAGCCTTTTCTTAAGCATTATTCATTTGTTTCACTGTAAAATACAGCAATAAGAGAAACTATGCCAATGTACTAGTACACATGTCTCATGACTTCAGGAAAAATACCATGATGGTTGGCAAATCTTTAACTAATCAGTGATTATTATTAATTCAGGGCTTAGATAATATTTTTAATTTGAGAAATGATGATATTTAGTCTATGCTTTTAAAAATCAGTAATTTTTATGGGTCTTGTCTTTGTTATAAATTGCAGCTTTAGCTTTAACTCAGTTTGGATGCTGTGGTTGTATGGGCAATTTTCTCCAAAAGTGATTGACACATAGCACGTAGCAGCAGTAGAACAATGAGTTCAGAAGTAAAAATCTATATTGTCAGTGTTAGTGTCATAACAGACACAATAAGTGATTATATTACTCTAGACAGATTGTCATTTTGCACAGTACTGTATTTGTACTTTGCAAATGATTACATAATATATCTCTTCTAATTAACCTGCATAACTGCAGTGATAATTTAATCATTCAAACTTTATGGAAAAGATAGTTAGGCTAGTTAATTTTGTTCAATTCATGTTTAAACAGTTTATAATCGACCATCTATCTTTGCTGGGTGTATGTTTTATGTTGAGTTGAAAAAGTATGACCCAATGAACAAACAAATTTATGAGGATCTTGTCAATAAGGAACTAAAAGAACAAAGTGGACCAATTTACTGATTTTCTTATTTTATAACTCAGTCTTTTTTTTTTTTTAAAATAAGGTCTTGTGTGGTTTTAAACGGATTATATAGTTTAGGATGACTTTAAACTTCTGATCTTTCTACTCACATCTCCCCAGTTTGGGATTATTGGTGTGTACCACCATGCTTAATGCATGCAGTCCTGGGGACCAAACCTGAGACTTTGCCAGTCCTTGGCCGAAACTCTAGCAACTCTGCTATATCTGTAACTCAGATATGTATATTTAAACTTTTATTTTTATTATTTTTAAACTTTCTTTAAATTTTTTTTGAATTTCACATCCTGCATCTTGATCCACTCATCTCCCATTAATTTGTATCTACCCTCTGCCCTACAACCTCCTCTGCAAAATAAAATGAAATAAAGTTTAAGAGAAAAAGAGGAAAATATATGCACTATGTGTGGATATGTACATGTGAGTGCATTGCTCACAGAAGCCAAGAGAGGGCATCAGTTTCCCTGGATCTGCCTGGTGTGATGCTGGGGGTAAGAGAAGAATCAGTTCTCAATCATTAAGTTATATCCCTAGTCCAAGGCTTCATTTTTAAATGTTGGATTTAGACACACAGGTGATCCTGATACACTTAAAAGCCATGACTCACAAACATAGTTCAAAGGTATCATGGGTTTTATTTCTCCATTCTTTGTAGAGAAAAACAGCTTTTGGTGGCTAATGGGAAGATCTTCTCAAACTGTCACCCTTTTACTTGAAGTTAGATTAACTTTAGAAGTTCATTCCTTTGGCTTAAATGTTTCAAAATTTTCTGTAATTTTCTTATTTATGCTGACTAAATTCATTTCATTAAATGAGGGAATCTGTTTGAATCCGTTCCTTTTCCCCATTCATGTAGAGGATTGTGATCTAGGAAAGTGAGCTGTAAGTCTCCCCTAAATAAATAACCTTTCATTATATGTAATTCTGAACTAGCGTGGGATTATTTTGTATTTTCTGCCATCACTAAGGCATTTTTGTCTTGCCCTTTACAAGTCCAGTTTTACTTAGGTACATACAACTGTTGTAACCTTTGCCAGTCTACACCATGATAGTATTTAAGAGAGGAGGAGTTGGTCTTTATTTCCAGATAAGGACAGAGAGATTTAGATAAACAACTGAGAATTTTGGCAAGTGCATCACAACCACACTAATTATTCTATTTATTCCAAGCATGTGTATTCTTGGCCTGAGAATGTCAGAAGCCACAGTTGAAGTACACTTAGTGTTCTGAAACACAAACACATGAGTTTAAGTGCTAAGGGTCTTCAGTACCTGTATCATGATGGGCATAAGAAGACATCACATGACCTATCTATCTTCATGTGCATGTTTTCACATGTACATACTTACAACAATTTATGGTCTTCATGTAAGTGTTTTTAAATGCATATATTTATGATGTATGACTATCCATTATCATTGAAATGTTTCTGTGTGCCTATTTTCAATGTATGTGCACATACATGTAGGTAGATGTATTGGCAAAGTGGATGAAAGCATTTTTTGATTGAAGTAAATTTATATCTTGATTCAAACTAATAATGGTATTGTTGACACTCTGACAATAGCACTGACCTTAATTCTATAGCTGTATCAGAGACTTCCACGATGCAAATAAGACAGGCAACATCTTCTTTCATGCAATTCAGTAATTGCAAGATAAGCCCACTCCTTAATAAATGTTTCTGAGTAATACATTCTGCCAATACCATAAATTATTTTCCTCTTTCAAATTTACCTTTTATTTTATTTACTCGTACCTGTTCTCAGCCCAGAGACCTATAGATTTATACACAGACAGATGATGTTTCCACATATTGGTAGGTAGATAATAAACAGAAATAAATGTGTGTATATATTAAAGGGCAGAAGGATGAGGCATGTTTTAAGACATGATCATACTCTGTAGCCTAATATAGCCTCAAGCTTACTGTGTAGCCATGAATGAACTTATACTCAAGGCAATCCTCCTATTTCAAATTCCAAGTGCTTGGATTACTAACAAGAGCCATCAAACCATCATGCTGGACAATATTTTTGTAGTTTTAAAAGTTCATATCATTGGTTTGAATATAAAAATGTGAAATTCATGTTTTTGTATCTGGCATTTTAAGTTGAAGCTAAGAGATTTAGTTCTAAGTTCTGAATTAGGCACATATTTATAACTTAGATTGACAATTTCATTTTCCTCAAGAGTACTCATTATGTTCTGTTGTTGTGATAGTATATTATCACCAAAAGCAAATCAAGGAAGAAAGAGTTAGATTGGCTTACTGTTCGAAATGAATAAAGTTTGACATGGCAGCATGTCATGGAATGAGGCTTGGCGTGATGGACATGGGAGAAAGCTAGCTTACTGCATTTTAGCTATGTACAGGAAGCAAAGAATCAGAGAGAGAAAAATGAGGGTGTGGGAGAGTGACAGAGAGAAAGAAAGAAAAAACAGAAAGTGGAAAGATTTTACAAACTTTCAACTAACTCCATGACTTATTTTCTCCAGCCAGGCTCTGCCCCCTAAATGTCTAATAACTAACAAAAACAGCACCAACTGGAGACCAAATGTTAAAACGCAGGAAACTAAAAGAGACTTACCTCACTCAAGCTATTACATGAAACAAACCTTCAAGGAAATAGACTTAAGATTTAAATTATCCACAACTCACAATATCTAAAGCAATGTTCACAGCAAACTCCTCAATATATTTTTTTATGTTTTGAACACATTAGGTATTTAAATTTGGTAAAGTGTTTCAATTAGTTTGAAATATTACTGGCACAAAGCATCTTGTAGACGTCTCTCGTGTGGGCAAATGTGGACATGGAAATGAACAAATTCAGGGAGGACACTTCCTGAAGAGGATAGATGTGGCATCAGTGAAGTCAGGGGTCTTAGAAGTGAAGGGCAAAGCCCGAATATGGGAACCAGAACATGTTGTGATTTATAATAAAGAGATGCTATGACAGAAATCACAATCAGGTAAAATAGGCAATGTGTGAGATGTGAAATGTATAAGTGATCCACATGAGGATGTGACAGAGCAGAGAGAACTCTTGACCACTGGGCCAGTTTTTCAACCCCCAATTTTATGATTTTTATACCTTCACTTTAGAATCTAGAAAAGTTATTTGGGTTTTTGGAGCTTGGTATATCATAAGTCTATGTATCCTGGACGTTCAAGGGCATAAGAGTCTGAAGTGTTGTTTTTCTACTACTGGAGATTTTGATTTTATGAAGTCTTATCTCTCAGAATGGCACTGACATCATTCTTCTCTGCTATGACACTCTTTCATTCTGGAAAATCTGTGATCCTATCATCTATAGGTTATTGTGCCTAGAGACAGTCACCCTACTCTGAGGAAATATTTGTCATTCTAAAATGAATGACTTATTTTCAACACTTACTGCACTTGTGACTCCAGGGGCAAATGTTCACAGATGTTAATGCACAGCTGATATTAAACCCATACCAACAACTTTGTATTAATGTCATAAATGCCTAGTGCAGACCATGTGCCACTTTTGCTGGGTCATTTCTTCTGGTGGGATTATGGTCTTTCTGAGGAATCCCATTAATAGACTCACTAGTGCAAGTTAAGGCATTCCACTGTGTACAATGAGGATTTAATAAGACAACTTCAGCTTTTCCTTGTTCCCTGAATCATTACATTATTGTCTATAGCCTTTTTTTATCTACAGACTGCTTCTTTGTATATAATTAATAAGTCATTCCTAGTGCATTCTTTCTGAGGTAAAGCATAATGGTTTTTAACCATTGCGAATGCTTATTCATCAACCCTCTGTGCAGTCCATCTCTCACAAGTGAAACTTTATATCTATTTTTATATATTTTTATGTCCATGAAGACAAAGACTTTTGTAAAAACATAGGTGTATTTGGAAGGGGTGTCTTTAAGCACTTAATATAAACTACTATAGCTCCATCCTTTTTTATAATTACTAATTCAGACTTGCTATTAAATAGACTAATTTTTTTGCTTAAAGTATAGTATTTAATTGTTTCATTAGGAAGTTGTTAGGATAATTTTTTTAGTGCTCAACTCTTTGTAAAAACATCAAGAGGAACAAATGTTGCAAAGTCAGGTATTGTAATACAGTGTTGTGATCTAGAGCTTGGGAGGCTGAGGTTGAATTATTCCTGTGAGCCTGAGGGCATCTTGACTTAAAAAGTCAGTAGCTGGACAGCCAGTGCTATATATAAATACACAAGTTTTTAAAATAATAAATGAGTAAATATGACTTTAGGAAAAGAAGACATAAATAAATATAAAATAATGAAACAAAAGTATCTTCAAAAGAATTTAATAAGTATTTCTCCCCAGTGAAGATACTTTTGTTTCATTATATTACTGAGAACTGTTCAGCCTGTGATAGCCCTTCCCATTTGCAAATGGCCCAGGATCAAGAGGGGAACTGGGATGTGGGCAGCAGACATTTCCTTAGAAGTTCAGTCTAAGGCTGCTCTGGTAAAACCTCAGGGCTGCAGTCTGCAGGTGCTGTTTACAGACTGTGTCTGAACACACATGGCAATGTTCAGTGTGTTCCATAGACCCAGACTCCAGGTTTGCTCAAAATGGACTCAGTTCATTGGCTTATTACACCATCAGATCCAAAAATAAAAAATAAATTTTAAAAAAAGCAGCCACAGGGACTGAGACAAGACGATGGTTGCCGTCAACAGCCGTGGAGCTTCAGAAGGGATGCTTGGAGGAGACTGAGAAACCCACAGAGGCTTCAAGGAAAGATGCAATAGTGGAGGATGAATATACAGAACACTCATTCCTTCCAAAGTAACAACAACAACAAGCAAACAAAGAAGGCATGTCTTGAGAGAAGATGCTTTTCAAACATGTACTCAGTGTACTCAAGGCGTTAAAAGGATGGCAAAGTGGAGCCGCTCATGGAGGAGAGAAGTAAAACTAGAAACGCAGTGATGGTGAAGGGTATGGAAGCATCGAAGGAGCATGTGGCTGCAGGGCAGAGCCAGTTCTCTTCCCTTGACATCAGCATGGAGCCTCCTGTGCTCAAGCTCACATTGCTCACCCTGCTTGGGCATAGAGAGCATGTGGCCTTGGTACTGACAAGGGGCTGCAATCAAGGTGGGCATGCCCAGCAAGCTGGCAAGGCAGGCTTCCCCAAGGGGAGGGGCTGGTGTGTCATGGCCTGGAACTTAGGCAGAACCCGCTCAAGAGGTGTTGCCCAGCCACAATATCACGCTGACTCTGGGAAATGGTAGAATATCCAAGATGAATCTCAGCTATCCATTTTATGGTGTTTCAGAATCCAGAAACCTTGAACCAGAGTAATGACTCATCGCAATAAGTATTTGCATGTAACACAGTTTGGGCAAGAAAATACACTTTGTCACACAAAATAGTTTGCAAAGCTTCTTTAATAAATGAAAGTTCAATAGCGAGGTGGGAGAGATGGCAGAATGGAGCTGTACATGCATTCTTTTTTTTAAATTTTTATTGTTAAAAGAAAAATTTACATTTACTCCCCTTGTTCCCAGCCCTCCCGCTCCCCCACTACCCCACTGCCCTCCCCCTGCTTCCTTATGATGGT
>JAQHUG010000270.1:1915050-1946363 GCA_028555095.1 Dicrostonyx torquatus | reverse complement strand
ATATGGTATCAATACATAAACAATATATAAGTATCTTAATCAGTGGTAGAAATGTACACTGTAAAATGGTAAATATATATCAATATATATATATATATATATATATATATAAAACAATACATCAAGAATGTTTTAAACAGAGGAAGAAGCATATGCATTCTTTGTCCCTGAAAGCTCGGATCAACTGCAAGGACACCCTGGCTCTGAGCAACAAGATATCTGAGACGAAGAAAAGTTCATTTTCTGTATTCAGGCTGCTAAAAGACCACAGTGGTCCCTGTTGTGTCCTGAGCCCATGTTGATGTCTGAGATCCACTGGAAACCTTGTGGAAGTCTATAATTTATGCTGCCACTAGCTGTGATGGGCAAAGGAAGCTTCTTTGGTAGTGATGTATAGACTGCAGATTCATATTGCGAATGAGAGACATTGAGGATTTCTATGATATGCCCCCCCAGCAAAGGTGACAGTGATGCTGAGCTCTACATGGATGACTTCTGGCGGGGCGCCTGGGAAAGGACTCAATTATCTTTAATGGGCTAGCCAGCAGGAGTTTGATCATGCTCCAATATGTAAATGAACAATAGAAATTGAACTTGGTGCATTTTTTTTTCATTTTGAGGGGAAGGCATGATGGTGGGAGGGTAGACCTGGAAGGAGGAATGGGAAGCCAGTGTGATCAGGGTGCATTGTATGATTCCCAAATAAATAATAGGGATGCAATGTTGGAGAAAGAAAGAAAAATAAAGGGGAGGAAGCAGTTACAGGCTTTGAGTCCACTCCTTCATGAAACTAACTTTAGCACAGGTCACATATGAACATTAGATTAGGCACCGTAGACTGAATAGTCCCAACTGATATAGCCTCTCTTCGGTGCCAGCTTGGGTCCACTTGCCTTGCATGCAGTTTTGACTCCAAAGTGCCAACTCCTAAGGACACATATTCCAGAATGGCACCTGCAACACTAGAACCCAACAAACCTCTGTTTTCAATCTCCTGGCCAATACTCACAAGCCCCAGTTCTTATTGGCTCTCTAAACTCAAGATCCAGGTCTTCTATGTTTGAGACAGATGCAGGGCTACCATACTGCTGCCCTGGTCCTGTGTGCTGGAGCTTTCACACTGCCAGCCTGCTATAGTGGACCAGGGGTCCATGATTATAATACTGGGCCTTGTGGCCCCAGGATGTATGATGCTTCTTAAGTCCAAACCTAAAAGGTCTCACACCCCGTTCCTAGTGAACCAAAGTGTTAAACTTATCCTGGAAACTATATCTCTTATACAGATATGATGAAAGCATCACCCAATCACAACTCTTTATCATGAGATCTATGAAACAGGAACAATTTGTTATCTTCTTTACTGTACTATGAAGATACTTAGAGGATATTAATGGAAGAACTGTAAAAGCATCTGAGGAATGAAACTTAGCTGAAATGGCATTATGGTCATTTGATGATCAAGGAGTCAGACGATCAATGGCAGGTTTTATCATAACTAAGGTTGCCTTACTAACACAGTTGTTGGAGACTGTAGAGACGTAAGAAAGAATAGAGAGAGGGACAGTTTCAGAAAATGAATGCTTGAAGTTCAACCTTGTTCAGGAAAAAGAGAAACAATTGATCAGATTATGACAAAATTGCCAAAAGAATTATACAGTGGGTAAAGGTACCTACCACCAAAAGTGAAGGCCTGTGTTTGATGGCCCAGTTCCCACATGGTGGAGGGAAGAAATGATACCCTCATGCTGGAGGAGCTCCTTCTTTCCCTTCAGCCAATAGCCTTTAAGATACCAGCCCACTTTGGTATGTTCTATTTGGCTTGAAAAAGCAGCTTCGGAATCTGCTTCTGGCTACCAGATTCTTTTCCTGGTTGTGCAGAGGGCTGTTGTCTAGGACAGTGATCTGTAAGTTTTACCCTTTAAATAAACAACCCTTTCATTAATCATAATTCCAGACTGGTGTGGGATTGTTTTGTGATTTACTTCTTTACCCTCAAGTTGGTCTTTCACGTCTACATGATCATGTATGCTTTGACACATGGTCACCCCACACACACCCATATGCACACACACTAAAATAAATAAATACAACAAAATTTGAACAAGCTTACTTATTCATTTTTTAAAATGCCTGAAAGAATGACAATTTTTGAATCTTATATGAAAAATTCAAGAATATTTGTAGGTAATTTCATGGTTAAATAAAATCTGTTCCCTTAATATCTGTTATAAATTCTTTATGATGTGGCCATTAACCACTGCCATCAAGCTCTTTTAATGCCATATGGTCACATTCCGATACCCTGTGGTATCACAACTAGATGGCTACCCTCTGTCAAGATGCTTACACCGACCGGTTCATCAACCTCTGCTGTGTCCTCCCAACTCCACCCAGTTTCTTGTAACCACTGTTCCATTATCAGTTTCCCTGAGAAGGTCAGAATTCATCATTATTATCATTATTTTATTTTATTACTTTAATGGGAAAAGCCTCTTGCTAATCCATAATTTCTCCAAGCTCTGTTCTCCTGCGACATGATGGCCTTGAGTGAAGTGTCCTTTCTCTTGTTTCCTTAAGAATATCATTTTCCATACCATTCTGAGACCTTGTTATATGCATGGGACAGTCTTGGTATAGTTCAGTCTGCTGTTGACCCTTGACTTCCCTATATCTCAGTAGTCAAAATATCTATAGTTTTGCCATGTTATCCTTCAATATAATCTCTCTGCCCTCTTTCTTCCAAGTATCACTTTAAACTCAACTCTTTTAAGCTGTCTCCAAAGTTTCCCATATCACCTCTTCCTCCATTTTTCTATTAGTTTTTCTCCACTTTGAATGTATATTTTCAAACAACCTGTCTTGCCCTTTAGTTTTTTCCTTCTGTTTGATCTACACTCCTATTGATGTCTTTCTTTATATTTTTAACTTTCTACATAATATTTTCAGTTCAAAGTTTATTTTTAATTAGTTCCACCTACTGCAATTCTTGGTTAGGATATCAAAAAATTTCTCTGTATTGTGATGAATATACATGAGTTGCATTAAGGACACTCTGTTAGACTTTCAGTTAAAGAATTTGTTCACATATTTAATAGATATCTCGTCAGTTTCTGACACTTTTTCTTGACCATTAGATAAGGCCCAAGTTCCCTGTAGTTCCTTACTTGTTGGTGTGTGACACTATCTCCACATAAATTACAAAACTTTATATGTATTGCATACATTATTTATTCAACGGTGAATGGAGAATAGAGTCAGCAAATTCAGTTTGATCTGCCTTGTAAATCTTCTGCTTTGTTCTCTGTGTGCTTCCTTCTAGAGTTCCCTGTGTCCCCACAGTAGGCAGATGCTATAATACATAGTGCAGAAAACACAAGGACGAAGCACTAGCAGAGTTAGTGAAAAGGTTATTCAGTCCAACCCATGATAGAAAGAAATTTAATGGCTAAGCGTTTTGCAGGAAGTCTTGTAAAGGGAGGTTAATTTCACATTTATCACTTAGGTGAGGCTATTTGGTGCTCTGTTCTGAATCCAGGAAGCAATTTATAGGTACTTGCCAAATCATTTCCCCTACTTAGAAAACAGGCCATACTCTTACTAAGTTAGTGGCATGAGGTCATTCATTATTGAAATAATGAATCCATTTTATTGTACTATTTGTACAATAGGGTACAGTCGTTTATTTTGCTGAATAAGAAAACAAATCCCATGTATTACATAACTGCACTTGTTTACCATCATCTAAATAGAATACCTGTGATATCTACAGAAAATCCCTATTCATGCATTTTAATTACAGTAGAAAATACAATAGCATCCTTATAGAGAGTGCAGCTGTACACTTATTCAACAAAAGTAGAATGAAAGTAGAGCTTCCATTTCACTCTAGAGAATCTGTGGTACATAAAAATGCAGGGAGAATACGTCAATGACCTTGAGGATAATTAAACACTTCAAGATTGAGTAAAGGGTCAAAACAATTAACATCTTAAAATAAGTTCAATACAAATTCATCAAAGTAACAGTTTAGGATTCTAGAGTGGGTAGCTACAGTGAGAGATTTACATTAATGCTTAAAGGCCAGAAGCTTAAATGTTCTAAATATATTACTGAAGATAAGAACTGCTAAATGGAACAAGCTGTATTTCCTCTAAAATTTCTTCTCCCAAGAGTAGGGATGTGGGATTGTTCTCTCTTTATACTCCTCAGGAGAGACAATGGAAACCATCAAATTAAATCAGCAGTTGTATGAACTTCAAGAAACATATTTCCCTGGAGCCACAGAGTATTGGTAGAGATACATCTCTGTTAACTATATATCTGCCTTCTAGAAAACATTTTTTCTTAAAACAACATATGTGCAGTTGCTCTACTGTGTTCAGAACTAAAATTTCCTTTCAGCTGACCATGAGCTCTGGCTCTTATGATCTTCTTGTCTACTGCTCCACTGTGATCCATGAGCCTTGATTGGGGTGTAGAGGTTTTATGCTTATATTCTTTTTATAGCTTATCATTTTACAGTCTCTTATCTGCAGCTTTGTAAGTTATTGGCCACCGTGTTCATTACTATTCACTAAATGCAGAAGCTTTTCTATCAGATGAGATGTGTGAGGTACAGTAATCTATGGGTATAAGGATAAGTCGTTGGGAGTCAGTTGAATACTGTGTCTACTTAAGCAACATAAAATTAGTAGGTTCTCTTCTAGAGCCTATGGCCTGTCTGCTATGCATTCTTAGACAAGTAAATTTTGTCGTGTATGGGCTTCATCTTCTGGAATGTGCCATAATTTCAACCAGAAATTGGCTGGTTACTTCCGTGATATTTGTGTCACTGTACATCATGACAGACTAGTCATTATAGTTCTTAGGATTAACAGCAGCATATACAAAACATTTTCAAGTCCAACCCTGACGAAATACCAGCATAAAAGGTGAGGTGGAGATAAAATTTCACCCATTGTCTTGTAGATATTGGTACTTATTAGCTCTGGGAGTGCGTGAGTCAGTTTTATTTTCTAAGAGGATAGCCCCTGCTGTTGAAGACTTAAATGGGGGTCATGAATTTGAGTGTGTTAACAAAAGAAGGGTAACTTTTAGAAGAGTCTTTGAATATGATCAAAAATACATTGTATGGAACACTGAATGAACTAATAAAACATTTTAAATAGTAGGAAAAGCTCACAGTGAAGAGTGTTAAATTACTCTCTTATGATTCTGATCATAGTGTTTCTATCTTTCCCTTTTACCCACCACAGATCACATGTTTTTCCTTTGAGTAGAAAGGTATACTCACATGAAACAGATTCTGAAATTTATCTATATTCTGTTTTTTCTTAAAGATTTACTTATTTATTATGTACACGACATTCTTTCCATGTATGCTTGCATGCCAGAAGAGGGCACCAGATCTCATTACAGATGGCTGTGAGCCACCATGTGTTTGCTGGGAATTGAACTCAGGACTCTTGGAAGAGCAGGCCGTGCTCTTAACAGCTGAGCCATGTCAAACCCCCTTTATAACCAAGGGTTTGGAGGCCTACAGTGTGATTTCGTTGGGACTAAACAACTACGGGAACCAGGCAGGACAGAAACTTCAGACAACAGTGTAGTTGTGTTTTTTTCTCACTCTGAATTTTGAGATATCAATACTTTAGTATGAATCTTTGGCTATTTATGCTGAAGGCAGAATTTTAATCTGCTTTCTGCTGGGAAACACTTATTTACCCCTTTCCCTAACCTGTGCAGCAGGAGCTCCAGATGAGCTGATAATCTTGTGATAATGTGATGTTGTATGTGAAAATGAATGACTTTCCAAATCTAAAGTAAGTCTATTGTTTTTACAACAATCATATGTAATTGAAATGGGAGGTTGAATGATAAATATATATCCACAATTTACATATAAATGTTAAATAATTCCACAGCCAAAGAAGATTGATTTATTTAATTCTTCAATGGTTCTGAGCACAGAATCATGTAGCCATGCACAACCTTAAAATTCATGGAAACTGGAGAAGATAAGGCATTTACAAAATACTTATGTTTTATTAATCTAGCAGCATTTATATTTAAATGTCTTTTAGCAGCTGTTTTCCTTCCTCAGCTGTCAAGCACTTCAAAGACAACATAATAATATCCAGTAAACAGACACTCTGTGTACATTCCATCTTTATGTGGCTTTACTTGAAATTGTATTTTTACTTGAAAAGTAAAAATATTCTTTTATTTTTACTTTTAATTTCTGGCTTTTTGAGACAGGTTTTTTTTTGTGTGTGTATCTTTGGCTGGTTGCCCTGGAACTAGCTCTTGTAGACCAGGCTGGCCGTGAACTCATGGAGATCCATCTGCCTCTGCCTCACAAGTGTCCGGATGAAAAGTGTGTCCCACCATACCCAACTACTCTCTTTCTTTTTTAAGGACTTCATCATTTTTTCTTCTCACAAGCCTACATATATTTTGAAACACACTGTAAACCATTTAGAGGTTTTGTCTTTGAATCTATCTTTCCTGTATATCTCCTTTTTCTGACCACATAGGTCTTTAATTTGCTAAGTAATATGGCTAGGATTAAAACCGTGGCTTTGATGGTTGGATCCAGCCCATTACTTTGTTTTCTGAGATTCCAGTCTCATGGTGGAGGAACCCGCCAGAGCCATGTTTATTGCCACAACTCTATGGTGTTTCAAGGTCCCTGCCACCACCAAAAATGCAGTCAGTTTTTCATGAACAGCATTTAAGTGTCTCATGGAAGGACCTCTTAAAAATGCTGCAAATTTTGCAGCTATAGCTGAGTCAGGAAGTCTCTCTTAAATGAGAGCACTAACCAGCAGAGCCCACTTGAAAAAGTGCTACTATTAATAAGCCATGCTTTACTCTATTAATTTTTTTCTCTAGAATTACATTTTAAGCTCTCTCAGGCTTTATGTGATGCAGTTGTCCACACGTTGGACACCATTCTGTTGTCTGAGGTTTCTGTCCTGCCCAGTTCCCGCATTCCTTAAGTCCCAAAGAAATCACACAGAGATGTACATTAAACATAATCTGATTGGCCCATTAGCTCAGGCTTCTTATTAACTTTTATAACTTATATTAACCCATTATTCTCATCTATGTTAGCCTTGTGGCTTAGTACCTTATTTGGTGAGGCAGTCACATTTTACTTCTTTTTTGACTGAGTCACGACTGCAAACTGCAAACTCCTCTTCTCAGAATTGTCCTGGTCTCATTGCCCCACCTCTACTTCCTGCATGTTAACCCTTCCTTTACTTCCTGCCTGGCTACCAGTCAGTCAGCATTTTATTAATCAAGTACAAGAAACAAATGTTTGCAGAGTAAAAACATTGTCCCTACAGCACTACACGTTGACTTCTGTTTCCGTGTTCCAATTAATTTTAAAATGATTGTTATACCTTAATAGACACCCAAGTGAGATGAATTTAAAAACAGTATTATCTGAATTATTTTCAGAGATGATACCAAACCACATATATATGTATATACATATATACATATACATATATGTGTATGTGTGTGCATATGTATGTATAGTGCTGTATGGTCTTTTAAAGAATTCTTTATATTGTCACAGTAAGAGTTTACTTTGTTCACCTAAATTTCAGGTGCACATTCATGGCACTATTGCATCTAATGTGGCATTATATAGAATAATTTCCTCATACACCTTGAGATGTAAACATATTGTGCAGAGACTTAACTATTAGAGGAACCAAACCTTACTCTTGTACATGTTCAGACACCGGAAGAATGAAAGCTGAGCACTGCCATTGCATTGATGAAGACAGTAAAGTTGTACTTCATAAGGAAAGAAATTGTCTTGAAACTTGTAAACTAACCCACTCTTCCTTTGGGGAGATAAAATAGCAATATTTTTGTGGCCATAATTTTCAGCTCCTCTGGTGTCAACTTATGCATGGAGAAAAAGCTGGCTTTCAAATCCAAACAGCTTACAAACAAACAGTTTGGTCCTATGTGTGACTGAACTGCTCTTAATGCACCCAGTATTGTCATAGCTGAGGAGCTAAGAACACCAAATGTGCTTACTGCTAGCTTGGGAGGAATGTTTTCATTGTACACTATTGTATGCTGTCTGCCCTGAATGCCAATGAGGGTTACATAGCACTTCTGATTTGGAAACATAATGGTTCTCACAGTAGAAAATGATAAGTCCCCTCCCAAGGTATTCCCTAGAGATGACTGTCACAGGCCACGATACACATATTAGAGTGATGCTATCTTCATCATATTCATCTACATTTTCTAGCTCTGATGATCACATGGCCATAATGGCACAAGTTGACAAAATTTATCCAGCACAAATATGCTTATATTTTCATTTATTTTTGAGACAGACTCTGGCTGTATTTCTGGATGACCTTTAACTCAAAGATCCACTTCCGTCTCTGTTGAGTGTTAAGATTATATACTTTTTGAAATTATTAATAAAATTATATTATTTTCCTTTTCTTACCCTCCAATCCCTCCAGTTGACTTGTCTATCTTGCTGTCTATCAAATTCATTGACACTTTTGCATTAATTTTGACATACATATACATGTATATACACATATATACATACTTATGGCTGTATACATATGTGTATGTCCATATATAATGTAAATACACAAATATATCCCATTCAGTCTATATACTGTTACTTTTATATATAAGCATTCAGGGCTGACCATTTGGTATTGAATAATAAATCTGAGGGCTTTACCCTAGGGAAGACTATTTTTCCAACTCTCAGCATTCCTTTTTTGTCTGTAGTTCTTTGTCTAGGGTTGCAATTTCATAATAATTCCTCCTTCCACATAGTGCATCTATTGATACAGTCATACCTAGTCAAGACTTGCTTAGGTAACTCTGTTGGTGAGACTTTATATGTTAAGATTGTGACATAATCTTAGCTACAATGTATAGCAAAGAGTCAGTCTCATTAAACATTGCCTTATTCTTTTATATTTTAAAAGCTTTCTGACTGTTTTTCTGCAATGATCTTTGAGTCTTAGGTGTAGGAGTTATTTTGTAGATGTATCCAGAGGGAATCAGCACTAAAATACTAAATTTTGATTGACTGTGGCTTTCTATAATGTTTTTTTCTATTATAAATAGAACTGTCTTTGATGAGTGGTGAAGTCTACATTTTTTTATGGATGTAGGGGCAAATATTGAGAATTTAGTTAGGGATTATTTATTAAATAGTAGTTATAGGCTCTCCTTCAAAATGTATGACTTTACTTGCCCTTGGCTGTTGACTATGTTCCCAGTACAAGGCATGATTTCCCTCTTAAGTCCAACTAGAAAGCTGCTGGTTACTGCCAAGCCATACTCACCACTATTCCACCCTTAGGGCTATCATGTAATGGCAGTCATTGCTGTGGTTCAGAGGCATCATAGTAGGGTGGGAGTGTTGGTTGTTTCCTCCCTTTTAATACTTGCATGGTGTCTTCGGGTACCATGAAAAGTAATTCTCAGGGAGGAGGCATGTAAATCAGTTCAAGATATGTCTGGGAAAACATTCTTAATTGTATATGTTATAAAGAATTTAAGAGGATTGTTCATAGATATTATAAACAGTTTAAGACGATTGATCATAGTGTCCATATGAAGCGATTATAGAAATAGAAATATAAAAAAGCAAGTATATATACATACATATATACTTATATATGTTTGTGTGTGTATGTATGCACACACTCATGCATGCATGCTTCATATATATATATATATATATATTTAGAGAGAGAGAGATGACAATAGTTCATCATATTCAGAGAAGAAAATAAAGCAAATGAAGAAAAAATATTGCAAATTATGAATGTAAATATTAAGAAATTGGTTTGAATTGTTAAATCATATAAGAAAAGTAGGAGATAACACTAGTAATACATACATTTTCTTGATTTCCATTAAGAGACAAAAGCCTAAGATCAGATGTAGCATTATAGCAAGTCTGAAAATATCAATTAAAGACACATAAGAGTTAGTTTCTACAGCTCAATAAAAATGATTTATGTGTATTGCTAAGAGGGGAACCAGAGAGCTATTAATTGCTCTCTGGAAAGGTTAGATGTGCATTGAAGAGAGAGTAATGCAAATCTCAGTAGCTAATTTGCCATTGTTAATTATTTTTGTAATAGATTATATTCCTGATTCATTTGTACCCTCACATCAACTGAAATAAGAAAGATAAATCACCTTGTGTATTCCAAGCAAAAATTCAAGGTAATTTATTTTTATTCATTACTGTTATTAGTTTTAACTGGATCACTTTACTCAAAAAAATTAAAAATTTCAAAGGGACATTTTTCAAAGCCTTCTTTTAAAAGTAATTGATACAGCATATGACCATACTAGGCCTTCTGAAAGTGGTAACAGTTTTGTATGGCTGGAGCAGAGTGTCGGACAATTGGCAGAGAGATGAGGATTTATCACTATTGCTTGTACTGGCTTTTTGGAACCCATTCTCTTCGGAGGGCTATCTTGCTCAGCCTGGATATAGTGGGGAGGAACTTTGTCCTGCTACAGAGCAATGTGTTGGATTTTGATTATTTCCCAGCCTTACCCTCTCTAAGGAGAGATTAGGGGGTGGGGTGAGGGTGGAAGTCTAAGGGAGTGGGAGGAGGGGAGGTGTAACATGAGGGGCCTGCTCATTGGGGTTTCTGTCCCGCCCGGTACCCCACAGCCGGCAAGCCCCAAAGAAAGTCACACAGAGAGTCTACATTAAGTTATACACTGATTGGCCCATTTGCTCAGTCTTCCTACCAGCTCCCATAACTTATATTAACCCATTGTTTCCATCCATGCCAGGCACATGGCCTGTACCTTTCCTCAGTTGGGACAGGGACACATGCTGCTTCCTTGGTGGTCTGCACAGGAATGCCAGGGAAGCTTCCTGCTTCCCAGACTTTCTCCTCACTAAATTATGTATAAGTATATTTATGGTTCATAATGAGAAAAATTCAAAGAAAGAATGTTTGTCAGGTTTGAAAGAACAAAGAAAGTAGGATTTTGATACGGGAGGCCACTGAATTATCCTCCTGGCCCTTTGTATATATGGGGGTCCAGTGTTGTCGCATGTGGCATCTCTGTCATTGGTGTCTTACTTTCTATAGTTTTACTTAAGTCTCATCTACCAGTTCTTCACAGTTCTGTACAAGATACTTCCTACTAAACGAGGCCTCCTTTTCTCGGAGTTCCATTTTTCCTTGCCTTAGGTATTTTCAGTTATTGGCTGAAATTTTTATATGTAATAAAATTTGTCTTCATTACTGCCCACCCTTTAGTAAGCAGTAATTACCTCCATTCTGCTTAGAATAATCTAGAGTATAAATCCCAGGAGCATTCGGCAAATCCTGTGTGGCACTGGCAGTGATCTTAACTTGATGATTATATCATTTAAATCTTAATCACATTACTATTTGGATATAAGAGACATTGATTAGATTCTTAATAAATCATAGGATGGGTGAATAAGGATAAACTCCCTGGAGTACAGGTCTGACTACACCATCAAGAATTGACTGAGACTCACCACTTGTGAGGTAGTGTTTGACCTTCTAATCTCAGGAGCAATTATAACAAGAATTAAAAACAAAAGAACAAGATGTACTTTTTACTGGGAATTTATGAAAGCATTGTCTTAAGAGATGAGGGTGCCACAATTAAGGAAAGAGGACAGTCTGGTAACATCTCCTTTCTGCTTTTCTACTTGGGGCCTTCACTTATTGCCATTGTTCCAATATACCAACGCTGGCAGAATAGTCTTATTCCTGAATTATTTCTCTCACCATAAGCCTTCACACAAATGCTGCCCTATTCTGGCCAAATCACACATAATCTAATCTAATCTTATCTGTCCAAAAATCAGTGATTTTTTTCTTTCCATGAAACTGTTGCTCAACATTCTCTTCCTTCTCCCCAACACACACGCACATACACACACACACACACACACACACACACACACACACACACACACACACAGAAAAATAACCCCCCCACACACAGTGACTACTCTAGGTAGTTTCTAGCTCATTAAATAAACTGCTCTGAGTTAATGTTTGTCACTTCAAATCAGTCTTGGTCTGCTCACATTGGAGCCTTGATTGTCTCTGAAAACATTTTCCTAATGTTCATTGTAAACAAACATGATTTCCTGTCCACATATTTAGATGCGGAGAGGTGTAGTCAGTAGGTATTATGTTCATGTCCACCAGTTACAAACTATTTTTCTACTTGTTTTATTAAAATCTAAACCAACAAGTCAAAGATCAATGTGTTCTTTTCATCATTATCCCTTTCTCTTGGCCTAGTGCCCCCTGATGGTTAAAGGGGCCTTACTGTTCATGCAGCTGAACCACAGACCATCCAAACTCTGCTGTGCTTTCTATTGTTCCTACTATCAATGATGACTACTTTCCCCTTTCATGCTTTCTTTGCTTATTTAAATTTAGAATCCATCTCCCATCTCTATACCCTGGTATTTTTGACTCAGTCATGGTTGTGAGAGAATAATAATAATTAATACACATAAAAATACAGAAATCTCTGCACTGCTGAGATAGAAATTACAGCTCCTGCTGCAAGTGGTAGTGATGCATGCCAAGTAGCCAACATTATCATGCTCCTGTCCATGCTCACCTGTGAACTTTGAGATGTCTCAGCTTCACCTTACCTACTCTATGAGATCTACTGGAAATTTAGTGTTCTAATATTTGATTAAATTTCATGGTCTAGGAAAACATCAGTAATAAAAGATAATTATCAAGAAAGAGTCCATAGTACTAAATTATGAGTAGCAATCTTATTCATAACTAGTAAAAAACTGACTTGAGTAATCAATATATTGAAATATTATCATATTATTTTTCTAGTATGGTATTTTTCTTTATCAAATCATCCCATGTTAAGTAAATTTGATATTAAAATTTTAGTCACTCAGAAAGACATCATAAATTTTCAGCTGTGGGAAGGTTTTGATAGGTAGAAAAGTCCTCTCAACAGTTCACTTCCTAGTTACGGGGACCTGTGACATGCATAGTAGAAGGAACTTTTGAGACATATTCAACTTAAAATCATGAGATAAGGACATTATCCTGGATGATTTAGAAAGATCAGATGCAATTTTATTCTGAAAGAATAATGAAAACACTGCCTCCTAGAATGTCCTGAGCAGAGCAGTCCTGACTATAGCATCTTTAGTTCAGCAAAGCTGTTTCAATCATCTGAATGTCAAAATCACAAGACTAATGCATGTTTGCATTGTTTGCCTCTGCTATCTTGGTGTCGCTTTCTTACATTAGACAGAAGAAACAATACAAGGTTTAACAAGTGAATTTAGATAATTGATTAGAGTAACTTAGACCATGAGTGTGGATTGAAACGGGCCCTAGAGAGTGACGGTGAAGATAGCTTGCTCTCCACTATATATTTGTGTTTTCACTCTACAAGAGACAGGAGATATGGAAATGTGGAAGCTTGCCTTTGTATATTTGATTATATTACTCTGTACATTCGTGTGCATATATATGTGTTCATGTATATGTGATTGCATGTGTATATATATGCATGTCTGTTTATGTATGAATGAGTGTAGTCTGTTTACATGCATATGTGTTCACACTGGATACTTGATTATGTGTGTTTACATAAATATGTATTGTGTGTGTGCATATGTGTATGTTTTTAAGTGTAGAGTTGTGTGTTCATGTGTATAAATGTATGATTACATATAAGTACCTTTGGGTATATAGGTGTATATGAATAATTGTGAATGTGTATGCTTGTTTCCATTTAAACTAATACATATGCAAGCTTGTGCACCTTTATGTGCTTCTTTAGGTTTGTATAAGTTCATGTATATATAAATGAATTTGCATGTCCATTTATATGCAAATGTATATATTTGTGGGTTTCTGTGTGTGTGTTATTAAGTGTGCATGTATATGTGAATACCTGAGTGCACGTGTGTTTTGAAATGTATGTATGAACAGTGTGTATGTGTTTTGTTTGGTTTATGCATATATGCTTGCTAGTATTTATACTTGTACTGATATATGTTTAGCTATTTGTTTATTTTTCTTTGAAGATGAGCTAAACTATGGCTTTTACCTAAAGCTATGATATATGAAAATACTGAATGTGTTTTGTGTCTAAGATACAAACTTGTAGAATGTTCATGATTTGCTGTGGTCTTTTCCTTTGCCTAGGTGAATCCGTAATGATTATAATGGGCTCCAGATCAAAGTGACTGAAGGGAAGAAAAGGAAAGGGGAAATTATGTAATTATATCTTAGTCTCTTAAAATAAAAACACTAATTTTGATCAAAAATGTTTATTTTTATTGATAATACAGACTTAAAATAATAAATCTTGATTATAGTTTTCCCTAATCACCTCCTACTAACCCTCCCAACTACCCTTCCACCCAGTTCCACCCACTTTCTGTCTGTAATTAGAAAAAAAAACAGACTTATAAGGGACAATTTTTGGAATTCCTAGGCAAATTCCTAGGCAAACTTAAAGTTGCTATTATAAATACATTCAAATTGCTAAAGAAAGTTGACTGAAGATATTCTGTCATTAAAAAGTACTGATAGTGAAGTTATTTTTTTTGAGATTTACTTGGCAGTATTGGACTGGTTGGCATAGGATGATGAAGTGCATACCACAATAACATGTTTTTATCAAGTTAGGAATTCTCCTAAGGAACAACGCAATGTGCTGTGGAACAATTTTGGTAAATTGTAAATGTGGATTACAGTCACTCATTAATAAAGAGCTGACTGATCAATAGCTAGACATACAAAGTTCAGTGGGGCTTGCTGACTAAAATTAGAGTGTAGAGAGAGTCAACAGGAAATACAGAAAAGCAGATGAACAGTAAGTACTGAGATAAGGTACCAAGCCACATAGTGGGACACAAACTTGAAATGTAAGAGCTAATTAATAACAAGTTAAAACTATCAGAAGAGCATTTATAATTAATAATAAGTCTCTGTGTGGTTATTTGGGAGTAGCTGTTGAGACAGAGCTGACCCACAGCTTCGATGAAAAAGCTCCACCTACAAGGATCTTGACACTCTCCTGAAACCCAGTTTGAGTACTATACTGCATATTTTAGTTAGCCTAATATGATAAAAAAAGGAGTTAAAAATTCTGATGGATACACAGAAATAATCCTGCCCCTGTCTGCAGAGCCATGATTATTTAGGTAGAAATCCTAAAGTAAAAAGAAAGATAATCCTGGGGCAAAGTGATTATTGCAATGTTGGAGGGTATAAAGTACAAGGGACATTCTCTTTTATGGCATCACTGAACTAATGAGAGGTGAAATTAAAATTGCCTTTAAATCAGGATCCAAAAGTAAGAGATACTTAGGTAGGCTTCTGTGATGGGTATTCCTGGCTTTCAACATGACTAAATCTGAAAGTAATTCCTTGAAATGGAGGGCATTCCTGTGAGGGGTTTTTCCTAATTTGAAGTGGAAAGATCTTTTTCTAATCTGGACCTCTGATGTAGAAAGACATAACTTTAATCCAGATATTTTGAGCTAGGAAAACACATCTCTAATCCAGGCCACACCTTCTAGAAGCCTTTATAAGGACGTGAAAGAAGAGAGGGTTTTCTCTTTTCCTGTTTGCTCTTGCCCTGCTAGCACATTCATTCCTTCACTCGCATGGGAGCTTACTTCTTCAGGATTCCCGTATCTACTGAAGACTGTCTGAGACATTCAGCCTTGTGGACTGAGCAACTACTAGATACTAGAACTTTCCATTGATACCCACCCATTTTTAGATGAACTGAACCAAAGCCTGAAGTCAGTAATTTTAACACATCCCCTTTCTACATATAGTGATTCATTATAAAGTTCTGTTTTCCCAAGCATCCCGATAAATACACCTAAAATGTATATAAAGACTATGAAAGAAAAAAACCTACAAAACAGAATACAAAAATTTAAGAGAGATCACGCAACACATATAAATAAAAATAAATCTTTTAAAAACTGTGATGTTTTAAAATATAAAAAGGTACACATTTGCCACCATGCTGTGATATAATTAAGAATGATCCTTGCCAGAGTCTGCACTTTCCTGTGGTGATTCCATATTCTGGAAATTTTCATTCACCAGAAGTCAGGAAGTTACCTTTCTGCACACTTTGAGAATTGGAACATCAGTTCGGATATGTTGTGGTGTATTCCCCCAAAGCACAATACCATTCATTCCGGATAATGGGAACTGTATGAAGATTAGGCAGGTGACCATGGGAGGTTGATTTAGCTAAAATACTAACTTTAAATTTGTTAGAGAATGGGAAAGGCTGTGATTAGATATTAGATTGGTTACAGGTGTGTTGCAAATATACTTAAAGTTAGCTGTTCACAATTTTAATATTACCCACAGTGAAAATTTAAATTTTCATCTTTATTTTCTACTTACTGTCTCATAAATTTTTATTAAATGTTGATTATCTGTGTATCTATTTATCAGTCTATCATCTCTTAGCTATGTATTATCTATTTATCTATCCTCATCAGTCTCTCTCTTATAACCTATTATTTATCATCTGTTTCTACATATGTGTCTACTTACCTTTCCTCTTAGCAACTCTCATCTATCTATCTATCTATCTATCTATCTATCATCTATCTATCTATCTATCTATCTATCTATCTATCTATCTATCTATCTATTCACATACCAACCTACCTACCTATCACCATCAGCTGCATGTCTAACTTTCTAACCATCACCCAACATGTTAATTTTTCATCTATTTATTATTTCTGTTGAATATTGCATTATATTTCAACTTATGTGAGTTCTTCCTCTTGAACATGTTAAAATCTTCTTTTCCACTGCTCCTTTTCAAATATTCAGTCTCCTAGAGCCTGGCTTTAAACATCTAATAGTACAGTCACACTTGTGATCTCTTGCAAAAACAAGAGTCTATTTCAAAATAATATGAACTGTGATTTGCATAGAACAGAGGGATATTTGTTGAATAGAACACTTTTGCCCTGGTATTTTGCTGTTGTTGAAATGTGACATTTAGGTACTAAAACTTTCTCTTGATTTGAGAATGTTCTTAGAGAAAGAGAGCCCTCGTGTCTATGACAAAAGAGCACAATGTGTAGCTGGTGATCCTATTTTCAAATCAATTTTCTAATTTGGATCTCACATCAAAAATAACCACTCACACTTTTAATTGGGCTGAACTTTAAGTCTCCAACCTGGCCTATTATTAACCTAATAAGATAAAGACACAATTTCTCTTTTCAATTAATTCATCAGAAAAAAATATACTTCACAGTTGCTTTATCCATTGGTCTTTGCAACTGACAGCACATGAAAGTCAAGTGCCTCTCCAGCCTCAGTTTAAGTTATTGCTCTGGCACTCAAGGGAGAGAGCTGAGGATTACTAACTATGTGAAAACATTTATAGGCAGAAATGAACTAAATTTCCTATCTCTTAGACGAAGGATTAAAAACTCAGTTTCTGAGTGATTGAATTTTATGATCTCCTACTGAAAGCAAGAGGGTTCCACAACCCACATTTATCTATATTAGATGATATAATTATACGGTTTTGGGGATTTTGGCTTTCTGTTTTAGTAGAATTTTATAACTCTGAAATGTAATAAATACAAAAAAAGTTCACCTTAATCAGTGACTATGTTGGAACTCTCTTTTTCTGATTTCTTATGTAGTTCATCCTCAGAGCCTGCCAGTGTGGTTGGCTTCACATAAAACAGGAATAAAATAAAGAGAAGATGCAAAGAAAGTTTAAACTGAATTCTGTCACTCCTCTCTTCTCAGTTGAGCTTTACCTGGCTTTACAGCAGCTTTGAGGCGCCATGGACAGGCAGCCTAGTCAATGACATTCCTCTGTGAACTCTGCTTCAGTTCCTGTCCTGACTTCCATCAGTGATAGAAGCTGAAATTAGCATTTCTAACTTTTCATCCCCTAAGATATTTATCACAGCAATATAAAAAAATTAGACCACTTAAGATGTCAATTTCATCTTTTTTTTTCCTTTTATTTTATTACAAAAAAATTTTACATTTACTCCACTTGTTCCCGGCCCTCCCGCTCCCCCCCTACCCCACTGCCCTCCCCCTGCTTTCTTAAGATGGGGCAGGATACCCTGCCCTATGGGAAGCCCAAGGCCCTCCCCCCCATCTCGGTCTAAGAAGATGTGCATCCATATAGAATAAGTTCCCAAAAAGCCAATACATGCAGAAGAGATAGGTCCCAGTGCCATTATCATTGGCTTCTCAGTCAGTCCCCATTGGCAGGCACATTCAGAGTCCAGTTTGGTCATATGCTCATTCAGTCTTGGTCCAGCTGGATTTGTTGAGCTCCCAATAGAGCAAGCACGCTGTCTCTGTTGGTGGGCCAGTCCCTCACGGTCCTGACGTCCTTTCTCATCTTCTCCCTCCTTCTGCCCTTCCACTGGACCTTGGTAGCTCAGTCCCTTGCTCTGGTGTGAATGTGGGCCTCTGGCTCTATCTCCATCCATCATGCGAAATTTCTATGGTGACAATTGAGATATTCAACAAAGTAACCATGAAACAAGTTCAGTTCAGGCACCCACTCCTCTGCTGCCCGAGTACCTAGCTGGGACTTAGAATTTTTAGTAAAGATGCAATAAAGATGGTCAATAGATCAGTATCCTGCTAACTTCAGAACCACACAAGAAATATTGTTGACCTTTTTCCTGAACACTTGCTTCAACACAGTTCCTGTCCTGAGTGGGCACATTGGATACAGAGCCCTATTGAATTGCCCTTGTTTGAGATCCCCAGGCTTCCTCTTGTACTGACCATGTGATATCAGGTTGCTTGTATTGTCTGTGTTGAGATGAGACAGTTGTGACTTACTCAGAAGTAAAATCAGCTCCTGTTTTATGAAAACATGTGATGTTAATATGCACCTAGCACAAGCTAAATGTCTAGTTGGGGATTGTTCCCTTATCATCAAGATGGGCTGAAATTTAAATGATGAGTCTTTTCTATAGCCATCTAAAGAAGTCAACATTTTCTTAGCCATGAGAGACAAGGGTATATGGTGATCTCTACCACTTCATTTCACTGTGCATTAGTTCATTTGCTCAGCTTCATGTATTTATAGTTTGGTTTGCACTCACCCTATGTTCTGTAACTCATTTCATAACTGTCAGATTGTACACCCTCAGGGAACTGTATCTGAGAGTATGTAAGGATGCTTTTTAGACACGTTGTCTGAAGTTCTGCGTAGGAGCAATTGGTTTTCTTTTGTGTGACTTGGCCATACGTTTATGAAACCCATTTATCATGGTTTACATTGACACCTGGGTTGCACAGCATCTTTTAATTCATGTTCAGTTTCTTTCAATCTATCCATGTTAACACTACATATGTAATACTAACAATAACACTAACATAAATTTAAATTTGATTTGGCTTGATCTGATGTTGTTACTCGTGTATCACCATGTATACGCCACTCATCTGGGGACTTTAAAAATAAATTATATCTTCAGTTCAAGTTCTCAGATGGAGAGAAACTACTCACAATCAATAATCTCAAATCCAGAGGTAGAAATTCTATCTCCATCATTACCTGATTACTTCTATGTGATGTTGAACCTTGAAATTGAACTTGGGGACCCAATACTTAAAACTGTTTCTGATAAAGAAGAGTTCTGTAAAAGTAGATGAAGCTACGTTTTCTAATTTAGAGTGATATAATTTCTGTGATATAAAATTAACAGTGTAGAAAAACCATGTTTCCAGTGATAATGGTATCAGAAAAGCTCTATGGCTGACATTTATAAAAATGCTTCCATTAGGATTTTCTCATAGGACAAGGTGTTGGGTTTCATAATGACATTTCATTCCAGTATATTATGTATTTTTGCCATATCTATCCGAGTTAATACTCTTTTCCCCTGCACTAAATATTTTTTCTATCTTTAGAAGAACCCTATTCCACTTTTATGTCCTTGATGACCAATGATAGATAGACCGATGGATAGATAGATAAATACTATACTTACAGTGTGTTTTCTATCTCCCTTTGAAAGTTATGTTCTTTGTTCCCTGCTAATATTTGTCTATGTTCTAAATTAATTGTCAAAGACTAGCCTTGACAAAAATACTTTTTATCAGGGTGGGGCATGGGAATTGGAGAAATATAAGACAGAACACATAGAAAGTATCAGGAGGGCATCCCAGTGACTGAAATCCTGAAATTTGCCCACATTTATTTTTCTACAACTTTTATACCCAATGTAAACTAGGGGAGAAGGTAACAAAACACTTTATTAACATGATACAAAAGGTTAACTCACAGTCAATAAATGATCTTAGCACTCCGAGACATCAAATCCTTAGCATTCTGGTGTCCAGGTAGCTAAGTTGCTCTATGTCACATATACTGAAGACTGCCCATCCCTAAGTGACTTCATAAGTAACAATAGAAGTACCAGAAGTACATTTACATACCCTGACTACTCATCAGAATGGCATTGAGCTATCTTATTTTCAAAAGAGCGAGGCAACCACCTCATGAGTTAGGAGGTACAATTATGCCTGTCAGTCTCCAAACTCTTTGACCAGCAGACAAAGCAGAAATGTGCCTGTATTTTTCAGTTTCCACAACTAATAATTTCACAATATATTAGGGCATAATTAATATGCAAAAGTATGCATATTTAATTTTGAATATTTTATGTTTGTACATGTATACCAACAAATGAGGCTATCACCATAATCAAGGTAACTAATGTATCCATCATCTCAAAGACCCTTTTAGTGTCTAAGAGTTATTCTGCATTTATTTTAATTTACATTACTAAGTTTTAGCAAGAAGTCTACTTTGCACATTTCAAGTGCAAAATGAACATGATGCATTCTGGATACTGTGCTGAACAAATGAGCTCTAGGCTATTGGTCAAACTGTATTACAATTAATATAGTTTCTGTGTGATTATTTTGGGTGTGGGTGGCTGGGAACAAAAACTCAGGTTTGTCTATACTCCAAGGTGATAAACTATACCTGAGGCTCTTGAACTCTCTGCCCTTGGAGTTCTTGTCCATGCTGGGGGAAAAAAAAAGTTTCCTGCTGAAACTGCATGGCACCAAGAACAGAAAGATGCAATTTGGTTCAGAGAATATGCTGACAGTTATTTGTCCTGCTAAAATTAAGCTTTTCTGGGTGAGATTAAGAGGGTATTTTCATAAAACTTTACTGGAAACATAGTGATGATTGTGAAAGGAGAAGTAGAAATTTTCATAGTATGCAACAGTTTGGGAAACATGGCTTGTATAAAAAATTAGCTTCTTAGTCTTTTGAGAAGAAATATGAACCAAATATGATTATAGAGACAGGGATTATATTAGAAGTTGTCCACTTTCCTGATGCACAAGGCAGAGAATCTCAGTCTCTCTGGACATTCCATCCCGGTTTTAGGGCTAATTGGGCAATTTTCCTACATTCCTCACTTTCTCATTTGTGGAAAGCATTTTGAAGACCATACATGCCAGTCACTGTGGATTTCCAAACCTAATGGTAAATGTTGTTCCTATGACTACATCCTTAAACTCAATTTAGATTTTTCTTTTAACAAGTCCTTTGGTTTGCATCTTGGGTTCTCAGTGTCATACTCCACAGTTGAATTTAAAATATTATTTCCAGAAAATGTTCTTTTCCTTCATCATTCCTCCAATATAATCTGAAATGGAAGGAGTATATTTGCCTCCAAAATTAGAGATGTATGTGCTTGTGGGAAGGGACATATGTGTGTGTGCATGTGTGTGTGTGTGTTTGTGCATCTGTTTGTGCATGCGTGTGCGTAAATGTGTGTTCATGTTTCCATGTGCGCACATGCATGTATGCACACACAGTGGGTGCAGTAGGTGATAGAGAAGGCTGGTGGGTGACCAGATGCTACTTGGTACAGGCAAGTGGAAAAGAAGGTGTGGGAGAGATGAGAGGAAAAAGCTACAAAAGCACTGCTTTCCAAGTGCTGCTGTGATATCTGATGTCTTCCATCTTTTTACCTTAACAACATTGTGTTGTTCCGATCACATTTGACACTCATGTTCTGCGGACACAGCTCATGTGCTGTCTCTTCAGAGTGACTTTTCCAGATTTTTGTGTGAGCCACAGCATTTTCTGCTTTATTCTTTCCTGATTATTTGTATGTCATGTATTTGTTTTTTAAATTTTCTCTTCTACTAAAATCACATCCCACGAAACCAGTCAGTTTAGCCTGTCCTAATTGTCATTGTATATGTCCAAGTATGTTTCTCTGGGTCTTCTTTTTCTTTTACTGAAATGCACATTCCACGAGACCAGTCAGTTTAGCCTGTCCTAAATGTCATTGTATATGTCCAAATATGTTTCTCTGGGTCTTCTTTTCCTTGTGAAAGTTATGCTACTCTCAGAACTCTTCAGGGAGAGTCTCACCCTCAGAACTTCAAAGCGATGATCTTAAAATACACTTAAACACAACGTAAAGATTTGCCAGCTGTGACTGCACTCAGTGAATTTCCATAGTCTCTTTCTAAAGCTGAACAAAACACACACAGGACACAATGTGAGTTTCTGTTCTCTTTAAAGATTCTCTAGGTTGTTCTTCTCCAGAGTGTTCCCCATTTCTCTCTGTCCTCTAAGGCTTTGAAGAGAAAACTGGCAGAGTCCTAAAAATATGTCAGTGTATGCATTTGCACATTCTCTTGAGTCCAGAAAGAAGGACATATTAGTGATAATCATTTCCTTACTTCTCACACTCTATCTATTGCCAGAATAGAAACTCACAACCCACCTGTTTGCTGCGGCTGGCTGCTGCCACCAGCATGTGCAAGACAGAATTGGCTAGAGGGATGCCTGGAAACCCTGTGCTTATAAATCTCTTACAGACAAGTCACCCCTTAAAAGTGTCACAGTTTTCAACTCTTCTCCAGCCCCTGATGAGTGCTTCTTTTTCAAGCATTGGCAGTGTCTTTAGGTCAAACGACAGGGCTCAGACAGGCTTTCCTTTAAACTTTATTGACTTACCAGGCCAGTTTCTTCTATACATTTTTTATAGATTCTAAGTTATTTTTATTTGTGTTTAAGTGAGCACTTTATTTTGTGAATGTGAGTATAGTTAGTGCCGTAGCCAGAAGAGGGCACTGGTTCCCTAATGCTACAGTTACAGACTGTTCTGTGTCACCCAAAGTGAGATCTAGGAACCCAACTCAGTTTTCCTGAAAGAGCATTAAATACTTTTAACTGCTGAACCACCTCTCCTGCTCAGACACAAGGATTTTTTAATGTTAGTCTTTATATATCATTAAATGTGGAGATTAGTAAGACCTGAATCCTTCAATTGTATTTTGCTGACTTTAAATACACAAAATGTGCTGTTAATAGGATTCAGCACAGAATAATTCTATATTAAAGTATGACCGTGGATAAGCACACTATTATTTCCATTGAGTCAGTAGAATGTCTTCTTTAGACACAAAACCAAACTTATTCACCTTCAGTCTGATATATCAAACAGATCAAAGCCATTCAAAGAGACACTGGGAAAGGCTTGCTGAGGGAACACAGTGTGTGAACCAACTGCCTAGTTTATTTACTTTACTTTCTCTCTCTTCCTCTTCCCATCTCTCTCCCTCTCCTGGCCTGGAGCTTATAGTGGTGGCCACCCTACCCTCATCTTTGCAATCCTCTTGGCTCAGACTCCTCAGCACTGGGATTTCACGCCTGTGTCACCACATGCAGCTTGAAGGAATTTCCAAGTCAATTTTTCACCCAGACATATTCTCTCCTGTTTAAGCAACAACCAAAAATTTACATCTTAGCCATGAGTGGTACTTCTGGATATGACTGAGCACACTGATCCATGAGGGACAGTGGGAAAGTAACTCTAGATCAAATAATCAACAAAAATACCATACCAACAAACGAAGACTCTATTCTGTGGATCCCTTTCACTTTGTGCTATTTGTATTATATTCTTATAATTTTCTTCATGAGTTGTGAATATTTAAGTCTCTCCTGCTGGTGACCAACATTCAGTTCCATTATGGCGGCTTATTCAACAGCCTAGTCGCCGTGATTTTCCACAGCCAGCATGCTACAGTCTTTAATTACATACCTTTCTTTAAGCATGAGGCACTTCTGTGAATGTAGGCTTTTCCTTTAGAAGAAAGCTCACATTTTCAGCCCATAGTTCGGTGTCCTTGTCATATTTATACGCATGTAGCTGTCACTCATACATTATAGGGCTTCTGCTAATATCAGAACTTTGACATAAGTTGCTTTGTTAGAAACCACTATCCTGCCGAAAACATTTGTTCAAATGTCTGTTTATAGTCAGGAACTGCTCACCCTAAAATTTTGTGAAGTCACACAACAAACACATACCCAAAGGCACTCAAACACACACAGGCACATAATGGCACACAAACACATAAAAACACAAACAAACCCAGCTATATAGACATATAAGTACACACACAAACACAGAAATGACACATAAATACACAATAAACCATAAATGCATATACATACACACACATATATATATATATAAACACATGTATGAAAACAAAATAGACACAGACACATAAATACATATATAAACCTACATATAAAACACAAACACATATACACAAAATTTAAACACTTACATACACACCACACATATGCAAATACACACACAGATCCTAAGTCTGTGACTTTCCTGGAAGTGAGCAGTGCTTAACACAGGCTTGGTACCCTCCCCTGCAGGTAGCTTCCTTGAGTTATTTCTTAACTTCAGGGTTTCAGAGACAGTTGTGCCTTCATTTCATATTAAAAACTCATGCAGTGGAAGAGACTAATGTCATGAGCAGGGACTCTGTCCTCTTCATGGGATATCTATGGCTCCCTTGTGCTTCCAAGCTGGCCCTGCATTTCACCCAGTCCTAGACACACTCAGTAAATCAGGAAAGATGAACCTTCCACCTTGAAATGAAGCAGGCCAGACAAGCAGCATGCTTTATCTCATGTTCTGTTCGAGGTCTACCTAGAGAACCCCTAGGAAGTCTCACATAAAACATTTCACAGATGAAAACGAAATTGTCAGGCTCTATAATTCAGCCTGTGTTATTCATCAGCTCCCTACCACTGCATTGGTGACTTCCATTTAACATGTGTGAGTAACCCAGCCTTCCCAAATCTATCATCTTGTCAAAATTAAAAGAAATCGAATCTGTATTAGTTATGTTGGAAATACAGTTGGAGGATTTCCTGTATTTGAAATGGACGTAATGTACAATTTCAACATGAAGTAGAAATTGGGAGACCAGAGAAGTTCGTATCACTGTGTGGAATCTGCTAGATTCTTCAGTCAATATTATGTATTCAATAGCATTCACATGAGTATTGCCTATATTAAATAAAATTCACTTATCATTCTCACCATGAAGCTCTCTAAGGTAAGTTTGAATACAAAATCTTAGGGAGAAAAAATCCTTTAGTTTCCCACTGGTTTTCTCTCTCATTTTAAGTGAATTGTTCATTCCAATTGTCCAGTCCTTAAGAGATTTACACTTGAACATCAGAGATGGGGTAAATCTCCAGGGTGGCTCCCAAATCTCACAGCAAACCCACTGAATGAAACAGGAACATTCAAAAACAAAGCATCACTGAATGAACCACAATGCTTCTGTACTTTGTGCTATGCATTTGGAAGGCACAGAATTTCCACCACACTTAATAGTTTCATGTGTGCCTAGGTAGATTGATTGCAAACCAAAGTGACTGGCATTGTGTGATTCTTTTGCCTGTGTTTGGCATAGTATCTGCAGCATCTAGTACAGTACACATTTTCCCTGCTTCCTCAGTATAGGTATACATGTAATTAATTTACACTGATAGAAATTTTGCTTTATTGATATAAATTTAACATCAATTTTGTTATGTATATTTCTGATCTTGATTAAGGTATAGTGATTGTGTAGTTCATTTAAAAATGTAATGTATAATTAGGAAATATAGGTTGTTAATGGATAATCATCTATAATGTCAAGTTTGTAGTCATGTTAGTTAGATTTTCTAGATGTACATAGATATATTTCAGATAGGCATCATTCATATCTTTTAAAGTCTACAGAACATGGCATTTAAATATTTTAGTAACTTAGGGCTTTTAATGACAATGAGACACATCTATTCCTGACAGCACCAATCTATTTCAAGGGGAAGATGGACATCGAAAAGGCTTGGTATGGAGTTTGCTAGCCAATTGAACAAGAAACTGCTCTTACCTGGACTGCTTAAATGAACACAAAGAACCCACAGAAAGAGGACTGCTGAACTAGCCTAAAGGTGAGATGATCCTCCGGGGTTCCTGCTTCATGAAAGAATGTGCAGGACATTCTTCAGAACACAGAAGAAAGTGACTTAACTGTCTTTAAATATTCCTGCTTCATGGAAATGTCTGCAGGATACTATGGGCCTGTAGGATTTTGCCCCAACGGTACAAAAGAACTTTGGGTGACTGTACAGGCAGCAAGATGTCTCTGTCATTTCTTGGGTTTTAGAAGTTGCTTATTTCTTGTTTACTTAGATAATATTATATCCTTCTAGAGTCTTTGATAGAATTGAAAAATAGATACATAGTTATAGTTATAGTTTTCCATTGTTGTGATAAAAGATAAAATAGATCTAAATATGATAACTGTAATTCTTACTTGATAACTGTTTTGTTATATGTAACTTTACTATGTTAAAATAAAAGCCTTTCTTTTTTGTTTAAACAGAAAAAGGAGAAATGGTATAGGAGGGTCCTTCTGTATTTCTGTTGTTTGCATTGGTTAATAAAAATACTGCCTTGGCCTTTTGATAGGACAAAATCTTAGATATGTAGGGAGGACAGAACAAAATTCTGGGATAGGGAAGGCTCAGGGAGAGTCGCCATGAAATCGCCAGAGTCAAACATGCTGAATCTTTCCTGATAAGACCACTACCCTGTGGTGACTTATACACTATTAGAAATGGGTTGATTCAAGATGTAAGAGTTAGCCAATAAGAGGCTAAGACTAATGGGCTAGGCAGAATTTAAATAAATACAGTTTGTGTGTAATTGTTTCAGGTTTAAGTTAGCCAGAACCAAAAGCAGGTTTGCAGCCGGTAGCTAGGACCCGGGAGCCAGGGAAGGAAGCCGCCACAGCCCACTCCTCCTCATGCAAAAGACACAGTAGAAGGATACACAAAGTGATCATTGCTTCTACCTGGTATGTGTAAAAACTCTGAGTTTGCAAGCATCTGAGCACATTCCTTCTCTCTGTATACTCTTGAATAGAACTTTGACTTTTATGCAATGAACAAGATAAAGCACCTCTCTAGCCTATAGCTGTTCAACTAGAAAGAGAGTAGCTAGAAGGCCCATTGGAGGCAGACACATGACAGAATGCATGTAAGTGGCTGGTCAGAATTCAGATAAGGAACTTCTCTCTGTCAATTTCTTCATAGCGGAAGGAGCCCAGCACTTGCAGGGATTCTTTCACAAGATGTTAACCTCATGGATGTTGGTGAACTCATTATCTAATTGACTCTGGACAGCTTTTCTTAATGCCCTCTTCTTGGTGATTGAGAGTCAAGAGATAGATTGTACTTGGTGCACCAGCATTCAGAACCCTGTGGGCTAATGTAGCTTTTAAGTGTAGAAGGTTCACCATGTCTTTCTTTACAGTCTCATATATTCATGGGTTCTATAACTAGGATGCTGAACTCATGGTGCCTATCAATGCAGAGCTCAATGAACAGAGGGAGAAATTGATTTCTATGTCCACTTTATTCATAGAATCAGTGATCTGAGAAGGCAGTAGATTTATACCCTAAAACTGCCTGCCCTTTTGTTTTCAGCTACCAGACCTCATAGGGATGAGCCCATCATTCCAAAGCTCACTCTTGCCCCTCTAGTATGGTGGCCAGCCATGGTTGTGAAATGTTTTACCTATCATTTTCATCTATTGTTCTCTTCTTTCATTCTCTAATATGTGTGGTCAGGTGTCACTTGAACTGCTGAGTCACGTTAGTGTTTCTCACACCAGGCTCAGACTCTTCCAGGGGCTTCTGAATTGAGAAGTAATTTGAATAGAACAAACAAACCACTAAGGGTGTGTATGTGCTAAAATAGTAATAACATATACTCCTGATTACTTTCTAAAATATGAAGATGAATATTCATCATAGAGTGAGAATGTACCCCTATGCATCCCTCACCCCTCCTGTGCTGTTTCAGTTTCTTCAGTAAGGCACTGATAGTCCTACTGAAACACAACAAGTTGTTTTCTCACCAAAGATTTTTAATAGGGTAAAGCAGTTTAATGGATTAATAAGTGCTTTCTCTAAATTATAGCAACAAATAAGTTACTTAATTTTATAACTATTTTTGGAATTGCATTGGACAGATATTTATAATATATGTCTACCAGTTTTGTAAATTAGTGTCTGCTTGCAATGACTCCATGGTTCATCTTAATAACTGATGAAACTGGAAAGAAACACTGTTTACAATAACTGGATGAGTACACAAGGGACAGGTGATACATTTACTGTATTCACCATGCCCAGTTGGTACAACAACCAATCAAATTAGAATTTACAATATGCAGGTGTTTAACTGAAGCTAAGGAGATTGGAATTACGTGAACAAGAACAGTTCTGAACAGGCAAAGGCAGAATTTGAAAAAAAATGATTTTTATTGTCATTATTACTGACAATCTCTTGTGCTTCCACAATCCCTTTGACCAGGCCACTGTATGAAGTAAGCTGGACAGACAAAGCAGAAGAACAGCTTCTGATCAGATAAACACACATATTGAGCAACTGAGGTAACTGGGCAAGTTAAGGCTACTCTAACAGTAAAATTACAATTACAGAGTCTCATTAATTATCCAAATATGGTGTCTTTATTCATGCCAGACAGTAAGATTTTGACAGATTCATTTCTTAGTAAGAGCTTTTTTTCTTTGTGTCTCCCGAAACTTTTAATCATTTTATTTAAGTTAAAGAAGCATTTTTTTAAGAGAAGAACCTGGAAAATAAGTCTTTGGGTCAAACACGGGGAAAGAGGTCTTTTCCACTTTAAAAGGAAATCAAGTGATTCACAGCAAGTTCAGTGAGGATGAAATTTAAGAGGTAAACAGAAAGGGTGAGAAGGGATCTTGGACTGAAAGATATTACTGGGCTGTTGAGGAGATTAACAGAACAAGAAAGCTAACCTTTTGATGTAGGATGTTCACAGAACTAAGAAAAACACTACCACTGTATTATTCTTCAACAGTTGAGAATAGCCGGTGGGACTGGACAGACAGCATACAATATATCCTTGCATGACGAAGGGTATGCACAAACTGTAGTTCACATGAGCATGCTGACGAGAGGCAGGTGCAGGCTGTCTGCGTGGGTCTCAGCAGCAGTGACTTGTGTAGTCTGATGAACACTTGCCACAGGACTGTCTTCATAGATGCCAAGAAGACCTCGAGATCTGTCGCTATCTACTCAAGGTCCCTGTTGAAATTCTCAGAGGCCCACTTAATTTGAATCCTGTTCTGTCTTCTTCCACTCCACGATTTTTATATTCAAATGCAACTTGAAGTTGTCAGAAAGTAAAACAACGGTGTGTACATAACTGTTTTTAACAAATGTATCATGGTATATAATTGGCTTAATATATTGCTGTAAACACTTATTATGAAATTATTATTACAAAAGTAGTCAAAGGATGGGTTTTATTATATATATAAAACATGATTCTTTTTTCTTTTCTCTAAGATAGGCAACATGAAAACTGAGCTTTGAAAGCATCAGACTAAGGAACCTCTCAGGGAGTGCCTTGGTGTTATCCCATCCAGTAAATAATGTATGGGAGAAATCTAAACTATGTAATTTCTTGAAAGGCAGAACTCAATTTCTGTTTTGATAAAGCTGTTCATTTATATTTCATGGTATAGTATTATAATCCTTTCAGGGTATGAGAGTTATGTAAATTATGTATTAGGGACTAGTACTGGTAGGCAGGAGGGTCCTCATGATTTACAGTTATGCTGTGGGTCATTAAATTTCAAGCCATGCTCTGAGCCATTTTCCTGAATTCTTAGTTCAAGACTTAAATTTAGCAAGTTCTATTGTTTTAGTCGCTAATATGCACTGTCTAGATTCCTAAATTGGGGCTACATTGAATGATCCACGCACAGTTTTCTGTGTAAAATAAGGGCAGTTATTAAAGAAAAAAAACAAAATCATCTAAAATATATTGTGATAGCAATTCTTCTATCTCTCAACAAACAAGATGAGTCATGACTATATAAACACATTTAACTCAACAGGAAAGAAAGGAAGTTGTCATATACTCTTGGAATCTGTCATTTTAGGTAACTTTTTATTGTTTTTATTGAGCTGTACATTTTTCTCCACTATCCTCTGTTCCTCTCTTCCTGATTTTATCTTATCCTGTGACCCCCAAGCTCCCAATTTACTCAGAAGTTCTTGTATTTTTAACCTTCATAAGTAGATCCATGTATATCTCTCTTTGGGTCCTTTTTGTTGTCTACTCTCTTTGCGGTTGTGGCCTGTAAGCTGTTCTTTTTTTTTCTCAGTGCCTTATGTCTAAAAGTTACTTATGAGTAATTACATAATTAATTTATTTTTCTCAATCTGGGTTATCTCATACAATATGGTTTCTCCTAGATCCATTCATTTGCCTGCAAATTACAAGATGTCATTAATTTTTACCCATGTGTAGTAATCCATTTTGTAAATCTACCACATTTTTTCTTTATCCATTCTTCATTGTCTAACTATGTTCATAGAAGCATTATTTTTAACAGCCAAAACCCAGAAATAACCTAGATGCCCCTCACTTGAAAATGGACAAGGAATCTGTCTTTTTTTTTAATTACAAGAAAATTTTACATTTACTCCCCTTGTTCCCAGCCCTCCCACTATCCCCTACCCCAACGCCCTCCCCCTACTTCCTTAAGATGGGGCAGGATACCCAGCCCTATGGGAAGCCCAAGGCACACCCCCCTCAATCTCGGTCTAAGAAGATGTGCATCCATATAGAATAAGTTCCCAAATAGCCACTACATGCAGAAGAGATAGGCCCCAGTACCATTATCATTGGCTTATCAGTCAGTCCCCATTGGCAGTCACATTCAGAGAGTCTGGTTAGATCATATGCTCACTCAGCCCCGGTCCAGTTAGATTTGTTGAGCTCCCAATAGATCAAGCATGCTGTTTCTGTTGGTGGGCC
>JAQHUG010000270.1:1853943-1904833 GCA_028555095.1 Dicrostonyx torquatus | reverse complement strand
TTAGTTATTGTTCTCTCAATGTCCATAAAAAATTTTGTTGGGATTTTGATGGGGATTGCATTGAATCTATAGATTACCTTTGGTAGTATTGCCATTTTTACTATATTGAGCCTACCAATCCAGGAGCATGGGAGATCCTTCCATTTTTTTTGGTATCCTCTTCGATTTCTTTCTTCAAGGACTTAAAGTTCTTGAAGCCTAGAGAAACCAAATAGTATGGTGAACCCAAAGAAAAACATATATATAGTTCCTCCTGGAATTTGGAAGCAAACAAGACTGCCATGCAAAAGTCGGAAGCATGGGTGTGGGGATGGTGGTGGAGTTAGGGGTTGGAGATGAGGGTAGGTGAAAGGGAGGGGGGAGAAGGAAGAAGTGGGGAGAGCCTGCCGGTGGTGGAGGGTGGAGACAGAGAGACACACAGAGAGAGAGAATCTGTTTCCTGCGCTCAATTATTTGCATCTCTCTCTCTTTGTTTCTTTCTCTCTCTCTCATCTTCTACCAAGTAAAGTATTTTGTATGACCAGTAAAATAATATTCACTTTTATAGCTACAGCAACCAACATTCTCAAAAACTAGTTGAGATCGGCAGCATACATCATTAGTCCTGTTGATTACAATAACCATGAGGTCAGACTAAAATCGTGCATCTTACAAAGCTTTGACTGTGTATTACTCTCATGACAACTGAGTAAGGCAGAACTGACATTTTTGATTCTACTAATTAGGAAAATAGAACTTGGAGAGTTCATAATTTGACAGATATCCCTTTTGGTTGTGGATTGATGACCATGTATAAACATCTGGGTACCAGCTGTCACTCATGGAGCATGCTGGCATCCTCACATTCACTCAGCTTAAAATGTAATCCTGTGATGAACTTCTTGTTTGAATTTATTCAGTGAAACACTTTGAAATGAAGAATTCTGAAGTCCATTGCAGTAACCTGATCTATATGCCTCTTACCCAAGGGATTTCATATTAGGTACTATGGATTTTATACCCCATTAATTCTTCTTGATGTGGTTGCATAGACAGCTCTGACACAGTGATTATAATCTTATATACTATCTAGAAATAGTTAATGATCCAGATTCCAATTATGCTGATGTGATGGGCAACTAGAGACCCATTTCTTCCACAAGTCCTGGCCTTGACTTCAGACAATTCAGACTCTTCTGTCATTTCTCCAACATGCCCTGACTTTGTCACCTGTCTACAAGTTTCACTTTTTGAAACAGACAGAAGTCATTCTGTGTTCAGTCTGGTGAAGAAAGTGGTGGCCAAGATGACCAAATATTCTGGGAATAAAACGTATCTGGCACTCAAGAGACCTCCAGCACATAGCAAATATAAGGCAGTTATGTACCTTCAAAGTAACTTGTGTATGGCTTTAAATATCCTACAATAAGTGTATTATTTAATGCTTTAATGTTCTTTTCTGATGTCTCTATATGGTTAGGCTCACACCTTTGTAATCGTTTTCTTTGGTTGTTTATAAGACATCACATCAGCTATTATCAGAGACTGCTTGAGAGAGAGAGAGAGAGAGAGAGAGAAGGGGGAGAGAATGAGAAAGAGATACAAAGAGAGAAAGGAATAAAGATGTTAAAGTAAGCAATAATATTTGAAAAGTAATAAAAGAAGGTAAATGTGTGCAGGTTCTGTGTGGACTGTCCTGATAGGTTAGATTTCCTTATATTAATACTCTGACTCAAAATACATAAAATAAAATGAAAACAAGGATAGAGATGAGTACAGTGTCAGAGAACTTGCTGGTCATGCCTTAGGCTCAGTGTCTCTGGAAATGTTCAGTCTGTGGTTGCCTGACCCTTTGCCTCTTAAGAGTCAGGACAACACTGTGATGGGAGCATATGCAGAGGGAAAGTGTTCAATTAATATTCAGGAAGTTAAAAAAAGGAGAAAGAAAGGAAGGAAGGGAATGCAAACAAGACGGAGGAGGAAGAAAAGAAGTAGACAATGATGGAGTTCACAGCCCTCCCTGGGAGGAGGCCCCTGTAACCTACAGACCTCCCAAAGGTCCCACCTTGTGAAGAGTCTATCATTTTCTAAAAGCACCACCCGGTGACCAAGCTTTTAACACACGGGCCTTTTTGCTGTGTTCTGTATCTGAGCTATCACCTGTACAAAGTTGTAAAATGAAACATTTAACAGATGTTGAATCTGGAAAACCATGATGTTCATTGTGTTGGCCAAGCCACTTCCTAAGGCATGCACATGCTGTGAAGCTAACAGCACACTGACATGTATTTTGTCCCATCATTGCACATTAAAATCTGTTCTCACAAGTACTGTACATGGTCCATGCAATGATTACAAAATCAAAATTGCTCCCAATATGCAAATTCATGCTATGGTCAGGTTTGTGATTTAAAAACTATTTTCTTTTTCATTATTTGGAAATTTCATTTATTGCATTTTGACCATATTTTCTCCCTCTCCCTATCAGATTCAGGCTGCATTTCACACCTTCCCAACTTTATATTTGAGATTGTTGTTGTTGTTGCTTGGTGTTTTGTTTGCTTTTCTGTATCAGAATGATTTTAAAAGGGCCAGAGGCAGTGGTCAGCCACAAAGAACATTTTTCTGGCACGATAGCACAGTTAAGCATTTGTTAACCCCATTGGTTGTAACAGCACGCACAAGACCAGCATAAGCTTCATCCAGCAAAATCCCAGACTGGTTAGGGAAGTAGACATGAAAGTGCATCTTAACTGAGGAGATATTGGGAATTGGTATTCATCTGGATGGAAGATGGAGTCTTTGTTTAATGGTATGGCCTATGGAAGACCAACCATGCTCAAGTGGAAGGCTATACACCCATGAATATGCAGGGAGCACTTAATGACATTTTTGCGAAGATTTCATCCTGTGATTGTTGTTCAAACACATTGTATGTATTGGAGAAACACTCATATTGAAAAAGTCCATTCCCTTTTGTTCTTTCCCTTTTGTCTTATCAGCACTCTTCATATGACATTCCTAATTAACAAATAACTATAATTCAAAGTGTAATGAACAGTGTTTCATTATCAAGATTATGATAATTTAGGAGTTTATCAAGAATAGTCACATAGTTACAGTCAAAATGCAGCAGGCATATATATTGGTCCTCAAAATTCCCATTGCATATAAAGTGATTTGGGTTTTAAAAATAATTTAGACTTCCAAAGGATATTATACATACCAAAAATAAATATTCCAGATATTTGTGGAATATTTAACCTTTCTCAGAAACATCCACTTGTTTTTATGTAATTAACAAAAAGAATTTAGCTACAACACATTCTTCATGCAAAATAAGGCTTAAATCTAACTCCTACCTCAGATTAATTAAATCTCAGTTTTGACAGATGAGTTTCTAACAATGAGGAACATGACTGAAATTCCCACATTAGCGTGTTGATTTGTTCTGGCTATATGTCTGAAAAATGACTTTACCTTGGCAATCTGTTGCGTGTTTCTATTAATAATAAAGGTTTTTAAGTTTGTGCCACTTGGTAATTTGTAAGAGAAGCTAGAAAACTCCATCCTTAGCGAGATATCCCAAACCCAAAACATGAGTATGGTATGTACTCACTCATTAGTGGACCTTAGCCATTAACAAAGGACATTAAGCATATAGCTTACAAGCCTGCAGATGCCAAATAGCAAGGTGAACCCAAAGAAAAATTTATATAGATTTTCCTGGAAGTCAGAAGCAAACAAGATTGTCAGACAAAAGTTGGAAGCACGGGTGTGGGGATGGGGGTGGTGGTAGGGATTGTGGGAGGGGGTAAGCGAAAGGGAGGGGGGTAGAAGGGAGAAAGGAAAAACAGGGGAGAGCCTGGGGTTGTGGGAGGGTGGAGATGGAGGAAGGGTGGATATTGGAGAAGGGAATATGATATCTACATTAACAGGAGTCATTTTAAGATTTGCAAGAGACTTGTCTCTAGAGGGGATCCCAGCTATTCATAGGGATGTCCCAGCTAGGTACTTGGACAGCAGAGGAGTGGGTGCCTGAACTGAACTTGTCCCATAGTTACTTTGTTGAATATCTCAATCTTCACCATAGAAATTTTGCATGATGGAAGGAGATAGAGCCAGAGATCCACATTCACACCAGAGCAAGGGATCGTGCTACCAAGGTCCAGTGGAAGAGCAGAAGGAGGGAGAAGATGAGCAAGGAAGTCAGGACCGTGAGGGACTGGCTTATCAACAGCGACAGTGTGCCTGATCTATTAGGAGCTCAACAAATCCAGCTGGACCAGGACTGAATGAGCATATGACCTAACCAGACTCTCTGAATGTGACTGCCAATGGGGACTGACTGAGAAGCCAATGATAATGGCACTGGGACCTATCTCTTCTGCATGTATTGGCTTTTTGGGAACTTATTCTATATGGATGCACATCTTCTTAGACCGAGATGGAGGGGGGAGGGCCTTGGGCTTCCCATAGGGCAGGGTATCCTGCCCCATCTTGGGGAGGCAGGGGGAGGGAGGTGGGGTAGGGGGGGAGCGGGAGGGCCTGGAACAAGGGGAGTGAATGTAAATTTTTCTTGTAATAAAAAAAAGAGAATTTTTAAAAGTATTTGAAAGAAGCACTGAATGAAAATGAGGTCACTGCTTTTTCTCTTGATTTTTAATTGGCTTACTTGCTTTCCTGGACAAATAATAAACAGAGAACCTCTATGTTCCAACATGAAAAGGATTATTACAATTATTTCAACAAAGATAAAGTTAACAATCCCTAGTTAATAATTAATCTCATACTTAAGTATGAAAACACAGGTATTAAAGTAATTAATTATCAGATAGTCAGTTAAATATTTTAGGTTTTTTTCTTTTTGTTTTTGTTTTTGAGATAGGTTTTCATATTTTTCAGGCTGGCTTAAAAGGTTGATATAACCCCAAATTGTTATCAATTCCTGATCCTTCTGCCTCTTGCCTCCAACTCCTAAATGCTGAACCTGGACACACTACCATGGCTAGCTCAGTAGTGCTTGATTCAAACTTACCTTCACTAGCAAATAGGAAATGGATCTTCCCAACTGCTGGGGCCTCAGTGTAGCACATCAGAGTGCTCTCCTAGTTCTCATGCATGTTGGTATCCCTGTCTCTTAACCCCACTGGTCTCTCAGGAATCATTTGTTCAAAGCAATGCTCTTATATCCAACACTATTCTTTTTTGCTCTTCCCCTTCCCCTCTTATTATTGCTTCCTACCCTCTCTTAAATGAGAGGGAACAAAAGAGAAGTTAGCCCTTTAAGATGGATAGATAGAAGAGGGAATCAGAGACAGCAGGCACAGAAATTAAGACAGGCATAGAGACAAAGGGAAATAGACACACAGAGAAATATAAACAGAGAAGCAGAGAGTGAGAGATAGGCCATGGACAAAACTAAAAGTGACTTAGGCAGGAAACCTCCCAGGATCACGGATTTGCTCTGATCATTGGCAAAGAAGGCATCTTGCAAGTGTACTATTAAAACAAAAACAATTCCTCTGGGAATCAATAGAGCAAGACGGGTTTAGATGATTCAAGACCACATTTCAGGAGGCAAAGGCTAGTCAGTTTCTCCTCATGCACTGTGTCTAAATCATAAATATAAATTAGAGCTAAAATATGCATTTTATAGGATCTTTCCTGTTCTTGAAGTAAACACAAATAATTCTACTTATATCCTGTATGCACACAATGCTGTTCTGCTTATCGGCGATGCCCATATTATACTGGCAATGACCACTGTCCCTTGGCAACATCGTCAGAAGATCATGGAAGTGAGTGTGCAGCTCGTTTGTGATAAAAGTGGTTTCTCATAGCCCACTCCCTTCTCTGATGGGATTCATTACTTTGAATTTTTTATCATTCTCTTTGTGCTCCAGTATAGAATGCAGCCTGTTGTAACAAGTCCACAAAGTAATAATTAAAACCTTGAAGGAAATGAGAAGTGACCAAAGACCGATGCATCACTTTCCAGAGATTAAGACTTTCACCAGGAATAGCTGCAAACTGGGTGTTTATGCCAGAGTCAGAACCTGCACCACACTTTCTGATTCTCATTCTGAGCAACAATCACGATTAAAACAAACTGAAAACCACAGAAAGAGGTTATTATACATTTTGAACTTTCTATATGACATTGTTATCTATTATTTAACCTTTGATCAATTAAGTAAGCCCTCATTCATTATCATTCAGAAAAATAATTAAATGCAGTGTGTCTCTCTGTCTGTCTCTCTTTCTCTTTTTCTTTCTTTCTCTCTCTCAAACACACACAAATACACACTAACACATACATTCACATATGAAATATTGAAAGGGAAATGATAGTTTCTTTGTCTGCGGTAGCTGCATCTTGAGGTTTGAGATTCAGGAACTTTGGGAGACATTTAACTTCAGTGGAATTAGAGCTTTTCTGTTACCAAAATACATATGAAAGGCAATTGAGAAACCCAGACTCAGATGATGAATATTTATTTGTCACTCTGGGTTCAGCTATATTGGATGCTTTTCATGCCCAACCCCCACATTAACCCCATAGTCAAGCTAGTGTCCACTGATTTATTACTTGGTTTTTGCTATGGTTTCACTTCTACTTGTTTGTTGCTATAGCTTAGATATACTACTAAGTTAAGATAAAAACCCAGTTTGAAGATCCAAAGATCCTTAATGTCATGATGCAGTCATGCAGTCCCTGCAAATAACATATGGACTGAGAAAGCTGTGTTTACAGGAATGTCTCTATCTATGTCTCTATATCTCTACCCTTCTCTATGTGTTCACACAGACATATGTAATATGTTTTACATATATGTGTATACATAAATAAATTTGTATATATAATAGACATGTGTTACATACAAACATATATAAACAAAGAAATAGAATACATGACTTTGAATCTAATAGAGAGCAATCAAGTTCACAAGAAGGGTAGGGGGAAGAAAATGGAAACTGGTGTATTTATCTTGTAATTTCAACACATAAAATAATAATGTCTACTAAATATAATGTAAGCAAATATGCACAGTAGGTATCTTGAAAGTAGGATTTGGTTATCACTGAGTTTCTGTAGGACAATGAACAGTCATTCCCAAATGTGCCAACTGCTGTGTGAGATCATGACGACTTCCTTAGTACTTTTTCTTCTTGCATGTCTTGTCCCTGATCACCTCTGATTTGAGAGAGATAAGAACACCTCTATATTTCCTTTAATGCAGGTCGGAGGCTTAGGCCACTATCATCACGGCAGTATGTAGGCAGTCATGGTGATAGAGAAGGAGTTGAGATTCTCACATCTTGATTCACAGGAAACAGAAAGTGGTCTTCCTCCCTGGGCATGCTTTGAGCATATGTGAGACCTGAAAGCCCATCTCTACAGTGACACACCTCCTTCAGTGAGACCACACCTATTACAAGGCCATACCTACCAATAGTGAAAATCATTTTGACAGTCATTTTATTTCAAACAACCACAAATATTTCCTGTTCCACATATATTTGGGATAACAGTTCTCATCTGTAAGTTATCTCTGCATTTGTGATGGCTTCATTTACTGTATAGGACTGAGTTTAATACTGCCTTTCTTCTCTTTTATTATGATATTTTCAATCACTTGAAATCCTCAAGGATTCATTCATTCTGAGGTTAATTTTGTAATGGTACAACATAGGAGTCTCGTCTTATTCTTGTCATGTGATGTTACCACAGAAACCCAGAACAACTTCTTCATCTTCATATATCTGTGAGTTACAGCTTCAGTATGAAATATTCCCTGCAGTCTGTTTTGAGCCCTTTTCTAGATTTTTGTACCTTCTAATTATATCATGAATCTTTACAAATTTCAGCATAGAGATAAGATCCAGTATTTCTAGCTGCTTCAAGTTCCTTCTGCTGTCATTTTTTCCCATAATGGTGGGCTGTAACTTGTAACTATGATTCAAAATAAACCCTTTCTCCCTTAATTTTCTTCTGTCAGATTTATTTTATCTCAGAAATGGGGGGAAAGTAAGAAACCCAGGACTCCTACACATTGCTCTTTAAGTTGTTTACATTTGGAAATGTTCTTCCTTAAGTATTTCAGTGCATCATTCTTTCTAAAATCTTTTCTTATGCTTCTTAACATGTTTCATGAGATTTTATTTTTCACTGCTATTACAGAAGAAAGTTAAATCTAGTGGTAATGATGAGATAAGCCTAGCAGCCTGACCTTCTGTGTGGAGACAGTTTCAGGACATTTTCTGTCTTCATTTTAGGCCTTTCTCAACCACAAAGTTAATCAGTTTTTCTTCATGAACTTTGGAGAGGGAGTTAGTCCTTAAACTTAGGGCCCCATAGCAACTTTTAAAGGCTATGCTCTCTGAAGCCTTTCCACACCTCCATGTTTTAATCATCTTGATAAAAGCTTTACTAAAGAGTTCAATTTGAAATACTTTCACAATATTTATCAGAATATGAAATAATTTAAATACTATAAAATACATGAAATTATACATATGACTTAACACATGTTTAAAAAGTATTATAACTCAGCGAACCTTCAAGCTACACATGCCAAGAAAATACATAGTCTAACTACAGATCTTCACCTCTCCCTCTGCTCCTCCAAGGATGATGGCCACAACTCATATCATGTGGAATAGTTTTTAAATCTCATGAGGCATGGTTTGAAGTACTGCCCTTGACATAAATTCATCAGGTCCAACATGCCATATAAGAGTCAGTCTATCTGCTGGAGCCTCGTCAGAAAGCACTGGCTTTTCATCATTGTCTGCACCAGCCCTTAGAGTCCTTCTTAGGGATACTTTTCTGACAAAATGTTGTCTTCTATATGACAAGTCTGTATCTCACAGACACCTTCACCCAGTATCTTCCCTTTGCAATCCAGGATTGCTTACTGCAGTTTCTACAGCAGAACTCACTGTGTCACCATGAACGTGAATACTGTGGAGGTGGCTTAGCACCTTAACCCAGTGTCACTTTGTTCTTGACAGCTGTTGTCATGGCTCTGTTCCTTAACTCACTGTGCCACCCAGGACGTGAAAGCTGTGGAGGCAGCTGTTTTTCTTAAGCAGAACAGTACAATATCTTCTGTAAATCTTCCTTTCCCAGCTTTTCTACCTTTGCTGATTTTCTTAAAAAAGAAAAGGTCCTCAATCCTGATAGACTTTCTTATTAGGGATGACATGGATTCTTTCCCAGAACAACAATGAAAATATATTGCTTTCATACTTCTCTTACTTCCAAGAATTTGCAACTTTTGGTTTCTTCTTCTTTTTTTTAATTCGCAAATTTTAGAGGCCTGTACAAAGTTCAGCTTCTCAATTGAACTTTGATGTTCCTTTTCTAATTTAAATATAGATACAGAACATGTTAATTATACATAACCCCAGTGAGACTCTAGAACAATATGAAGACTACTTCACCTTGGTCCACTTTCTAGAAGGACTCTAATAGCTACACCCTTCTAATTAAATCCTAGATAAACAACAAGCAACTTGATGTCATATCTTTCTCCTGCTTCCACCATGAGCTACTATAAAAAATGTTTTGATAAAATATTTTATTATGCTTGAGACAAAATGTAGTGTGAGGCGCGAGTGGGCTGTGTCCCACTGCCCACCTACCAGAGTGGGTGGGCTATGTTCCCGGCACCAGCCGCGTTCTAGGCGCCCAGCTATCTTAACTCGAAATAGTTACACAGAAACTGTATTCATTTAAACTCTGCTTGGCCCATTAGTTCTAGCCTCTTGTTGGCTAACTCTTACATCTTGATTGAGCCCATTTCTAATAGTCTGTAGGTCACAATGAGGTAGTGGTCTTACTGGGAAAGATTTAGCATATCTGACTCTCTCAACTCCATGGTGGCTGTCTCTGACTCTATCCCCTTCCCAGCATTCTGTTCTCTTTTCCCCGACTATCTAAGCCCTGCCCTATCAAAAGTCCAAGGCAGTTTCTTTAATAACCAATGAAAGCAACCCAAATACAGAAGGAACCTCCTACAACAATTCCCCTTTTTCTGTTTAAACAAAAAAACAAAGGCTTTTATTTTAACATAATAAAATTACATATAACAAAACAGTTATCAAGCAAGAATTATAGTTACAATATTTATATCTACTGAACCATCTTTGAATTTTCCTGCTTCATGGAAATGTCTGCTGGATACTATGCACCTGTAGATTAAAGATGAATGCCATAATGGTACAAAAGAATTTTGGCTGACTGTACAGGCAGCGAGATGTTTCTGTCATTTCTAGAGTTTTGGAAGTTGCCTATTTGTGTTTACTTAGATAATATTTTATCCTTCTGGAGCCTTTGATGGAGTTGAAGAATAGATAGGTATAGTTTTCCTTAATTATGATAAAAGATAATGTAGATATAAATATTGTAACTGTAATTCCTGCTTGATAACTGTTTTGTTATATGTAACTTTACTATGTTAAAATGAAAGCCTTTCTCTTTTTTTTAAACAGAAAAAGGGGAAATGGTGTAGGAGGTGCTTCTTCAATTTGTATTGCTTTCATTGGTTGAATAAAGAAAACTGCCTTGGCCTTTTGATAGGGCAGTAATCAAATAGGCAGAGAAGACAGGATGGAATGCTGGGAGGAAGGGAAGTGTGACAGACGCCATGATTCTCCAGCCTGAGATGGACATAGATTAGAATCTTCCGGTAAGACCATTACCTCGTGGTTACTTACAGACTATTAGAAATGGGCTGAAACAAGATGTAAGAGTTAGCCAAGAAGAGGCTAGATATAATGGGCCAGACAGTGTATTAAATGAATACAGTTTCTGTGTAATCATTTCAGGGGTTAAGTTAGCCAGGCACCAGGAACACAGCCAGTGCCTCCTCATGTAACAGTTTGGTACCCAGTGAACCAGTGCTGGGGTTGGTGGAAGGAACCAATCTAAATATGAAGTTACCAATTTAGTCAGTTTCTGGGAATAAAAAAAAAACATAAGAGAGGGAGAGCTACATCCTGACATGAATTTTGATAACAATATATTGAGAGTTGCTAGAAAATTAAGTACAACGTTATTTATAAGGATTGGGTTAAGGTGATTTGAAGTTAATTATGGTAGAATCAACAATAATGAGGACTAATTATTTTTCTTTTGAAAGGTGAACACACACACAAAGTCACTATGTGTCTAATTAAAAAAATGAAAATAAAAAACAACAACAGATAAACCAGAGGATATGAAATGACATAAGGTTTAAGACTTATAGGTGAATAAAATGAAATAATACAATTTTACCACTTTTAAGTTTAATGGGCTGCTTTATGGAGGCAGTTACGAAGAGCGATTCATGCATTGGAATTGGTCAGGGCAGGGGTCAGACCAAGGTAAGAAAACATGATGGGAAGACAACCATTTATTCATGCATGAGGAAAGATGGTTTATTTTGTTCACTGGCGAAAATCTAATCATTGAAAGGTTAAGCTTTCATTTACATAATGGGAATACATTTTTTTACTGGAGGAAGAGTCAGAATTTATAGGTGACACCAGAGTGAAAGAAGTAGACTATCCACCAATAATAAGTAGACATGCAGGAAACATTTTCCTATCATTGCCTCATAATTCTGCAAGAGAACACCAAAAAGTGTCTTTTACATGTGTCACGATTCAGACAATTATGTAGATGTTGCCAAATGTAATGGACAGTGGTAGATGTTATAGTCCAAACATTGAATTTATAGCCTCCAGCATTTCAGAACATGCAAATATTTCCTCTTAGAATTCTTCATTGGGCATACAAGCTCACCTTACTGGGCTGTGATTTATGCCTTTTAAAACAGTATTTCAATTTCTAATCTATCTGCTTTCATATTGTGACCTTTACAGCAAGTAAACTCAAGTGCTCTGCTCTAAAGAGATTGGGATCCCTGGCTCCAAATATTCCATGCTGCTTAGCAGCCATCATACTCATGCCATTCACAAGACATCCAGAGACATCATACCAGTTTGTGTGTGTGTGTGTGTGTGTGTGTGTGTGTGAAGAACAAGCCTGAATTTGCTATTGGCATCACTGTGTTATTATTTGAGTAGAAATCTGATGGTCCAGTCTCTTTTCAGTTTTTGCAGATGCTGTAGTTACTGATACCATGTACAGTGTAGTTTCTGCATGTTTGTAAAGACCATATTGGTTTACCAACACGATGAAGTAGAAACAAAAGTCAAGCTACACTCTCATGGGTTTATATGATCTTTCTGCAGTGTTGTAATTGACAATGAGATGAATTATTAATCAGCTCTTTCTTAGTCTACATATTTGATCCCATTTCACAAGAGCTATATAAAATAAGGGGATATATAAGTGTTTTTAATTGTCCATTTTTTTCTTCATAGGAATGTATATAATGAGAGAGAATGGCAGCACATTAAAGAACAGGCTTGTTCTCTTAGGTATTATGGATGCTGAGGTAGGAGTGTCTCTATAGCTCATGAGTACAAAACTTTAAGATCTTCCTGTCCCATAGTAAGGTCATACCATCAAACACACACGTACACACATGCAAACAAAAAGAGAAAAAGAAAGACAGACAGACAGAGAGACACATACACACACATGAAGAGAGGAAGACAAAGATAGAGAGACAGAGGCAGAAAGGCAGGAAGGGGTTGGTTGCCCAAGCAGCATCTCTGAAACTAGGTCAGTGTATCTGCAATTGTAACTACAGTCTCATGTTTCAGGAAAGACCCTCTAGGGATTTCATCAAGCTCTCCATTCAGAAAACATAAGAAGTTAATAAACTGGTTGAAATTTTGCAGGAGTAAGTCTTCAGTCACATTGACCATTCACTGTAAAGAAGCTTGGATGGACACTTTCAAATATATTATTGAGAATTAAGTCTATTTTATTTTTGTCTTTAACTTGGATACTTTTGGGAAGTTCAGTATGCATAGATCTTATACTCCCATAACTTAATATATTCTCCCAAAATGAGAAAATATTCAGGTAAAGATTGAGTTAGAAAGCTTCTAGATGCAGAATCTTGTTGATGGCTAATAAAAGAAATTAGTTAAGAATTCAGGCACATCAGACTTTGTTGAGTCCCCATGGAAACCCTTACCCATTGGGTGGAGGGGACGGGGGCAGGTTGTGTGGTAGGCTCAGAGCAGATGGGAAGAGGAGTGGGAGGGAGAACTTTGGTCAAATGTAAAATAAAGAAAACAAAAGAATTCAAGCAAAAAGTTGCATTTGAAAATTTTCTTCAGCCAAACGCAGATTGACACCTAAAAGCTTGAGAACTGCTTTTCAATATAATCTCTTTTCTCCACAGCCCCATCACACTCCAGGCTGTTGTCAGATGTCCTCCAGAGACTTGCTATAGCCTCATCTCCATTCTCTGTATCCTTGCTTTGTATTTTTCATTGTCCATTCTTCATATTCGGTTCTTCACATCTGATGTGACTCTTGTAGAATTTCAAACATACCACATGTACCTGTTCTCAAAGTCCTCATTAGATCACTTTTGGTTAAAGATAAACTCCTTAATTTTCCTTTAACTACCACATAATCTTTTTCACACCTCTGCCTTCCTGATTCACTTCCAGATATTAACCTCTGATTAAATCATAAATGTCATAGTAGATATATATTCTACTGTTACAAAGAGGAACAACCCCAAAACATTACTTATGATAAAATTTCAGTAATTTGTTATTTTAGAATTGAGTATCATGAACTAATTAATTTATCTGATTAAACACTACTTGCTACTCAAAAGTAAGTAACAGGCAGGAAAATTGTTACTTAAACTATTTAAAACATTAACTGAAGTAATTTTGAATAAGTACTTTATGTCCAGAATATGTCTAATATATGTAGCATATGTTACCTTCACAACTTTAAAATATGTTTGTTTAACCATAGATGAACAAAAGAATAACCATTCATTTTAAATGCTTATTTTATTCTTCAAGAACTTCATACATGAGTAATACATGCACACACAAAAGCTATCTCTCATATACACACAAGAAGAGTGAGTGTCGGGAAGGAGGTGTGATTCTTGCAGAATTTCAAACATATCACATGCATCCATTATCAATAAGCTTCTTTATCAACTGTAATAATCTTTATTGTTTTACCTTCTTTCTGTAGAAAACATATTAATTTGTGGAGGTCTGCCCATAAAAATATGTTTTCACCCTTAAAATTGTTCATCCTTCTCCAAAATTTCACCATTTATTACATTTAAATAGTTGCATAGATGTTTTCCCATTCATTAGTACAGTCACTTAAAGAAAAAATTATTTTAAAATGTCATTAAGAGAGGAGTTTGATTTCAAGTGTCCTAGGCTCCATCCTCTTGGACAAAATAGCTTGTCTGAACATTTTCACACATGACTACTTGAGTACTTTTCTAGTAGCTACCATAACCTTCACATAATATTGGAGGTTTAACCTTTTCCTAGGATAGCTGGTATCCTATAATACTCTTCAAACATCCTGTTATGACCTAAATTAAAGCTATAAGTCAGAGAATTCCTATAAAAATTGAAAGCTTGCTCCTATATCCCATGATTTCCACCACTTATTATTATGTACCTGATGCTAATAGCTGTAGGCGTTGGGGATTTCAAAGTGAACTCACTGTTACCTCTGCAAAGAATTGGTTTCTTCTGTGCTCAAATATCCAAAACATCAACAATAACCTCACTGAACCATGTGCTTCATCATTTAATGTGCATGTCATTAATTTGCTCACGTTACCACCCTATGGTCCTAACCTACACAGTCTTAAAACAGAGGAGTATTAGCACATTTGAATAGTATTTACTATGCTTCTTCTATTAAAAAATGTTGTGATAACCTTGCTTTTATGTGTCTGATAATCATTAAAACACTACCTATAGCCATTGAATATAATACCTGAGTGTATTCATACTGAATCTCTCAATATGAAAAACAAGTTAGGAGATAATACTTAGCAGAAATTAGATAAACACATTATATTGTAGTGCTTTTAAACTTAAGATGATGTTTATTTTTATTCTTTAGAAAAAAATCATCAAAACTACAATTTGAATAATTATATGTAACTGGAGGTTTCATCTCTGTGAATGAAGAGTGTCAGCAATGTGTTGGCTCACAATATCTATGCTAACCAGAAACTTTTCATTCACTTTATACTTTTTGGTATAAAATATGAAAATACTTTATATTATGTGTGTTTAGGTGTTTTGCCTGCATGTATATCTGTGTTCCCTGTGTGTGTGTGTGGCACCCTGGAAGCTAAAAGAGGGCATGGACCTGCTGCAAACAGAGTGATAGTTGAGCTAATATCCAGGAATTGAAAATCAAACCTGGGTCCCATTGAAAAAAAGCCAATGCTTTATTTATTTATTTATTTTCACATGTACATGGGTCTTTATTATATTATTGCATGCATGTTTTATATCACATAAAAGCTTTTAAGATTTTTCTGGAAAATTAAATTTCTTAAAGGAATCTTTTTTTTCTTTTTTATTGAGCTCTACATTTTTGTCTGCTCCCCTACCTGCCTCTCCTCTCCCCACTCCAACCCTTGCCCAAGGTCCACATGCTCCAAATTTACTCAGGAGGTCTTGTCTTTTTCTACTTCCCATGTAGATTAGATCTATGTAAGTTTCTCTTACTGTCCTCACTGTTGTCTAAATTCTCTTTGATTGTGGTTTGTAGGCTGGTTTTCTTTGCTTTATGTTTAGAAACCATCTATGAGTGAGTACACTTGATAATTGTCTTTCTGTGTTCTGGGTTACCTCACTCAAAATAATGTTTTCTAGCTCCATCCATTTTTCTGCAATATCAAGATATCATTTTTTTTTCTGCTGTGTAGTACTCCACTGTGTAAATGTACTACATTTTTTATTATTCATTCTTCGATCGAGGGGCATTTAGGTTGTTTCCAGGTTCTATGACGAACAAAGCAGCTAAGAACATAGCTGAGCACGTGTCCTTGTGGCACAATTGAGCATCCTTTGAATATATACCCAAAAGTGGAATTACTGGGTCTTGAGGAAGGCTGTTTCCTAATTTTCTGAGAAATCGCCACACTAACATTCAAAGGGGTTGTACCAGCTTGCGTTCTCACAAACAATGAAGAAATGTTCACTTTTCCCCACAACCTCTTCAGCATAAGTTGTCATCAGTGTTTTTGATCTTGCCTATTCTTACAGGTGAAAGATGAAGTCTCAGCTTTGTTTTGATTTGCATTTCTTAGATGACTAAGGATGTTGAGCATTTCCTTAAGTGTCTTTCAGTTATTTTAGATTCCTTTACTGAGAGTTCTCTGTTTAGTCTGTACTCCATTTTTTTTATTGGATTAAGTATTCTTGTGGTTACCAATTTATTGAGTTCTTTGTATATTTTGGAGATCAGAACTCTGTCAGATGTAGGGTTAGTGAAGATCTTTTCCCATTCTGTAGGCTGTCGCTTTGTCTTGTTGACTGTGTTCTTTGATTTACAGAAGCTTTTTAGTTTCAGGAGGTCCCAATTATCAATTGTTTCTCTCAGTGTCTGTGCTGCTGTGTTTCTATTTAGGAAGTGGTTCCCTGTGCCAATGCGTTCAAGTGTACATCCCACTTTCTCTTCTACAAGGTTCAGTGTAGGCTGTCGCTTTGTCTTGTTGACTGTGTTCTTTGATTTACAGAAGCTTTTCAGTTTCAGGAGGTCCCAATTATCAATTGTTTCTCTCAGTGTCTGTGCTGCTGTGTTTCTATTTAGGAAGTGGTTCCCTGTGCCAATGCGTTCAAGTGTACATCCCACTTTCTCTTCTACAAGGTTCAGTGTGACTGGCTTTATGTTGAGGTCTTGGATCCATTTAGATTTGAGTTTTGTGCATAGTGATAGGTATGGGTCTATTTTCATCCTTCAACATATTGATATCCAGTTATGCTATCACCACTTGTTAAATATGCTTTCATTTTTCATTTGATATTTTTTGCTTCTTTGTCAAAAATCAAGTTTTGAAGATGTGTGGATTGATATCCGGGTCTTCTATTCAGTTCCATTGGTCCTCCTGTCTGTTCTTATGACAGTACCAGGCTGTTTTCATGTACTGTAGTGACTACAGAAGTTCTTTTATTGTACAGGATTGTTTTAGCTATCCTGAGTTTTTTGCTTATTCATGTGAAGTTGAGTAGTGTTCTTTCGAGGTCTGTGAAAATTTTGCTGGGATTTTGATGGGTATTGTGTTGAATCTGTAGATTGCCTTTGGTAAGATTGCCATTTTTAGCATGTTAATTCTGCCTACCCAATATCATGGGAGATCTTTCAATTTCTGGTTTCTTCTTCAATCTCTTTCTTCAGAGATTTAAAATTCTTGTCATACAAGTCTTCAACTTGTTTGGTTAGAGTTACTCCAAGATATTTTATGCTATTTGTGGCTGTTGTGAATGATGTTGATTCTCTGATTTCTTCCTCAGCATTTTTATCATCTGTGTACAGGAAGGATACTGATTTTTTTGAGTTAATCTTGTATCACTGCTGAAAGTGTTTATGAGTTGTAGAAGTTCCTTGGTAGAATTTCTCAGATAATTTATCTAAACTATCATATCATCAGCAAATAGCAAGAGTTTGACTTCTTCTTTTCCAATTTGTATCCCCTTGATCGATCTCCCTTTGGTGTCTTATTGCTCTAGCTAGGACCTCAAGAAGTATATTGAATAGGTATGGAGAGAGTGGACAACCTTGCATTGTTTCTGATTTCAGTGGAGTTTATGGGAGTTTCTCTCCATTTAGTTTGATGATCACTGTTGGCTTGCTGTATATTGCCTTTATTATGATGTTTAGATATGTTCCTTGTATCGCTGCTCTCTCCAAGACCTTTATCCAGAGGGATATTGTATTTTGTCAAAAGGTTTTTCAGCATCTAATGAGATGATCATGTGGTTTTTACTTTTTAGTTTGTTTATATGGTGGATTACGTTAACAGATTTTCCCATGTTGAACAATCCCTGCATCTCTAGGATGAAGCTTACTTGGTCATGGTGGATGATGGTTCCAATGTGTTCTTGGATTTGATTTGCCAATATTTTGTTTAGTATTTTTGCATCAATATTCATGACTGAGATTGGTCTTTAATTCTCTTTCTTAGTAATGTCTTTCTGTGGTTTGGGTATCACAGTAATTGTAACCTCATAAAAAGAGTTTGGCAATGTTCCTTCTGTTTCTATTGTGTGGAAAAATTTGAGGAGTATTGGTATTAGTTCTTCTTTGAAAGTCTGATCTGAAACCATCTGGTCCTGGGCTTTTTTTTTTTTGGTTTGGAGACTTTTTGACAGTTTCACTTCTTCAGCAGTTGTAGGTCTGTTTAGTTTGCTTATCTGGTCTGGATTTAATTTTGGTAAGTGATATTTATCCAGAAAGTTGTCCATTTCCTTTAAGATTTCCAATTTTGTGTAGTACAGGTTTTCGAAATATGACCTGATGATTCTCTGAATTTCCTCTGGGTCTGTTGTTATGTTCCCCTTTTCATTTCTGATTTTGTTAATGTGGATAATCTCTCTCTGCCTTTTGGTTAGTTTGGATAAAAGCTGTCTATTTTATTTTCTCGAAGGACGAATTCTTTGTCTCATTGATTCTTTCTATTGTTTTCTTTGTTTCTATTTTGTAGATTTCAGCTCTCAATTTATTTCCTGCCATCTAGTTCTTTTAAGTGAGTTTGTTTCTTTTTGTTCTAAAGCTTTCAAATGTTCTGTTAATTCACTAGTGTGGGATTTTCCCAGCTTCTTTATGTAGGTGTTTAGTGCTATGCACTTTCCTCTTAACACTGTTTTCATTGTGTCCCATAAATTTAGGTATATTGTCTGGTCATTTTCATTGGATTTTAGGAAGTCTTTAATTTCTTTCTTTACTCATTTCTTCCTTGACTCATTTATGATTCATGAGGGCATTGTTTAGTTTCCATGTGTTTGGGTTTTCTGGAATTAGTATTGCTGTTGACTTCTAGTTTTAAACCATGATGATCTGATAAGGTACATTGGGTTATTCCAGTTTTTTTGTATTTGTTGAGTTTTGATTTGTTACTGAGTATGTGATCAATTTTTGAGAAGGTTCCATGAGGTGCTGAGAAGCAGGTATATTCTTTTCTGTTTGGATAGAATATTTGACAGATGCCAAGTTCATTTGTGTTATTAGTTCTCTATTAGTTCTTATTTCTCTGTTCAATTTTTGTCTGATTGACCTGTCCAGTGGTGAGAGGGAGCAAGGAAGTCTCCCACTATTAGTGTGTGGGGTTTAATATATGATTTAAGCTTTAGAAGTGATTCTTTCACACATGAGGCTGCCCTTGTATTTGGGGCATAGATGTTAATATTGAAACTTCCTCTTGATGGATTTTTCCTGTGACTAATATGAAATGACATTCTTTGTCTCTTTTGACTGATTTTAGCTTGAAGTCTATTTTGCTAGACATTAGAATAGCTATATCTTCTTGTTTCTTAGGTCCATTTGGTTGATATATTTTTTCCCAACCCTTTACTCTGAAGTAATGTCTGTCTTTGAAGTTGAGATGTGTTTCTTATATGCAGAAGAATGATGGATTCTGTTCTTATATCCAATCTATTAGCCTATGCCTTTTTATAGTTGAGTTGGGTCCATTTACATTAAGGTATATTAATGACCAGTGATTGCTATTTCCTGTTAATTTAGTTTTCATTGTTGGTAATGTTAATATGTGAATTTTTCCTTTCTTTAGGATTTTATGCTATGAGACCATTAATTGTCTGTGTTTTTGTTGGTTTAGCCAACTTCCCTGGTTTTGAGTTTTCCTTCTAGAATTTTGTGTAGGGCTGGGTTTGTGGTTAGGTATTGGTAAATCTAGATTTGTTATCGAATATCTTGTGTTGTCCTTCTATGGTGATTGAAAGTTTTGCTGGTTATAGTAGTCTGGTCTTGCATCCATGGTCTCTTAATGTCTGCATAATGCTTGACCATTACTTTCTGCTTTCATTGTCTCCTAGGAGAAGCCAGGTGTGTTTCTGATAGGTCTACCTTTATATGTTACTTGGCCTTTTTCCTTTGCAGCTCTTAATATTCTTTCTTTACTCTGTATGTTTAGTGTTTAGATTATTATATGGTGAGAGGACTTTTTATTTGGATCCAGTCTATTTGGTGCTCTGTAAACTTCTTGTACCTTTATAGGCATATATTTCTTTAGGTTGGGAAAGTTTTCTTCTATGATGTTATTAAATATATTTTCTGTGCTATTGAGTTGAACTTATTCTCCTTCTTCTATAACTATTATCCTTAGATTGGAAAGCCAGTGCGCTTAACTGTTCTCTATAACTCCCCAACAAATATAATTTTTAAAGTAATTAACAGAAAATACTTTTAAAGATTTGTTTCCGCATGTAATTTGCCTAAATGCCACAATACAGAGAATATTAATCTAAATCTAATTTTTAGAGTTAGAGACATGCAACTAATCACAGAAAGCAGCCTGTCTGTGGTAACATTACCTATGAACAAGCATCTTGGAAGCTGATGCAACAGGATCAGATATTCTAGGACATCCTGGGCTACAGAAAGAGTTTCAGGAAATCCTATGATATACACTAAACCTTATCAAAAAAATTTAAAAGTATCTAAGTCATCATGAGAAGCCATTCCATTTTAAATATTTTGATATGTTTGATAACTCAATTTTAAACTATATATGATGAACTTTTTTCATATTTAAAAGTAAAGTATTTTATGCCCAGCAGCCATATCTGAAATAATACCAAAAATGTCCATGTAATGTTTTATAAACCATGTGAAAAAGTATAATAACACTCACTTGAAATAAAAAGAAGAATTCACCTAAATTGTAAGTATAACTTATGAAGGGCCACCACAATAAACAGTGAAAATCAAATTTTCTTCCAGGGATGTGAAATGCATGAGGCTCATGTCAGACTGAGTGCCCATCCTTTCAGCCATAGGATGATGGTCACCTGATCAGAGAAAGATGTCCCTTTAGCCACATAAAACTTTTAGTGGGTAAATGTATGTAGCAATTTCCTCTAAATTTAGACATCATATATTGGAGGGATGTAAATAAGACTGTAGAAGTAAAAAAAAACCCTATAAGACCTTTTAAATGATTCACAAGTCTCCAGAAATCTTAAAATTTAAGATTTACGCATTCTCTGCCCATGGTAAGAACCATTGGAAGGAAAGGCTCTGACCTGTTGTCCAGCCTGGATGTTGTGTGGGGAGCTCCAGGGACACAGATTTCATTTGTCATCACCCATCCTGGGATGGGGTTTTAGTGATATTGACACGTTTAACCACCCATGTTCCTCTAAGTAAACACTAATTCATCTTGTAAGCAAACTCACTGATTCCTTAAACTAGGCATCCCTTGAAATTTTTATTTGATCTCTGTCTTCTTTGCAGTACCAGAAGAGAGTGGATATTTGTTCAAATCTCTCAGGGAAGACTCAGACAATAAAGTTTCTGTTTTTCTTCATATAATTTATTAGCGCTCCAGTCCAATATTGAGTACCAAATGAGCTTGCAAGTGCCCTCTTTGCAGAGCTAGTCTTGGGTTTTTGGATACTTTCAGATCTCCTGCTTTAAGGGTGTGAGAAGAAATCTTGCTAAACACCTTCCTACATTCTCTTGATATTGCAAACACAATGTCATATAGCAGAATGTAGTTAGCAAAAAATAAAAAAATAATAATTAATCATCTGTATTTAACTATTATTCCAGTAAGTGTTCCCCAGACCTTGTGACCAAATTTTAAACAAAATTCTATGTTGTAATTATATAGGTTTCCCCCTAAGGCACAGTATGTTGGAATCAAACATAATAACCCATGTATACTTATGTCAATGTATGGTCATTGACTTGGAAATGTCAAAATAACTCTAAAAGTCATTGAATTTAACCATTAAATGTGATTTCCTTACTGTCCAGATTAAACTGTGTAGTCAAAGTGGAGGAAGAAAGGAATGGAATTGCATGGTGAAGCTAATCACATCCTGTGGTTCTCACAGCTTACAACTGTGAAATGAACCATCCATTATGCATTTGTCAGTCATATGCATTTTCTCTGGTCAGTAATTCGGTTCACAAAGAATTTAGAACATTGCACTCATTAGTTTGGTCACTGAACATCCTGTGAGTACCTAAAAATGCTACTTGGCACTCAAGGTGTTAAGTCTACATGAGTGTCTAAGAGAAACTTCCATTCTAAAGGATATGAATATGGAAACAAATCAACACAAAACCCTTTAGGTGGTGTGGGAGAATTGTCTGTATTCTGTCAATCATGTTTTAAATAAATTCTGATTAGACAGGCAGGAAGTATAGGCAGGTAAACCAGACAGGAAGTAGAGGTGGAACAATGAGAACAGGAGTATTCTGGAAAGAAGGAGGCTCTTCGTACACTCCTGTCCAGATCACCAAAGAAGCAGGATGTGATCTGCTCTGCTGAGAAAAGGTATCGAGCCATGTGGCTAACATAGATAAGGATAATGGGTTAATATAAGTTACAAGAGCTAATACGAAGCCAGAGATAATGGGCCAATCAGTTTATAATCTTATGGAGAGTCTCTGTGTGATTTTCTTTGGGGCTTGCTAGCTGTGGGGTACCGGGTGGGACAGAAACCCCAACAAGCAGGCTTTCATGTTACATTTAGGTTCACTGGAGAAAAAATGAGAAGAAAGAAAAGGAGAGTACCTTCATTAGTTAATTTTCTATATCTGTGACAAAACAACACAACCAAGGCAATTTATAGAAGGAAGAAATTGTTTGGGGCAGCAGCTGAGAGCTCAGATCTTTAGCCACAAACAGGAAGCAGAGAACACTAACACAAAGTGGTGTAAACCTTTTGAAACCTCAAATGCAACCCCCAGTGACATACTTTCTCCAACAAGGCCACATCTAATCCTTCCCAAACGGCCACCATCTGAGAAATGAGTATTTAAACAGCAGATAATGTGATGACACAGCACAGTAGACATTTGAGTGATGATGCCATTTTATATAATAATGGACTATGAAGGAAGTCTTTCTTAAAATCAAAAATAAATCAGCAAGCTAATGAATTGCATGTGTATCTCACATAATTTATAAATTGATTTAAATGTTCATGTTGTGTTTAATTTATTCAGTTTATTTAGATAAAGTAATAAATGTATACTGACATATATTCTCCAGGATACATATATGTAATACCTATTAAATATATTATATATAATAAATGTATAAAATAATGTATTATTAAATATGTAAGTTTTACATTTATTTGTTAACATAGCAACAAAATGGAGAACAATGTATTGATACTTTTACAATGATATCAAATCAGTAAGAAGAAATTCTAAGAAGCCCAGCTGATAAGAATATCATTATCATATGTATTTACACACTCATGGGGTATCACATGACTATAATTAGTGATTAAGGAAATGTCAGCAGTTAAGTAAGTCATAGAACAGCACATAAAATGTGTGGTGGTGTTCTACTAAAGGTGTATGCCTGCATACTTTATCTGCTCCCTGCATCCTCACAGCCTTGAACTGACAGACGGCAGCTGCTGGCATTCTGGAAGGCAGCTTGCCGGAAGTTTCTTCCTTCATCAGGAAACTGGAACTCTGCCATAATAGTAAATGGGAGCCTCCAACTCAAGAATAGCATTTGACAGCTGCAGAGGCTGTGTCCAAATGTTTGCACAGCTCCCAGTCTCCAAAACAAACAGAAACACACTGTGTTCAATAAATTTAATTAGCAGGTTGTTCTTTAATTTTGTCTCTTAACAATCTGTCACTGTTTTCCTTAAAATAGCATTCTAAATAAATAAAAATTGAGTCACTTAGTTGTTCTCCATTCCAGTGATTCTAAAGGAATTATTTTATCAATAATATTATGAAAATTCCAATCAGTCTATCAATCAATGTTGACTATTCATTCAAAAAATCATAATAAAAATGCATGTATAGTGAACTTGCATGCATATAAAACACATATACTAATGTAAATATATGTGACATATTTTAAACATATACTTAATTATAATATACTACAAAATATATAAATACATGTACACATTATACATATAGCCTTGGCTATATTAACTTGTTTCTACAATGACTATGAAAGATTGAGAATTAGAACATAAAATTCCAGTTTTTCTTTGGAACCATCGAATAGCTCCTTAGTTCTAGGACACAAGCCAAGGAGTGATTACAGTCAGTTTCTGTAGCACAGGTCAAATCCTTCTCTGCTTCTTTTGACCTTATGTGCCCATTGGTTCCTGCTTCCATTCTCCTGTATCTCAGAACCCTCTTCTGTACAATGAGAGTGGCAACCACATTGACCTCAGCACATTGCTGACATGATTACTAGGCCTTTGCTTGGCCTCATAAGAGCCCAATAAACATTGCCTATTTCTGTGCCTATTGCCTATTCATTGAGCTCATAGCAATTGCATTAGAAACAAGAATGGTGTGTATAAAAATCCCCGTTAGAAGAAGTAAATGAGGTTATGCCTGGCATTTCATTTAACAAACACAATTAGTTGTAGCAATTAAGGCTGTATCTGTGAGTATCAGAAAGCCTTGCTAATCTTCAAACAACTTAACTGCTTTCCTGTCCTACTGTAATTGGGGAGACTTACAGTTTCTAGCCTGTGTTTAGCTGCCTTGCTGTGTTGACAGAGAAGATGGCTTGAACTCTAGCAGTTTCAAGACAATTAGTGTTCAGTTACAAATCACAGAAGCATTAAAGGATGAGATGGAGTTAGGTGGGGTAATACCTCTGCTTTCTTGCCTTTCTATTGGGAAACCAATTATGTCCCTGAATTCCTGCTGGATTAGTGCTGATATCTCACTGGTGTATTCTATGTTGGGAGGTTATTCCTGACTGCAAGGTGTTCCTAAATAGCAGAGCAGGACCTCACTCTCCCCATCAAATTCAAGGTTATATTAATAGGAACAAATATAGGAATGAGATACAAGATAATGTTTTATTATCTTTTGTAATAGCTATCATGGGAAACATTATAATTTGGTTAGAGTTTCCTGTACTCATTTTACAGTCTAGTATTTACTGTTTTAATGTTGAAATGCCTTCGGTACTATGGTGTTGCAACCTTTTCATTGCTTACTTCCTCTGAAGCTTAATGAGGAGCTGATGTAAGGAGATTTTATTTTGTACACAAAATTTTTATGTGCTTTTAAAAAAAACATAAATAGGAGTTGAGCAAATTGAGAGATTGGTCATCACTGCTCATTGAGGAGCTCTAACTGGGCTAGATTTCCATATTTTTCTCAAACATGTACAATTCATGTCTTCCTCATAGAATTTGCCACCATTTTTCTTTAGTTTCTGAAGATTCTACAAGCCAAGATCTCCACTGTCACTGCCACTTCCGCAGGCCTGATTCTCCATTAGGTCTGGTGCAGCTTTGTCTCCTTGAGGCAGCTTTTCAGGCTCAGTGCCTTTCCCAATATTCCTCTAATTCATCAACCATGCTATTTGTTGAGTTTATATTTTTAACATTCTTCCTGTGAACCTGTCTCACATGTTAGTATAAAATCAAGCATATCCAACATTATAGAATCCCTTGCTACTTGCTGACTTGTTCTGCAGCTTTCTGAACCTAAAACAGAAGTATCCACAATTATTTAACATATGTTAAACAAATATAAAACTAATTCTCTTTTCCTCTCCCTCCCTATTATCTAAGACCTCATAGTGTAAAGTAATAATAATGAGAAAATATTATTTAAGATAGAGACCTGGGTCAGGAGTTCCTTAGAACAAGATAATCAAAATGTATTATAATATTTAGATAAAGTTAATTGATCATTCCATCTGATCAATTGAGAAATTATTCAGAGCTCACATTCTGATACTACACACTGTTTGAATGGGCATCACAACTCAGGATTTTGAATGAAAAAAATTGATCAATGTCCTCTTCATGTTCATATCTCAGAGTTTTTGCATCATGAGACTTGCTCACTTATGCTTCTCTAAGACATTACATACTAATTTTAAAGACTTGTTCAGAAAATTTAATTATTTGTGTGTCTGTGTGCATGTGTGTGAGTATGTGAATTTGATTGCAGAGGCTGGAAGAGAGTGTTTGATCTCCACTGGAGTTACAAGTGGTTGTGAGTCACTTGATATGGGTGCTGAATGAACTAAGATTCTCTGCAGAAATAGTATATGCCATTAATCACTGAGTCATCTTTCCATGCTCCAAATATCATTTATGAAAGCTAATTTTTTTCTCAGTTTTAAAAAAATTATGGAAATGATTAGAGGCATTATCTCACCCAAGAAGACATACAGAAGATATATCAGTGTAGGGTATGATGTTCTGCATCATGTCATTTGGAGCAAACACTGAGAGAACACTTGTGTCAGCTCAATAGCATTCCCTTGCAAAAGATGAATACAGATTCCCCAGGACACCAAATACTACCAAGAATGGAGGATGAAGAGCCACACCCAGTGTTGATGGGACTGCTGTATGATGACTCAGCTTTGATGAGGCTTGGCCATTTACATATCTTTGCCATAACAGCTAGATCTGATGTCTGATGGTATTTACCCAGAAGAGTTGAAAATTTATGAATTCAAAGGATTGACTATAGAAATTTATTGATAATTGACTAAACAGGAAACAATGTAAATGACCTCCAATGTGTATGTGGATATAGATATTGTTTGTGTTCAATATGCAATATTGATTACTAATACAATTTGAAGTATCAAATCATGAAAGACTTAAAAATGATAACCTCATTTACATAAGTGAAAGAGCAATCTAAAAAGACTAAATAAGGTAAGATTTAAAATTGACATTTTCTTTTTTATTTTTTTCCCTTCAAACATTTCCACTTCTTCCCTCTTCCCATTACACTCCTGTTCCCCCACTCGCCCTCCTCCTTCCCCCACCAGTCTTAAGATAGGGCAGGGTAACCTGCCCTGGGCGTAGTTCAAGGCTTTCCCCGCTCCATCCGGGCCTAGAAAAGTGTGATTCCGACAGACTAGGGTCCCAAAACGCCAGTACACATAGTAGAAACAAGTCCCAGTGCCATTATTGATGGCTTCTAGTCAGCCCCCATTGTCAGCCACATTCAGAGACTCCAGTTTGATCACATGCTCGTTCAGTCCCATTCAACCTGGATTTGGTGATCTCACATTAGATCAGGCACCCTGTCTCAGTGGGTGGATCAACCCCTTGTGATCCTGACTTCCTTGCTCATCTTCTCCCTCTTTCTGCTCTTCAATTAGACCTTGGGAGCTCAGTCCATTGCTCTGATATGGGTCTCTGTCTCTATCTCCATCCATCGCTGCATGGAGGTTCTGTGGTGATATTCGAGATATTCATCAGTGTGAATATGGGCCCGGGTCAGTTCAGGCACCCTCTCCTCTACTGCCCAAGGACCTAGACATTCCCGTGGACATCTGGGAACACCTCTAGAGCCAATTGTCTTGCCAACCTTAAATGGCTCCCTTAAATAAGATATCTTCTTCCTTGCTCCCAAATCTGCCCTTCCTCCATCTCAACCCTACCACTCCCCCAAGCTCTCCCCAATCCATCACTTCTCCCTTCTCTCTCTCTCTCTCTCTCTCTCTCTCCCCTTCCCCACCCCACCCACACCCCTATCCCCATGCTTCTAACTTTTTCCCGGTGATCTTGTCTGCTTCCAATTTCTAGGAGAACCTATATATGTTTTTCTTTGGGTTCACCTTATTATTTAGCTTCTCTAGGCTTGTGAACTATAGGGTCAATGTCCTTTATTTATGGCTAGAGTCCACTAATGAGTGAGTACATACCATATTCATCTTTTTGGGTTTGGGTTACCTCACTCAGGATAGTGTTTTCTATTTCCATCCATTTGCATGCAAAATTCAAGATGTCATTGGTTTTTTACCGCTGAATAGTACTCTAATGTGTTTATGTTCCACACTTTCTTTATCCATTCTTCCTAGAGGGTCATCTAGGTTAGGCTATTACAAATAATGCTGCTATGAACATAGTTGCACAAATGATTTTGTAGTATGGTTGGGCATCTCTTGGGAATATTCCCAAGAGTGGTATTGCTGGATCCTGAGGTTTGCAGACTCCCAGTTTCCTGAGACACCGCCACACTGATTTTCAAAGTGGTTGCACAAGTTTTCATTTCCACCAGCAATGGATGAGTGTTCCCCTTACTCAACATCCTCTCCAGCATAGGCTATCATTGGTGCTTTTGATTTTCGCCATTCTGACAGGTGTAAGATGGTATCTCAAAGTTGTTTGGATTTTCATTTCCCTGATCGCTAAGGAAGTTGAACATGACCTTAAGTATCATTTGGCCATTTGAAATTCTTCTGTTGAGAATTCTCTGTTCAGTACAGTACTCCATTTTTAATTGGGTTATTTAGAATTTTAATGTCTAGTTTCTTGAGTTCTTTATATATTTTCGAGATTAGACCTTTGTCTGACGTGGATTTGGTGAAGATCTCCCAATCAGTAGGTTGCCCTTTTGTTGTAATGACAGTGTCCTTTGCTTTACAGAAGCTTCTCAGTTTCAGGAGGACCCATTTATTCAATGTTGCTCTTATTGTCTGTGTTATTGAGGTTATATGTAGGACGTGGGCTCCTGTGTCCACGTGTTGCGGTCTACATCCCATTTTCTCTTCTATCAGGTTTAGTATGGTCAGATTTATATTGAGGTCTTTAATCCATTTGGACTTGAGTTGATAGAAATTCAAGCACTATGTTGAAAAGATATGGAGAGAGTGGACAGCCTTGTTGTTCCTGATTTTAGTGGAATGGCTTCGAGTTTCTCCATTTAATTTGATGTTAGCTGTCGGCTTGCTGTATATTTTTTTATTATATTTAGATATGATTCTTGTATCCCTAATCTCTCTAAGACCTTTATCATAAAGGGATATTGAATTTGTTAAATGTTTTTTCAGCATCTAATGAAATGATCATATGGTTTTTTTCTTTCAGTTTATTTGCATGATGGATTATATTGATAAATTTTCATATGTTGAACCAGCCCTGCATCTCTGGGATGAAGCCTACTTGATCATAATGGATAATTTTTGATGTGTTCTTGGATTAACTTTGCCAGTATTTTAATGAGAATTTTTGCATCGATGATCATGAGCGAGATTGGCCTATAATTCTCTTTCTTGGTTGAGTCTTGTGTGGTTTTTCTATTAGGGTAACTGTAGCTTCATAAAAAGAGTTTGGCAATGACTCTTCTGTTTTTATTATGTGAAACACACTAAGGAGTATAGGTATTAGAGCTTCTTGGAAATTCTGGCAGAATTCTGCATTAAAACCCTTTGGTCCTGGGCTTTTTTTGCTTGGGAGTTTTTTTTTTTTTATGAGAGCTTCTATATCCTTACAACTTATAGGTCTATTTAAATTGTTCACCTGGTCTTGATTTCATTTTGGTATATGGTACTTATCTAAAAAAATGTCCATTTCTTTTACATTTTCCAACTTTATGGCATGCAGGGCTTTTGTAGTAAGACCTAATGATTCTCTGAATTTCCTCATTGTCTGTTGTTATGTCCCCCTTTTCATTTCTGATCTTGTTAATTTGTGTGTTCTCTCTCTGCCTTTTGATTAGTTTGGATGGGGGTTTGTCAATCTTTTTGATTTTCTCAAAGAATCAGCTCTCTGTTTCATTGATTCTTTGGATTTTTTCTGTTTTTATTTTGTTGATTTCAGCCCTCAGTTTGATTATTTCCAATCTTCTACTACTCCTGGGTGAGTGTGCTTCTTTTTTTGTAGAGCATTCAGCTGTCCTCTTAAGTCTCTAATGTGCACTTTCTGTTTTTTTTTTTCTTTTGTGGGCACTTAGTGCTATGAACTTTCCTCTTAGCACTGCTTTCATAGTGTCCCATAGATTTCAGTATGTTGTGTCTTTATTTTCATTGAATTAATGGAAAATTTTAATTTCTTTCTCTATTTCTTCCTTGACCCAGGGGTGGTTCAGTAATTGACTGTTCAGTTTCCATGAGTGTGTAGGCTTTCTGGGGGTAGAATTGCTTTTAAATTCTAACTTTATTCCATGGTGATCTGATAAGACTCCACTTTTTGTATCTGTGGAGGTTTGCTTTGTTATTGAGTATGTGATCAATTTTTGAGAAGGTTCCATGGGATGCTGAGAAGAAGGTATATTCTTTCCTATTTGGGTGGAATGTTATATAGACATCTGTTAAGTCCATTTGATTTGTTACCTCTGTTAGTTCTCTTATTTCTCTGTTAAGTTTATGTCTTGTTGACCTGTCCATTGGTAAAATAGGAGTGTTGAAATCTCCTACTATTTTGTGTGTGGTTTGATGTGTGCATTGAGTTTTAGTAATGTTTCTTTTACATATGTGGTTGCTTTTATATTAGGGGCATAGATATTGTGACTTCATCCTGATGAATTGTTTCTGCTATAAATATAAAGTGTCCTTTTCCATCTCTTCTGATTGATTTTAATTTGAAGTCAATTTTGTTAGCCACACTGCTTGTTTCTTAGGGCCGTTTGATTGAAAAATCTTTCCCCAATCCTTTACTCTGAGATAATGACTGTCTTTGTGATTGAGGTTTTTACGTGTAAGAAGCAGAATGTTGGATTCTCTTTTTGTATTCACTCTCTTAACCTGTGCCTTTTTATAGGTGAATTGAGTCCATTGACATTAAGCTATATTAATGACCAGTGGTTGTTTACTCTGGTTATTTTCTTTTTGGTGGTACTGTTTGTGTGTTTCCCTTCTTTGAGTTGTACTGGTGGCAGATTTTCAGATGTCTGTGTTATTATGGGTGTTGCTGGCTTCCTTGGCCTGTGGTTTTCCTTCTAGTACTCCTGTAAGGCTGGGTTTGTGGTTACATATTATTTAAATCTGTTTTTGTCCTGGAATATCTTGTTTTCTCCATCGATGGTGAAAAAAAGCTCTGCTGTGTATAGTAGTCTGGGCTTGCATTCATGGTCTCTTTAGTGTCTGCAACACATCTATCCAAGACCTTCTGGCTTTCATGGTTTCCATAGAGAAGTCAGGTGTAATTCTGATAGGATTCCCTTTATATGCTATTTGACCTTTTTCCTTTGCAGCTCGTAATATTCTTTTTTTGTTCTGTATGTTTGTGTTTTGATTATTATATGGTGAAGGGATTTTTTTTATCCAGTCTATTCTTTGTTCTGTATGCTTCTTTAACCTTCATAGGAACATCCTTCTTTAGTTTGGGAAAGTTTTCTTCTATAATTTTGTCGAATATATTTCCTGGACCTTTGAGCTATAATTCTTCTCCTTCTTCTACCCCTATTATTCTTAGGTTTGGCCTTTTCATGGTGTCCCAGATTTCCTGAATGTTTTGTGTTAACAATTTGTTGGATTTGCTGTTTTCTTTGATCAATGGGTTTATTTCCTCTATAGTATCTTCAGTGTCTGAAATTGTTTTCTTCTATCTCTTGTATTCTGTTGTTCCTGTAGTCTGTACTTGTCTCTGTAGTTCCTGTTCATTTACCCAGATTTTCCATATCCCGTCATCCCTCGGTTTGTGTTTTCTTCATTACGTCCATTTCAGTTTTCATGTCTTGAACTATTTCCATTACCTATTTGATTGCTTTTTCTTGGTTTTCCTGAGTAGCTTTGAGTGTTTTATTCATTTCTTCTAACTTTTTGTTAGTCTTCTCATCCATTTCTTTCAGGGAGTTTTTCCCATCCTGTTTAAGGGTCTCTATCACTTTCATAATGTTAAGTTTAAAGTCAATTTCTTTTATTTCTTCTGGAATAGGGTGTTCAAGACTTTTGTTGCATGTTTGCTGGATTCTGGTGTTATCATGTTGCTTCTCAGGTTGTTGAAGGAATTTTTGCATTGGAGCCTGCCCATCTCTTCCTTCAAGAGAAGGGAGTCAGGAAAGTCTTGGTGTCTTGGTCGAAACTTTGCTGTGTACTTGGGGTTTTTCTTTGTCTGCCTTCTCCTAGGTACCCTCAGCACTGGAGTTGGCTGTCAGATCCCCTCCACCCTGAAATAGGCTGTGGTAGTGGATCTAAGGACCCCACAGATGAACAAGAGTGCTTGGTGGCAAGATGGGATGGGGTCAATAGAGAAAGCCTCATTGAATGGCCAGAAAGTTTAAAGGATTGGAGGGTGCTTGTACTCCGTTCCCGGGGTGTCCAGCCAGCTCATCAGGCACAGACTTACCCCCTGACATTTTCAAAATGGCACAACTATGACAAAACTAAAGAGATCAGTAGTTGCCAGCTTCAGAGGTTGTGAGGAGTGGTTAATACATGCTACATCCAAGTTTTCTTAAAGGGCTTGAGCATGGAAATGGGACAGACATGTGATACCCAGAGCATGTAGCTGAAAGATCTGTTTTGTGAGGTATTGTCATGAGAGATACACATTATTATACTGACAAGGGTTACCTTTATTCCAGAATTTTATTCTTCTCAATTTACTGTACAGTGACATTCCCTCTGCATCTTGGTTATACATCCCTATTTCTACATTGATTGTTAGCCAAATAAAGCATAAATCTTCTGGGAGAAAGTTTGGTTTAGGAAACTTGATGAAAGATAATTATAATACTAATTGACAATAGCTAAACTGGAAAACACTCAGCTTTTTAAAAAATATCCAAAAACGCTTTATAAGTGAAAATAAACCCTTAACTTAGAGATGCAATGTGTCCAAATTTTGTGTCCTGTGTAATTCTTGAATGGGAACCAACTATTCAATAATTATTGACTGCCATAAGAAAGGAAATGCTTCCAGAACACAGCACTAACACAAACACCCAGAACCATTCCTCACTGTTTTGTTTTTGTTGGGAGCCTCATCTTTAATGGTTGAGTCATCTCTATGGCCCTCTTGGTATTCATGTTATCTCATATGACAGGTTCATAGTTTCTATTGTTGATTTTATTCATTATCTGATACAGATATGATTTGAACATTAAGACACAATAATGAGGGAAACATCATCAATAAATGTAACTTTAAGGGTGTTAAGACAATATTTTCACCTCCTTGGTATGTAGTCTTTGTTATGATTATCCAGTGGAGAAGTTTCAGACAGCTTTACTTTATGGTATATAATTTTCTTAACAAATATCTCTCATGAAGTCTAGGTTAGGAATCATGAAGCTCATGCTGATATTCAGAAAGCCTGAATGATTCACTGATCACTGGTCTCTTCATGTTCTTTGACAACTAGCTCAAAGTTTATGTGTGCATACTAATGGATGCCTTGGGGTTGCAAGGCAATAGCATTTATTGAAGAAACTTCTAAAGGTCAAAAATGCAGTGACAATTTGGTGTGAAGTTCTATTTGGGAGTTGGTTTTATCTGTCACAGTCGTCAAATGGTTCCATTTGTTTTGTCTTGTGAGCCAGTGCACTAAAGGCAGCTGTCACTAGAGGAGAAGCTTCAATGGTAGACTGTGGGTTCTTCACAGATCTTCAGATGGTACGACAGGAGTAGAGAGCTCCCCTCCAGGGCTTCTTTACTAGACTGAGCACAGCTTTCCCCAGGGCCACCTGCATCTCTATCTTTCCCTGTGAAGTAAACAGAATCATTCCTGCATAGGCATGGCCTTCGCAGCCTCACAAACTGCTGGGGTCAGCATCACTATCTCCACTCTAGAGTTTATGGATCTGAACCTCAAGATACCATGAGACACGTACAAAATTTTAAACGTAAAACATGGTAGCATATGATCACCATGGCTCCCATTTCACTATGTCTCTATAGATTTAGTCTGAGGCCTCATTGGTGCTAAATCTATTTTCTAAACTGGCATATTGTCTTGTTTTTTTTTTACCCACTAAAGTTTCTACTCCTCCCATTCCCACAGAGATGGAATATTGAAATCCATGGCTGTCATCCCTGTCATCAATCCTGGCCCCATTCACACTTTGTTTTTCTGATTTCCCATGATGTTCTTTCAGAGATGCCACTGCTATCGTCTTTTAAGTTCCCCAGATGTACAGTGAGCTCAGCTTTGTACTGGGAAGTATGATGATCTAATGTTTCTTAGTAGCTTCTCTGGACTTCTTCCAGCCTCTCCAACAAGTAATTACTAGGGAGACATGACACTTTGTTCTACTCCATCGGTCTTCACAAAGGAAACAAAAATTGAATGTCACATTCACCATTATCACACATTCTTTCCTCCCTCTCACTTCCCAATACTCTTGTTCATTACCTGGCTGTCACTATAGCAACCTGATTCTCCATCCCATCCACTAGCTCCTTTAGACTTGTCATCTGTATACATATTTGTGACAATTGGTAGTTGTAAATTGTTATTTTTCTTTTCTTTTAAAATTAAATGTATGTGTTTATTTTATATCCCAACCACAGTTTCCTTTCCCTCCAGTCCCTCCTCCCACTTCCCCTCAGCAACTGATAGAAACACATTCAGAGACCCACAGTCAAACATTAGACTGAACTCTGGGAATCCTGTTGAAGAGAGAGGAGAACAGGTTGTAGAAATCAGAGGGGTGAAGGACATCACAAGAAAACCCACAGAAACAACAAACCTGGGCTCACAGAGTCTGAAGAGAAAATCAGGAAGCTAGCATGGGATCAGTCTGGGCCCTCTACATATATGTGATACTTGCATTGCTTTGTCTGCTTGTGAACTGCTGTCTTTATATATAGAGTCACCATTCTTCATCCATCTCCTATTGAAAACCTACATTGAAACAATCATCTGCATCAATTAGGCTTCCTGGTTTTCCTTTGAAATATTACTTGTATTATTTATATGGAAGCTTTTTAAAACTATATTTGAATGACATTTAAACTTGAGTCTGCCTTCACAAATGAGTTTACATTGTTTTATTGGATATTTACTACTACGACTTTATTTGCTATCAGTGTCTGGGGAATTATAGGATGATTCAGTTCATCTACTTTGCTTCATGTTACTGGTATCATGAAAAATTCTTGAACGCTCACTTCTTAATGTGAACATTTGAACTAATTAGTTAAGGAGAAAAATCTCCTAAGGTTGTAAAATTTAAACAGAAATCTAGGTACACAATATTTTCCTTTACAATCTGTAGGAAACAGTCAAGCTTTTCTCATATCTTATAACGTCTAGTTTCCTTATCTGTAAGTGGAAAACAATGCTGTCTACAAGCATGCTTCATTGTATAGTATAGAGTCAGATAGCAGGTATGAACATTAGTTTACAGAGTGCAAAGTGTTGCAGTTGTTATCTGACCAGTATTCTACAGTCATTATATAAAAACATTAAGAAATAAAGTTAACAAATATTTATTAAATATACATTATGACCCAGGCTCTATTCTTGTCACCAGCAATATGACAACAACCACATGATTGGCTAGGTAGATGCTTGACACTGTTGTTTCTTTGTTTTTAATGTTTCAGGAAATTACTGCAAACTAGGTAGTTAAATAAAGTAAAATTCACAATAAAGTAAAACACAGTGATACTGTGTTTTAGGCAAAATAAAAACAAATACTAGTCTCATAAACATGAACAGCTACAATGAATTTAGGAATTTCTGAGGTGTTAAATGAGAGGTTTATGTCCCTGCCTTCTAATATCCAGAAGCTGCCTGCTTCTCTGTGTCCTCTACATCCTCAGATCAACCATGTTGACTTTCTCACTGATATACACCCAGGTTCTGACAAGTAAGCCTATGCTTCCCTCTGTCCCTCATAAGAACCCTGTGATCACACTGTATCTACCCACATGGTACCACATGACCCCCTCCTGTGGAGTCAACTGATAGCCAGTTCCCCACACAAGCTAATTCACTTTCCATGTAAGTCACATCTTCTCAGATTTCAGGGAATTAGGTTGGGATGTTTTCTGAAATACCAATCTGCCTACCACGAACTCAACAGAAACTGGTAATGTTTTCATTTTCTGTTTCTCTACAAATCTGTGTGATGTACTGTATGAACTATTTGATAAAAAACAAAGTTGAACTAAGTCATTCATCACTATGTGATTATAAACTCTCATTATTAGCCATTTAGGTTTTGATAAGCTTTAATAATACTTTTTAAGTACTGAAAAATTCCCCTGTATTGCTTATGCTTATATTTTGTTGAGTGTCAGAAGGGAATTTTTGCACATTTTTATTTATTAATGTCATCAAACATATGAATATATCATTGAACAACACCTCAGAGATTTCAAAAACATCTATTTTAGGGTCAGCAAGATAGATCATGATCCTAAGGTAAAGGTATTTGTTGAGCCTGAAGACCTCAGTTTTATCCCCATGGACAACATAATGGCAAGAAAGAACTGATTCCTAAAAGTTATCCTTGACCTCCACAGGTGTACCCAACACATACATTAAGCACATATACAATAAACATATAAATAATGCATGTTTAGAATCTATTTTAAAATTTTGATTTAGAAGCTGAAATCTGTTTAGTTTGTAAGAGTACATATATATTAATTGCATAAAAATATTTTCCTAGAATTCCATTAGACCCAGAGCGAGGAAATATACTTATATCTGTATAAACCACCTCGTTTATTATTACTTTTATGTTTTCCTTAAATGTGGGCAAGGTGATGCTTAAATTCTGTTAAATTTATGCAGAAAATTTGCTACCATTCATGGGGTTATGGTTCAAACACATCACATCAAGCCTTGGTATTGGCTCCTATTGCTCACACAGTATGAAGGTAGACCCATCTGATCTAAACTGCCTCCATAGATGGATTTTAAAAATAAATAAATTGCAATAAAAACCTTTATTATTTTGAAAGATCAGAAAAAATATCAGCCTAACTAAAGGAATTACAAGTCACAGAACCATGAGTTAACTTTTAACACTCTGTAATTTAAAGAAGTTTGTTGCAGAGAGTGAGGTTTGGGAAAGCATTCCCCATAGTTTGTTGCTAGGTAATGAGACACCTGTGAAAACCATGGGCTGATAAAAATGTTTTCAAATTACAAAACACTGAGAAAAACTCATAGACCCAAAGAAAAAGCCATGAATTAAAGGAGTATGGGGCATAAAGTGCACCAGAATAGGTGCCTATTTAACTAACGATACAGGAAATTCTAACCCTTGGTGGAACTTGAATTTAACAACCATGCACAGACGCAAATCTATGTGCACAGTATCTGTGTGGAGTAAACCTTTTTTAGAAGTAATTTTTAAACATTCTCTGGTCCCAGTGAGAGAACACTTTATTCATGTGAGGAAAAAAGATAACTTGGTAAACTGCAAGTTCCCCTAGGCTGATGAGGCTTAATGAGAAGGGAAGAATAAATCACTTCACATACCATCTGATGCAAAGACCAGGTAAGGATTTGGTGCTAGATACACTCTAATCAATTTCAAACTTTGTGCAATTCTAAACAGGTCAGAGCCTCCCTCTCAATGTTCTTTTACCTAAAAGAAAAATTGTCATGAGAAAATCATGAGGTGTTTAGCTCTTGACCTCTTGAGCACCAATTCACAATGTATAAACTCTATTTTCTCCTTCATTTGGAATCCATGTCCTAGAAACTGGAGAATGGAATTTTATCATAAAGAATAAAATCAGAAAGCTAGACAATGCATTCTAGGAATAGAATTAAATATTGTTATTGAAGAAGAAAATAGCCCTATTGTAAACACAAAGGAAAAGCACCTAACCCCATCTGAGGACAAACACAGGCTTCTGATAGGGCAGCCTCTCATCTCAAACATCAAGGATGATATGAACTCATGTGTGAAGTCAAGAGGGTATTGCAGATAAAAAGCAAACATGATAGCCCCTGGAACCTATGTATAGGAAGAGATAGAGAACAAAAATAAAAGATCGAAGAGAAAAGTAGAGGCTGCATAAAAAACTTATGCAGCTGCAGTTTTGTTTCTATATAGATTAGATGAGGTTCTGTGCAACTCACTCCTCATTTACTCTCAATCATTCTGGTAGGTAGAGTTACAGAATGTTAAGAATGAATGTATTTATCAAATCACTAGCTCAGAATAGTGATCTATTCTGATCACGATGGAACACAGCACTGGGGAGAAGGGTGTGGGGTGGTGGGAGTTACATTTAGATGGAGCATGTGCTACTCAGTGACTTACATGCCAATTAAAAAAGTGACTGTTGAAAGTTGTCATTATTTGCATTGACGTCTGCCTTGAGTATACTTTATGTCCAAACATCCCCTTTCATCACATCTATGGGTCCTGCAACTTGCAGACACCACTTCTCCCATTTTTCTTAGTTTGGTCACAGGTTCAATTCAAGCACAAGCCCTCTAGGATAACTGATGATGTTTCTGGTGATCCTGAAATCAGTAATGTCTGGCATACATTTAAAATGAGGAAATGCGATGAGCAATGGACCCTGCAGCTTCAAAGCAATTTGTTATGTTGTTCAGAATAACACAGTGTGACATGAGAAAAAGGAACTTGAATATTTCAAAACACTTAGGAAATTGCTTACTTTAGCTATAGTATTGCCAGGAGCGAAAAAGTTGAGACATTATCTAAACTCTGAAAATGAAGGAAGTGCGAATGAAGAAACACTTGACAAATATTCTATGGTATCTCTACCTGTCACAGTATCTTCTCATGTTTCATATGTCGGAACATAGAGAAGGGTGAACACATTCTAACCGAAGATGGTGTGATCAGTAAATGCAATGTCCGAGACACCACTGCAAGACTCTTAATGAGGACCACAGAAGACATACAAGCTGTTTGGCTGTATTGGAAGCCTAAAAACGCCAAAGGTAAAATTCAGTGTGGGAGTGAGGGCTTCAATAGATTCAACAGATGGAGCCGCAAAGGTTTCTAATAATCAAAATGTCCTGAAAATGAGAAGGGCTCCCACACAGAAAGGGGCTAAGGTGTCAAGACAGATGAAGTGACCTGTTGATTGAAGTGTAGTAAAAATTTATTGCTATGCTGTGAACTAAGGTGATCATGCTTTAAACTTCATTGTATCATTGAATGTATGCCAGTAGAAAATCATCTTCCCACTATCTGTTAGGAGCCCAACTGGTCTTTGGGATGGGTGTGAGTTGGCAGAGAATACTCCTTGCTTTGGGGTGGAGACTCTAAATCATTTCCACTGTCTGACAGCAAAGAGCTCAGAGGGCGTTTCAGTTCTTCAAAGACATTAGCTCAGTGCCAGTTCAGAACACTGGCTGTACCCTTCGCAAAGCTATCTGAAGCTGAATTATGACCTGTTCATCTTCACTAGCCATCTTTCTAAAGAAAGCTTCAAAGTAGTGCAGGAGGCTTCTCTCTCCCCTTCTGTCTTTAATCTGTAATTCACAATGGCTGTTTTAAGAGGAAATTAAGAAATTTATAAATAAGAAGAAGGATAAGTTAATTAATCTGTAAAGACTTTTGGGGAGGTATGTTTTCAAGACTTATTCAGTAGTCTTTGACTGCAATATACCCTGGTTTCAGGAAAACACATGATGTAAAGTAAGTGATAATAGCTGTTTACAAACATGAACTGAATATATATTATATTAAGTAGTGAAGTGATGTGTGAAGAGTGGACAAAGAATACATCGTGAAAATTAATCATTTCTTAAAGTCAAGTAGGTGAAGTAATTCCAAAATGAGGTTTAACATACACACAAATGGGGGGGAAGTCAATTAATGCTGAGTTGGACCTTGGAGGAAGTGATTTGTGTTAGCAAGAGAGCATATCACTCTCTGGAAAGACTGCCACTCTTATCCTGTAAATTCTTTTGTCTAGCTCTTCTATTATTCAGCTTCAACTTTTTATTACCTTTGCTCTAGTCATGAAGACTAGAGAGATAGCTCAGTGGTAGAGCACTGAGGGAAGTGTTTGATATCTAGCCCCCATGGGGTGGTTCATAATTTTGTGTACCTCCAGTTCCAAAGGATCTCACAACATCTTCTGGTCTATGTGGACAATACACACATTTGGTGCACAAGCATGTATTCAGAGAAAACATTAGTATGCATATGATAAACCAACTTTTAACAAAACATGTAAAATATATAATTGAAGCAATGAGACACACATAAGAAAGTACAGGAAAAAGGTGGCTAATTGTTCTGCCTGGGAAGCTATATGCATTTTAGGAATCAGGAGGACAAGTCTGCAAACTTGTTGGGAACAGTCAGGAGGACTTCAAGGACACATATTAGAATACGACCAACCTTAGGAAGTCCACTCACACTGTCTTTGATTGTGTGAGGAGTCTCAGTACCAACAGTGGCTGGGAGAGAATGCTACTGTCACTTCAAAACAGCAGTCACAGGAAGAGAATGCCACAGTCATCAAAGACTTTCTATCACAAAACGCAAACACTCATGCCTTGTAAGAATTTTGTGCAGTGAAAATTATCTCACGATAACTTCCAATCAGTGTTCTCCATGAAAAAAACTAAATTCTAGAAACAAAAGATCATGCTGAAGATCAATATCAAATTTCATAGGGGAATAAGACTAAGGGCCTTTTGAGGTTATTAAAAATTGAAAAGTGGCTGAGTTGGACCTTGGAGGAAGTGATTTGTGTTAGCAAGAGAGCATATCACTCTCTGGAAAGACTGCCACTTTTATCCTGTAAATTCTTTTGTCTAGCTCTTCTATTATGCAACTTCAACTTTTTATTACCTTTGCTCATAATGGCAACCCTCTCAGACCAGCATATTCCGACCTCCTCTTAGTGATTCCCATACTACAGCAAATTGTCCCCACTCTGCTTGCTTGTCAATGTATTCTACTACCCTCTCTGAAGACCTTCGTTGTTGTGGAGTGATAGTTAAAGATGTGTTATCATTCATTTAGAAGTTCATTTCCATATTGTTTTTCTTCAGTGAAGAGAGAGACATACACACAAAAGGCCACACATGCTGCCACTGCTTATGGTAGATGGCTCTGGCTATGTGACAAAAATATCCCCTAGACAGGGTTTGCATTCAGAAGAACCTGCTACCATTGCCACTAAGGGAGGCAAGGAGAAAAGGTGATGGAAGTTAGATAGCCATACTGAACAAAGGCAGTTAAGGTATTTTTAGAAGTCAAGAAATATGATGCCTGCTGCTGTTCTGAATCCACACATCTCATGCTTTGGTCAACCATTTCAACAAACCATTTCATTTAAAAGCATTCTATTCCCAACAGTACTCCTCTGGGGAAAGTCAGAAAATGAGGGTCTCAAACCAATTGTGAGATACTACACAATTTCTCATCACCAAGCTCCATGAAAGGAAACATGAGCTAAAACCAAGAGACTTGCACATGCTATGTTAAGAATACTGGTATCAGGTAGTGTAACATAGAAGCAGTGTACAGCAAATATAGTCCTCATTGAAGAGATTAATGCCTGTGATAAGACAATCTCAATAAAACTCACAAAGAAGCTGCTGCATCTGAAATGCAGTTGCATCTTGGATGCAGTTTGGTGGATTGGATCTTAGATTGCTTTTTTTCCTGTAGATCTTATATTTCCTGACAGCTCTATTACAGCACAGCTAATTTTAGCAGCAGACTTTGTTAAATCTCACAGAATTTATCAACCATGTTGGGAAGTCAACCTTCTGTGCTGGTTGTAGAGTCATTGGAAATCCAGACAAACCAAGGTAGATCCTGAGCCGGTAATGGGCTTTGGTGGTAACAGTGTTCAATATGGTTTTCCAGATCATACTAAGTGCAGCACTCTGGCAAGAGAGGATGGTAATAGGGAGAGAATTCTTGGGGACAGGAAATTGCTACCCCTTTCACTACAGGCTTTAAGGAAGTTAAGTCAGTTATCAAAACTAAGTCCATTAAATATTTTTTAAATGGCTCACCCAACTATAACTTGTTTACAATTAAATAATACATATATAATATGTGTATGTATGTGTAAATATATAAAGCACTAAGCTATATCAATTTCAGATGCAGAAAATTTTATAGCAAAGAAAATAATTAAAATTGGATATAGAAAACCATTAAAGGATGAACATACCAGGAATATGCATACATTACAAGTATCCATTCCACTTTAATTTGCAGAAGCAAAAACTGATAGGAATGAAAGGGCAATAAAGAGTTAATAACTAGAGCTGCATGTTTCAACAACCATTGTCTGTGTGTGCGCGAACACTTGTGTATGTTTTGTGAAGAAGGACCTATGCAAGTATTTTGTACCTTAATTTGTCTGGTTAATTTTATTTTTAAGTTTTAGTAGTCATTTGAATATTTCAGACACATGGCACCTATGAAAACTGTTTTCAGTTCCTTTTACAGAGAAGACAGTTGCTTTCATAAAGTCTCTTGTTTTAGGATCTGAATGATGGTTTTCTTTCTGCCTTTATTTTCAGGTTGCTGGGTTGGTAGATTATTTAAAGCTCTCTAGAGGAACAAAACCGAGAGAATGGATCTACATTATGAAGGGAATTTACTAGATTTTTACATATGATGTGCACTGGGTAGTGCAAAAATGGCTGCCTGCACAGTGGGAAATCTGAGAACAAAATAGCTGATCAGTCCACTAGACTGAGTGCAGTTCTAGTTCAGTCTGGAGGAAGGAGGATCCTTACTGAACCACCATTCTACAGTCATGTTTGAATCCCTATGAAGTTGGGTTCTGATGCCAAGAAGGGTTGACAGACATAAGCAGCAACTGAGGAGGTATACTCACCAACAAATAGAAAAGAAGGGCAAATCTTTTCTCCCAGAGTTCTTTATATCTGGATCTCTCCTGGAAAGTTCTGGCTCAGAGTCTTCCCTTTCAGATCTTTCTGGAAATGCCCTCACAGACCTATCTGGGGATGTCTCTTAATGGAGCCAAGATCCAGTAAAGTTGAGAACTATGTTTAAGCATTATAGTTGGAATACCTCTGGCAGGGGTCTTCAAACAACACTGAGGCTGAGAAGCATAGCAGCAATGCCATTTGCATGAGTTTACAAATCTCATTTTGTGATTCCAGATGCCAATGTTCTTGATTATTGTTGTCATTAATATATACTTTCCATATTTATTTAGAAACACTATATTGATATGTATATTCATATTATATAAACTTACAGAAATGCTTTGAATATATGTTCATTTAAGTCAAGTGGATTTACCCAATTACCATTAACCTCATTGAGGAGAAAGGGAATTAGATCGGGGTGATATATATATATATATATATATATATGTATGTATATATGTATGTATATGTATATATATATAACTCATTAGTAGACATGAAAATAAGTATGGTAAGGAGGCTGTTTGTGATAAAGACCTTTTAACAGAGGGGAGTAACTAGTAAGGAAGTTGCTAAGTGCAGTGACTCACACCACTTCCCGCAGGGTCTACACGTTTACCTCTGTCCCTGCTTTAGAGGTGAGAAAAGCCAGAACACTAGTCGATTCGATAACTCATCCTGTAACAAAAAATATCCACAATGAAGACTTTCAATAAATTATTGTATTGTCTTGCTTCTCTTAATATCAGCGTTTTCTGAAAGTAAGAATACAAATTCTGAGAGGGCTTCAGAAGATTACTTGAGAATAGAGCTAGCCTTTTTCATGTTGTTGGCTTTCTTTCCCCAGTGGCTGACATATGAAGCATGACCACACAGACTTGGTTGTCACAGATGCAGCTACTTTCACCCCCATGTCCCATGGAACACCATGGTAACAAACAGCCTTATCCTAGCCTCCCTTTCTGCTCACTTGGAATCTAGAAAACTCTAATTCAATTATATCTTAGAAGGACATATCCTTACGAGATGAGGAAAATATGAGAACCATTTGTGATCTGTCTTGGGGCAAGATTAACATTTGTTAAAGCTCATCATTTTGTCAGCAATCATTCATCAAAAATATAGGCCAAATCAAAATTTGGTATGAAATCAAGTAAGAGGAGATTATTATATTTTCTTGACTTTACAGTACAGGCAAACATTGAATAACTTACTCCCAGTTTATCACATTTAACTTATTGTCATTTTATTTGTGTCCTTTTAATTTTACAACATATTTTAATGAGACTCTCTATATACATAAAATTACAAGTTTACTAATGTGGCCCTTTGATTACCTAAATTAGAATAGCGTAACTTGGTTGTTTCTATGCCTCATGACCATGGTAAAGGCTCTCAGCACAGTATTTGCAAGACGTAAATAAAAAGTATCTATTGTATGCTCATTTTTAGGCATTTTGATTGATGAAATCAAACAAAGAAGACAACAAGGAAAAAAGTAATCTTACAGTCTCATAGGCAACAGATTCTGCTATGGATTGTCTAATTTAGAAATCAGGAGCTATGCTGCCCTATACTGCACCATTCTCAATGACTGAGCTGTTTCTCACAAATATAAAACCTAAAAATTAGCTAAATTAATACATTATAGGGATGACCTTAAATTCTTTCATTTGATAAAATGATAGCTTTGCTTCACATTGATGCTTCTTCAGAGGAGGTAGATGACACAGCCAGTTGTGATATTTTCCCACTTGTAACCCTCTCTCTTTAGCTACTGGGAATAGATGATGGAGGTGGACAGTCCTAACAAGACTCAAACAGCAACTGATAAATGTAAGAGGCTATCTGAGCACATGTGTATAGAAATGAAAGGGCATGACCTTGTCCTACATTCATTGGGAGTAAATATTGTCTTATTCAATATATTATTTCCATTATCAAGAGAGAGCCGCAGATCCCTGCAGCTGTACTAATGCCACTGTTATTAGTAGATACTATATTCATATTGAACCATCCTTTCTGAAATTTTTCTTCATTCATGAATAAAATAGTTATAATTACCTGAATAAATGGATAATAAAAGGATTACATAAGAAAATGTATGGAGTATTCAAATAAAGGCATGACAGAGGACTGTGACTCTGTAGATTATAATCACTGAGGTCATTAGACCTGAACCTTAGACAAAGAACTGTAGGCAGCTTGGGAAAGCAGAGAGCTGGAGAAATTGTCCTTCCCAGGGTAGAGTCTCCAAGTTAGTTCATCCCAGATATCACACAGTTGCACACGCTAGGTAGTGAAGAAGTTGTGTTTACATATTTAGGAAAATATAATAGCAATAAAAGAAAAAGACTAAGAATTTGAGAGTGAACAAGATGGGGTAGGGTTCGTGGAAGGGCTTGGTAACGAGGGGGAAGGTGGGAATAATCTGTTTATAAATTCAAATATAAAAACATTTATTTCTGAGGGTTGAGACTACCAATTTACATTGTGAATGCTATATTTATGGAATATGAGGAATGAGTAATTGTGCCGAGGGACTCCATTGGCCAATAGCATTTAAGATACCAGTCCACTTTGGCATAGTCTCTTATAGTATAAATGCAGCTGTAAAGCATGTACTTCCTCTCTTGCTTCCGGGTCTCACTTCCGACTGCTATACTCTGTTCCTGTTCTCCATTCATACAGAGGACTGTGATCTATGACTGTGATGTGATTCGACCCTAAATAAATAACCCTTTATTATACATAATTCTGAACTACTGTTGTCTTATTTTGTTTCTTCCACCATCACAGTTGGCTTTTTTGAGATATAGACAAACTTGACTCTTCATATGTCCTTTTAATACAACCATCAGAAATCACTAAACTGTAAAGGACTTTTGTTAAGAATGTAGTGACCAAAAAATAAATTTCTGGGGTCATGCTTATCCATACAGAGATAAGGGACACTAGATTCAGACACAGGTATGTCCAGACTCAAGGAAAGCAGAATGAAGAAACAGAATAAAGATTTCCCACAGCCTGAAATAAGTGAAGACATTTTGAACAGTTTTCATAAGGATGCTTTTTTTAACGGGGGGGGGGTACTCTAGTTGAGACAGAAGAATGTTTGAGATAAATAATGTCTTAAAAACTAACAAAAAATATGAAAAAAAGTAGCTCTTTGAAGTAAAACCCAGCCAAGCAAAGAAATAGCACACAATCATTAACATTTTATTATGTTTTTAAATTATATATCATTTATTAATGTTATCAGGGAGATGTTATTTAAAAGAAATATTAATTTCACTTGATTTAATACATAATTAAACATCTTTTGTATAATTCTACTCCAGTCATTTCTATTTCTCAGAAATATTAGAACTTTAAAACAGAAATTTCATTACAATGCTTATATTTGGTACCTCAAAAGAGTCCCTTTGCCAATAACCAATCAGCTGCTCAGTTAGTTCATTTTACAGTAATATGTCTTTGTTTTAACAAGGTCACTTATTTTTTCATGGATCAACTCAGAAAGTTAATTCTCCACAATTTATTGGAAAAGCAAATATTCTTGTGGTTTGTCCAGTTGACTTGCTGGCATGAACTAATTTTGAAGCTTCTAATTCCTCTGTTATCAATTATGTTATAAAAAACAATTGCTAAAGTTGCTCAATGGACAGACGCTGTTAAATACTTAAAATACTCCATTTTCACTCGTTACTTAAACCTAGAATATGTCATAGTAATCTTGGAGCCACAAAATGCAGATGCCTGAGCAACTAGTCCCAACATAAACTGACTTCTGGGTGTTCTAAAACACAGGTGTGTTGTAAATTATACTTGAAGCTATATTTTATTATAGTTAGAAAAATGGGTTAGAGAAACTGATTGTCTTTTTGTTAAGCAGTAGTTCACTTATTCATTAATTAAAAATACTTAGTGAATGTCAGATATTGAAACAGCACTTTCATTACTGAAGGAACCTGGAAATTATTTTAAAGCTGAGTCTTGGCTAAATTGCTTTTTTCCCATGAGTTCCAAGAAGATAAAAAAGAAAAAAGAAGAAATATAGTGGAAATTTGAACAGAAAGAAAATAAGTAGAAGAAGGGAAGGAAGAACAATGGAAACATAGAGGTGAGTTGAGAATCTATCTTATTGTTAGAGAGCTTGCCTAGCAGGCATAAAGATCAGACACACACTACACATAAATATACTACACACACACACTACAAACACCAAACATGCACACATGTACATACACCCATGTGGACCCAGAAAAAGAACACAAGAACAAATAGTCCAGGCTGTAAATAGAACTTGTGTCACCCAGGAAAACAGCAAAAGATTTTACAGCTATATATGTGGAGACTCAAGAAAATGAAATAGAAAGAATGGCCTAAAATATTTTATGCAAAAATTCATAAAATATATCAGTTCACAGAACTTTTATCTCAATGGCCTCCAAACTTGAGACAAAGAAAACATACCAAGTCACACAGTCACCCAAGGAAGGAGAATGATAAAGACAGAAATGAAGGGAAAGGTGTAAAAAGGAAGAAAATAGAGAGGCCAGGACAATTTTAACAATGAACTGTGGTGGAATCCAAAAGTTGAAGGAAATAAAAGAGGAAGTCAGGTCGGAAAAAGACTATGAACAAATGGAAGTTAGAGGTCGTTGTCACAACTAGAGAGCTCTGCTTCATCATTCAGCTTTGTGATCGCCTCCTGATGCAGCTAAATTATCATTCTATTGGAAATGTAAGCATCCTCTCATTGCCCACGGACGTTATCACTATCCTATCCAATATGCGTCAAGCCCTTCAGTGACTGGAACTATGGTGTATCAAAGCTGATATCTACTGTGCTTCCTAAAGAAGACATATGTGTCCCAGAGAATTTCACTATGTTTTCTTTCTTATACTGACATAGCCTGTATGTTTCTCACTCAACACAGAAGGTGTGCACACACAAATACACATACACATGCACTCACACATACACACACATTCAGACTTTTCATTATAAGAGGAGGAGCTTTTCACAAAGTTATGGAGTGATTAACACAACTACTGTATTATTAATTAGGCACTCAGGGCAGCTCTAAAATTTGATTGCCATCTCCTACAAGAAATCCTTAAGAATAACAATTTCACAAGAATCTTCTTTTTTCTTTTTGACATTTAAATTTTAGTGTTACTTGGAGTTCAATGCTTGAACATTGTTGGAGAAGGCTGCTCATTTGTTCCCATCTGTCCAGATCATGAAATAATCACTATGAAACTATATTATTTACAATACTGTTTGGCCAATAGCTTAAGCATATTGCTAGCTAGCTCTTACGTCTAGAATTAACCCATTTCCGAGGAAATCACTGTATCATTATATCTGGAGAAATATGGAAGAGACTCTCCCCAGGAAACCATCTTTGTGATCATGGTACTTTCCCTAAAACTAGCTTGTGAACTTGGCTACCTTTCCTCCCAGAAGCTGATCATCTGCAGTTTCTGGCTCTTCAACACATAGTTTTACAGCTGATAGTGAACTCTCAGTCTCACTAATCTCATGTCATAGTACGAGTATCTGCACCTATTCCTTGGGTGTATTTACTGATTCTCACCTTCATGCCCCTTCTGGAGCACTGAGGGTGTGCTTCAAAGACAAAGGGAAACCCAGAGTATGCCACTTATTGAACACTTAAATGCTCTCACCTTTGTAATAAAATAACATCATAAAGAATGCCCAAGTTGATAAACTCGAATTAAGAAGAAATCTCCTATTCAGCTGTTAGGAAGGGAAAATAAAATCTTTTTTTCTGTTCAACTATCATACTTGAAACATTAAAGTCCTAGTGTATGGTAAGCCCTTGATTAAGATAAAGGAGAAATCATGTATATGAAGTAAGTAGGTCACTTAAGGTAAGTCAGGAAGAGAGAAGTAAGGAAAGATGGAGATAGAATCCCAATGTCCTGGGATTTCCCTCTGAAACCACTGTAATCCTTTAGCTCATTTTCTCTGTGTACCACTTTTCTGCCAGTGACAAATTATTGTCTTATTTTTATTCTATATAAGTGATTTAAGACACAGTTACATCCAATTCAGGTAAATATTTGGAGACTTACTAATCTAACAATTCTTAATATTATTTAAGCACAGAGAATATCAAGTGTCAACACTGTGTCTACTATAACAACAAAGCTACACAATTAGCACCTTTTATAAATTAAGCTTCCTAGAAAAATATTTTCATTGAACAAAATGTTGAAAGATATTATACCACATCCTAGAACTTATCCACCTGATCTCCTGTGTATGTTATTATACTGTCTTGGTTTTTATTGAGAAGTAGTTTCCAGTGAGAGAGTTACACTGTCTCATTTATAGTAAAAATGACTATTAACCCATGACATCTGCTTTCTTTTCTCAATGTTAGAAGAATTGGTGCAGTTATCACAGGGTTGCTGTTTATCTTCTGTGAAACCTAGAAGTAAAATTATATCATATTTCTAGAAACTGAGCATTTTTTGCAATCATATCTCAGATGAACTAAAGCATTACAAAGTTACATCTGTAGCCTGGGGTTTCCTCTAGTCAGATTTCCTACCACTTCTTTAATGCATGTTATCAAAGTCCAAGCCAGGATCTCAATGTAAAACCCCAAATCACCTATCAAATGCTTGTGTAGTGAGAGAGACTGTACTTATGCTCATTTGTGTACTTATATAATATACTATAAAACATACACAAAGTATCTTTTACATATGAATAAGTTTTTATGGAGATAAATGTATCTTCCATGTATAAGGCTCATAATTAAAATCTTTAATATATATGCATATATACATATATATGTATATCCATTTAAAAACTTTAGGTGATTTATAGGTACATATGCACCTGTAAATCAAGGCATATGAGTAGGTTTTATGTATGTCATTCATATGTATATTATGACAATCTCTCCTTATGTTTGGATTTTAACTGTGTGTTTTTCCTCTGTCATGTATATTTTTCATGTAGATGTTATAAGTTGTTGACTTATAGTTATTAAAAAATACAGACTAGTTGTGCTGACTTTCTATTGTCAATTTAACACAACCTTGAGACACCTATGAAGAGTCAACCTCAAATGAATCACCTACATTAGATTGGCCTGTAAACTGTCTTTAAGGAATTGTGTTCACTATTGATGTAGGGAAGACCCAGACCACTGTGCTTGTTCTATTCCTAGGAATGTGCTCTCTGATTATATAAGAAAGGCAGCTGAGCATCAATATGAGAGCAAGCCAGAGAGGGATCCACCAACCAGTGTTTTTCTAAGTTCCCAACTTCAAGTTCCTGCCCTGAGTTCTTGCCCTGACTTCCCTCAATGATAGACTGACCTAGAACTGTAAGTTGAAATAAATTTCTTCCTCAATAATTAATTTTTGGTCAAAGTGATCTGTTTCAGCAATGAAGAGTAACTAGAATACTAATAACATGTTATAATTATGTGGTAATTATGTGCTCTTATCTGTAGCTGCCCATTTTGACTTTATTTTATAGAAATTTGTCAGCTAACTTTGTTTATCTGCTATGTCTTTTTTCCTTTGTTTCTACTCTGACATTTGTTATATCTTTGCTTGTGATAATTTTGGGATTTCTTTAACTCTTCTTTTCTAAATCAATGAGGTACATTGCTTGGTTAATTATCTGAAATCTTTTCAGTAGTACAAATAGATTCTTATTAAACAACTTTTTTTTGATGTACCCACAGTATATCCTAAAGATTTTATTTTTTGTGTTTTCAGGTAAGTTCATATACAAATTTATGTTAAATAAATTTTTCTTTTTAATAACCATTTCAAAAGCATAATTTTTCAATCTCCATGTGTTTTTCACAAATAATTACATAGTTTCCTATTCTATTCCCTATGTGTTCTCTTGGATCACTGATGTTTCTTCTTCACTTTTCATGCACTCCTATTTTTCTCCTTCCCTCTCTGGTCTCTTATAGAGATTTCCTAGACATGGCACTGTTGAGTTTCGATGTTATTTTGTTTGTTTGTTTTGTTTTGTTTGTTTTTTTATTTGTTTTTATTTGTTTGTTTGTTTTGTTTATTTTTTTACTCTGGTGATCCTCTGCTCTTTTAATTTTTTTAATTTTTTTTTACAGGAAAATTTTACATTTAATCCTCTTGTTCCCGGCCCTCACGCTCCCCCCCTACCCCACTGCCCTCCCCCTGCTTCCTTAAGATGGGGCAGGATACCCTGCCCTATGGGAAGCCCAA
>JAQHUG010000270.1:1830840-1847153 GCA_028555095.1 Dicrostonyx torquatus | reverse complement strand
GGGCCAATGTCCCAGCCCTGCCACAGGCCAATTCCCTTGGGTAACTGGGGTCCCTTCAAAGGCGAGCCTTGCCCAGGGACCCTCTGGAATGTGCGGCACAGAAAAGCTGGGGAAAGGGGAGAGGATGTCTCCTAATTGAGCAGAGAGGCTGGGGGCTAGATTTGATCTTACCCTCAATTGATCTGGTGGATCTGAACCTGTGGCACTCACAAAGGACCCGCCGCCATGAAAAAAGCTCGATGTTTTTTTAGCTTAATTAATAGCACTGATTTGATGTTCCTAGTGAGGTTGTCAGGGAACATGTCAGGTAGTATTTAACATATTAAGTACAACTTAATATGTCTGGAACTGCAGCCAGAATGGTGAACACCCAGTGATGGTTCAGAGCTGTCTGTAGCCCTTTGGCAATGTGAGTGTAAGCAGTAGGAGAATTGAAGATATTGGTTACTCCCTACACAGTGACTTCAGGTGGGTTGTGGTTAACATGTGCTGGGCTCAAATCCCAGCTACATGAGAGGATAATGTAGAATAAAACAGACGTTTAAAGCCATCCTGTGGAGTATAGTGAGACCACACTTAAAAAAGAAAGACTACTTTAATAGTCCAGCCTTGGATAATCTAGTTAGCTTCTTTCAGTGAAAGTTATTCATCTTTGAAATTCAAGTTATATTAAGTATTGATTACATAGGTGTGACTTCCTGAGCAAATAGTTAAAACTTGGTAAATGCTCATCTAGAGTCATTATTCTCTGAACAACAGTTGTCGTTCAGCTTAACTTTGTTCTCTTACTTTCCAATGTGATGGCTAAAATATTATTAATTTAAAAGCAGAAAATGCATAGGACCACATTTAAAATCTTATAAAAATGACTTAAACCTTTTATATTTTACTGTACAAGAATAGTTCAACCATCAGTCAAGAGCTCAGTGACATTATCACTGAAAGGATCTTGACATCTTTAACAACTGCTATACATGCATAGAAGTTCAGTAATGTTGAAGAAGGGAGCCACTTATTGCTTTCCAGCTGCTTAGCCCTGAAATAATTGCAGAGAAACTATATTAATTAAAATCACTGCTTGGCCCATTAGCTCTGGCTTCTTATTGACTAACTCTCTTACATATTAATTTAAATCATTTCTATTAATCTGTATATCATCACTAGGTCATGACCTACCAGCAAAGTTTCAGCACAATTATCTCCGGTGGCTCCATGGCATCTCTCTAACTCTACCCTTCTTTCAGTGTTCAGCCTAGCTTTTCCTGGATACCTAAGTTCTGCCTTGCTATAGGTACAAAAAGTTTCTTTACTCATTAATGGTAATCTCAGCACACAGAGGAAACTCCCACATCACAGAAATTATCTTGTCTTTGTTGTCATTATAGTTTGAATCTTGACCTTGGAAATATCATCCAAGTTACCAAACTTCAATAATAGGCTGAAACCAGAGAGACTATAAAAAGAGATGATAGAATGGTGATATGGGACAATGGTCTAGTAATTTGTAAAGAGGTGCCACTTGTATTCTAATAAAATGCTGATTGTCCAGTACCCAGGCAGGAAGTATAGCTGGGACCACGAGGCAGCGAATAGATGCAGGGAAATGAGCACAGGAGAATTCTGGGAAAAGGAAAACTCAGTCTGCAGTCATCATCCAGATGCAGAGGAAGCAAGATGAGACTGCCTCACTGATAAATGTACCAAGCCATGTGATAAACACAGACAAGAATTATGGGTTAAAGTAAAATGTAAGAGCTAATAAGAAATCTGAGCTAATAGACCAACCAGTTTATAATTAATGTAGACCCTGTGTGTTTCTCTGGGACTGAACGGCTGCAGGACTGGGCAGGACTGAAGCCTCTGTCAATGAAAATATCATAGGATGGACTGTAAATGAGACCATGTGTCTTAGTTAGGGTTTTTATTGTTGTGAAGAAATACTATAACCAAGGCAACTCTAACAAGGAAAACATTTATTTGGGATGGCTAGTTTATAGTTTCAGAGATTCAGTCCATGACCATTAAAGACGTCAGCATGATGGAATACAAGTAGACATGGTACTGGCAAATTAGCTGAGAGTTCTACTTCTTGCTGTCAACGAGAAGTCAATGGAGACATTGGGTGGTATCCTGAGCATAAGAAATTTTACTTTCTCCACATCTTCTCCAACAAGATCATATCCACTCCAACAAAGTCACACATCTCCTCCTGCACTAGTGCCAATAGTTTCACTCTCTATGAGATTATGAGGGCCAATGACATTCAAATCACCATACCATGTTTATAGGAATCTTTGTACTCTTAGATAAAAAATAGCTCATGGGCCATATACTATACACAAATGTTACCTAAAGACACTCAATTAATTGAGTGGTGATGTCACATGTCTTTAATCCCAGCATTTAGGAGACAGAGACAGGCAGATTTCTCTGAGTTTGAAATGAGCCTGGTTTACAGAGCTAGTTCCCAGACAGGCACCAAAACTACAGAGAAACCCTGTCCCAAAATCCCCTCAAAAATATATGCATTAATAAAAGAACATAAACCAAATATTTTTCTCTGTCAACAGATGTGAGGAAGAATCAAAGAATTGGATGTATCATAAACATTGACTCAGTCATAGGTAGGAAATATCTTGAGTTTTCAGGTTCTACAGAGTATATAGGTAGTTTTACAGTGTACAATATTTACAAAGGAGAATTCTACCACATATAATAACAATTGGAAATAATGCCTACTAATAAATGACCAAAATATTTTCCATTATTTTATGTTATATATATGAGTGTTTACTCACATGCATATCTGTCCAGTTATCACAGATGCCAGAAAAGAGTGTTGGAACCCCTGAAACATTATTTACAGATGGTTGCAACCCTGCCATGTAACTGCTAGAAGTTGAAACCAGATCTTGAGGAAAGAGAGTAAGTGCTCTTAAATGCTGAGATACTTTTTCCAGCCCCATAATTAACCATTTTTAGAAATGCATCTAGTCTACAAAAACGCAAGTAATAACATTTTTATTAATTAATTTTTTCATTTATTTTGCATACTGTCTACAATTTCTCACCCACCTCTCCTCCTGTTTCCTCCCTGCACCTCCCAAGTACCTCCCTCTCCATCAACTCCTTTACTATTTCCAGTCAGAAAGGAGCAGGCCTCCCATGGGTACCAACAAAGCAGAGTATATCAATATGAGACAGGACCAAACTTGTATGCCTGCATCAAGGCTGGACAAGGGCAACACAGCATGAGGAATTGTTTTCCAAAAGCTAGATAAGTGCCAGGGACAGATCCATATTCCATTGCTAGGAGCCTCACAATCAACCCAAACTATACAACTGCTGCACACATACAGAGGGCCTACTTCAGTTCTAGAAAGTTTCTCTAACTGTTGGTCCAAAGTCGGTAAACTTCCAAGAACTCAGCTATCTCTATAGGTTTCCCCCTTCCTGACCTAGCCTTCCCTTCAACAGGACTCCCGAAGCTTGGTCCAGTGTTTGGCTGTGGATCTCTGAGTATGCTTCCATCAGGTATGAGATGAAGGCTCTCTGATGACAATTAAGGTAATCATTAATCTGATTACAGGAGACAACCAGTTCAGGTATCCTCTCCACAGCAGTTAGGAGTCTTAGCTGGAGTCGTCCTTGTGGATTCCTGGATGTTTCCTTGGCACCAGGTTTATCCAAACCCTGAATGCCCCTCCCCCATTCAGAACACTTCTTTCTTTACTCTCTCCCTCTTTCCAACACCCAAACCATCCAATCTGATCCTTCATGTTCCCATGTCTCTTTTCCTCCACTCCACTTTTCCCATGAGATCCTTTCTATTTCCCTTCCCAGGGAAATCCATGCATTCCTCTTTGGGTCTTTTCCTCTCTGTGGCTGTGGATTGCCTGCTTATTCTTCGCTTTATACTTACTATCCACATATGAGTGAGTACATATGATGTTTTTCTTTTTGGATCTGGATTACCTCACTTAGAATGATTTTGTTTAATTCTATCGAGTTGATTCAAATTTCATGATTTTTTTTCACAGCTGAGTAACAATCCATTGTGTAAATCACCAAACTTTATTTATCCCTTCTTCATTTGAGAAGCATCTAAGTTGTTTACAGATTCTGGCTATAACACACTTATAACCATAGTTGAGCAAGTGTACTTGTGGTATTAATGAGATTGCTTTGGATATATGTCTAAAATTGGTATGACTGGTTCTTGATTTAGATCGATTTCCATTTTCCTGAGAAGCTGCAATATTAATGGGCAAAGTGGCTATACAAGTTTGCACTCACACCAGCAGTGAAGGAGTGTTCCCTTTACTGCACATCGTCTTCAACATATGTTGTCATTAGTGTTTTTGATTGTTACTCTTTCTGAGCAGTGTAAAATGTTACATGAGAGTCATTTTGATTTGCATTTCATTTATGGCTAAGAATCCTGAACAGTTTTTTTAAGTTTATCTCAGCAGTTAGAAATTCTTCTGTTGAGAATTCTCTGAGTAAATCTGTAACCCTTTTTTTTGGATTTTCAAGACAGGGTTTCTCTGTGGCTTTGGAGCCTGCACTGGAACTAGCTCTTGTAGACCAGGCTGGTCTCGAACTCACAAAGATCCGCCTACCTCTGCCTCCTGAGTGCTGGGATTAAAGGCGTGCGCCACCACCGCCCAGCTCTGTAACCCATTTTTGACTGAATTATTAGGTATTTTGATGTCTACCTTCCTGTGCAGTTTATATATTTTGAAAATCAGTTCTCTATAAGACGTAAAGTTGATTATGATCATTACCCATTCTGTAGTCTGCCATTTTGTCTTATTGATAGTGTCTTCTGCCTTACAGAAGTTTTTCAATTTCAAGAAGTTCCATTTTTCAATTATCCCTCTCCCTGTGTGTGTTACTGTCATTATATTCAGGAAGTTGTATTCTCTATCAATATGTTCAAGGCTACTTCCTACTTTTTCTTCTATTAACTTCAGTATAGTTAGCTTTATGTTGAGATCTTTGATCTATTTGAACTTGAGGTTTGGGTGTGGTGATAGATAAAGAATTATTTGCATTCTTCTTCATGCCACCACTCAGTTATGCCAACACAATTTGTTGAAGATATTCACAGGTAGGCTTATGTATGGGTTTTGATTCAATTACATTGATCCATCTAATTGTTTTTATGTCAATAAAATGCTGTTTATATTATTGTAGCTCTATAGTGAAACTTGAAGACAGGGATGGTGGTAGCTCTGGAAGTTCCTTTATTATCCTGGGTATTTTGTTGTTGCTGTTGTTTTTCCATATAAAGTTGAGTAATATTCTTTTAAGGTCTTTGAAGAATTGTGTTAGTATTTTAATGTGGATATCACTAAATCTATAATTGCTTTTGGTAAAATTGCCATTTTTACTCTATTTATCATTCCAATCCATTAACCTAGGAGATTTTTCCATTTTATGATATCGTCTACAATTATTTCTTTAAAGACTTCAATTTTTTTTCATACAGATCTTTCACTTGTTTGGTTAAAGTTAGCCCCAGGTAGTTTATATTATTTGATGCTATTGTGAAGGGTGTTGTTCCCTTGATGCCATTTTCATTTTCTTTCTTCAAAGATTTGACATGTTTGTCATACAGGTTTTCATGTGTTTGGCTTGAGCTACTCCAAATATTCATATTGTTTGTGCCTGTTGACTGCCTGATTTCTTTCTCAATCCATTTATTATTTGCATATAAGAAGGCTAGTGATTTCTTTCTTTCTCTCTCTTCTTTTTTTGAGTTAATTTTGTATCTGGCCACATCACTGAAGTTTGCTTTATGTTTTGCTTTTTTTTTTATAAGTTGGAGGAGTTCCATGGTAGAATTTTGGGGGTCACTTATTTATAATGTCATACTATCTACAAATAACATAAGTTTGGCTTCTTCTTTCCAATTTCTTTACCTTATTTTGCTGTCTCATCATTATAGCTAGAACTTCTAGTACTATATTGAATAGACATGGAGAGAGTGAACAGCCTTGTCTTGTTCCTGATTTTAGTGGAATCACTTTTACTTTCCCTCCATTTAATCTGATATTCACTATCAGCTTGCTCTACATTGTCTTTATTATGTTTAGGTATGTCCCTTGTATCCCTGCTTTCTCTAAGAATATTATCATGAAGGGGTGTTGGATTATATCAAGGGATTTTGAGCATATATTGAGATGATTCTGTACTTTTTTCTTCCAGTTTATTTATATGGTCTGTTACATTGACAGATTTTCATATGTTGGACCATCCATGCATCTCTGGGATGAAGGTTACTTGACCATGGTAGATTTTTTTTTTTGCTAAATTCTTAGATTCAATTCAGTTTGCCAGTATTTTATTTAGTATTCATCAATGTTCATGAGGGTGATTGGTCTGTAATTCTCTTTGTGGCATCTTTGTGTGGTTAGGTAATAAGAGTAACTGTAGCCTTATAAAGGTGATTGGCCTCTTCGCTGAAACCATCTTGTCCTAGGTTTTTTTTTGGGGGGGGAGTGGAATGACTTCTCTATTTCTTTTGGTGTTATAAGTCTATTTAAATTGTTTATTTTCATGAACACCTCAATCAGCAAGGAAGATGCAACACCGGGCTCTTCTTTCAGCAGTTTACTCAGGAACCTTGAACAATCTTCTGACCCCAAGGAGAGCCCCACTGGGGCCTAAGTAGCCTTTGGCTAGCCAACCTCAGTATGCCACATAGGAACCGTGAATAGGTCCAGGTACACGGAAGCAAGCCAGATCCTAAGCAGCAGCCAAATATGGAGGTGGTTACTCCAGAGAGCACTCATCATCGGGGAGGTGGAAAGCGGAAGCTGGTACCATCTTTAAGGCATGGCTGTGCACAGCTCTCTACAATTCCCCCTTTTTTATATTGTAGCAACAGGCAAGATTAGAGGCCTGATCTCTTTAAGAATGAAATCAAGGACATTGTACTGGCTCTCACTTAGAAGTCAGCCACCCAAGGAGTGTCAGACCCACCCGATACCCTTTTCACAGAGGTGGGACATGAGGTATCTACCCACATGCAATCGGGCATGCTCTCCTCAGGACCCAACATGCAATGGGCCCCAAGTGCAGTGCACAAGCCTTGCATCCTGGGCTAAGGAACTTAATATCTCATGGTGGCTAACCATGCTTGAGGGCACTGTCCTGCTTCAACTGCTGTAAAAGCCTGGATGATCATGGCTGCATTGCGACACTGAGAAACCTTAATCTGACAGATACACCACAAGAAAACTATGGAGGCCAACACCAAGAGACCAGTTATAGCCCCCAGAATAGCTCGTTCCTTGAGATGATTCATCACGGTGGTAATACAGGAGGACAGTCCCTCTGTTAAGCCTGCATCCATGTGAGTTGAGTTCACCGTAACAATGGCCATCTGCAGTTGCTCCATCATAGTGTCAAATGCTCCAGACCAGTTACCTAGAAGATAACTAGAAAGTTCCTTGGACAGATTTGCTGCATGAGTAAAATTGTAATATTGGACATGAGTAACACACAAGCCAGTGTATTTCCACTGGCAGCCTAACTGAGCAAGCTGCCAAAGAACATCTATCTGTTCTTGAACCAGATCAATGCGTTGATTGACCAACAAAAAGTCCTCCTTTAAGTTGTGCATTATTGCCCTTTTGCAAATCTACCACCTGTGCTACATTAGCAGAGAGATTATTCAATGTTTGAGCTGTTTGAATGGCATGACTCATAGCTATGGCAGCAGTGGCAGCTCCTACAGCTGCCAAGGATATAACAGTAATGATGGCAGCAGTTATATCAAAATCTCTTTTTTGTTGAAATAAAGTCATAGCATTCGGGGCATCCACTGGAACAGGCACCCAACGTGGAAGTCTAACAACCAGTGCTGCTTTAAATTTTGTTGCTTTCCAACATTGTGTATAAAAGCATGTGATATTATCACACTCAGCGGGCTCCTTTTCACTAACAATAAACATAAAGGGGGATAAACGCACATAGGGGTGGGCTTATACGAGATGTTAAACAAGGGGGAGAAACATTTCCAAAACAACCTGGATTGGTGCCAGATATAGTGGTGGGACCCGAGGTTGGCAGAGAACTTGGAGATGACTTCCTTCCCCATTGGCCCCAAGGCTTTGACCTGGACCAACTGAACTGGCTCAGCCTATGCATGCCTCCTCCCAACATTGCTAGGGGCTCCAGGTTCATACAGCTGCCATTAACCCCACATAGGAGCCAATTATCAAACGGATTGGAAACATAAGTCTGAAATGGACTCTGATCACTAAAATTAAACCCTGCAAATGAGGCATTATTTTCGTTGTCTAGGGGGTAAACCTTCTTCTTCCTCCATGGGTGAACACCATCTGGAAAGCCAAGTTGCATTAGCCTTATAGCAGGGTCTGAACGAATCTTCAGGTAGGTCAAACCACCCTACAGTTTGGTTATAAATAGGAATGCAGGGGTGGTTACAGAAATATTATCAACTAGCTGAAAGCAAAGGGTACCTTCCAAAGAAAATGACCTATTCTCCCCAAAGGGAGCAATCTCAGAATCCAAAGGCAAAAAGGCTACATTGCTGCTAAACATTCTAAGAAACAACTTAGCATCATGACAAACTGGCATCAGTCTTGGGAACATGGACAGGATCACTCATCTCTGTTCCAGCATCCCTGGTTGCACTGCCACCAGAAGGAGCAGAATACTCATCATGACCATCATGTTTTTTCTCATACTGGACTCTTATAGTGAGATGTTCTGGCACCAACACTGAATCCTGTCAATCCTGAGGGAAAACACACACAGAGCCTCGTGCCCATGTCAGCACAGGATCAGGCCCATGCCAGAGCCCTGTCAAGACATCTTTCCATTTTACCATTCCTCTAGTGGGATCATGAGGCTCTTGATGCCTATCTGCTGCAGAACGGCTCTGAGCATCCAAATTTAAAAAATTGATGGTAAATAAAGCCAGGAAAATTCTCTCTTTCAGGGTGTGGCTGTGGCCTATTTCCCCTTTTTGTTTTTGTGGCATTCTTTTAACATGTGATGAGCAAGTTCCACAATGCCTTGCCCTTGAGAGTTGTAGGGCAGTCCATGGACAAGCTGCACCTCCATCTGAGCATCTGAGCGCAGAAAGAGGCAAACTTCTGTCCCATATACACAGGCCCATTGTCTGTTTTAAGTTGTTGAGGCTTACCCCAAGCTGCCCAAGCCTCCAGGCAATACACAATAACATTACGTGCCTTTTCTCCCTCCAGTGGCCTGGCATGCATGATACCTGAACAAGTATCCATGGAAACGTGGACATATTTGGTCTGCCCAAATTCGGAGATGTGTGTCACATCCATCTGCCATACCCTGAGGGGAAGTAACCCTCGGGTGTTTATGCCAACACTGGGTGGATGCTGGTGAACTACACAGTGAAGGCAATCTAAAACTACTTGTCAAGCATCAGCTCGAGAAAAATGAAATTTGTGTTGTAAGGTCTTAGCATTGACATGAAAGTTTTTATGAAAGTTCCTAGCTCTGTCCAGAGCAAAGCTTAAAAATATCCATTCTTTGTGAGTCCACTGATCTACAATATCATTTCCTTCACTAAGGGGCCCTGGCAGGCCAGTATGGGCTTTAACATGCTGGGGGTAAAAACAGGATTTCCTTTGCCAGATCAACTGTTTTAACTGCTAAAACAAAAGGCAGACTGAACTGGAGCTTTTTACAGGTCCAGCAACCTCCAAGATCTTTAACGTGTTAACAACATAGGTAGAATCTGATATTAAATTAAAAGGAAAGGGGCAGGCCTTTAAAACATCAATCACTATTTTCAATTCAACTATCTGAGGGGAGCCAGGTTGTAACTGGTGCTGTACAGGCTCCTGTTTGTCTATCATGTATACTCCACACCCAATTTTAGATCCATCTGTAAATATGTTAGGGGCTCTAGCTATAGGTTGTGAGGTTGTTACCACTGGGTGTTCTTTAAAAAACCCTAAGAATGGATGCTTAAGGTAATGATTATCTATCTGGCCAGAAGAAATGCATCTAAAAATATCTTAATCATCTATTGTTGCACTTAATATTTGTACCTGGTGGCTAGTATAAGGAACCACAATGATTGGAGGTGCAATCCCAAAATACTGTATACATTGCTGGACCCTGGTCAGGGCGACATTTGCCACCACAGTGGGGTAATGTTCAATGGACTTTGCCGGAGAAATCTTGGAATAGACCCATAACAATGTCCCATCCTGCCATAACAGGCCAGTGGGTTGAGAGTATATAGGTAAAATGCAAAGGGTGATGCCCTGACCTTCCCGCCATCACTGCAACAAGGCTTTTTGTAACCTCTCTTCCACTTTGCATAAGGCTTCCCTTGCCTCATTGGTCAATTGTCTTGGTGAATTGAGGGCAGAATCCACGTTTAGGATAATATAAAGGGGTTTTAATTTACAATTTGGTAATTTCAAATAACATCTAATCCAATTTATATCTTCTAATAACTTTTGAAAATCATCTAAAGTTTTCAAGCTTCCTTTCTTAATTCTATCTTTTGTGGGGTAACACTGCTATCATCAATTTTTTGCTCCTAAGTAATGAACAACTGTGTCCTTTTATACCTTTTCGGGGGCTATAACCAGCCTTTTTCTTTCAAATAGCTTAACTAAATCTTGCTCCAATATCTGTTCTCCTCTTGCTGCTATTAAGATGTCATCCATGTAATGATATCTCAAAGCAGGGTATTTTTGTCTAAGCTGGGCGATGGCTTCTCCTACATAAAGCTGACACATAGTAGGGCTACTGACCATGTCCTGAGGCAAAATTACCCATTCATACCTTTGATCAGGTTCCTTATGATTATAGGAAGGGATGGTAAAGGCAAACCTTTGACTATCTTGTGCATGAAGGAGAATTGATAAAAAGCAGTCCTTGATATCTATTACAATTATAGGCCAGGAAACTGGCAAGGAGGAGAGGAGTGGCAAGCCATGTTGCACAGGGCCAATGATTTGCATCTGATCATTGATGGCTCACAAATCATGTAGCAATTGCCATTTTCCAGACATTTTCTTATGACAAAAATAGGCTTGTTCCATGGAGAGATGGAAGGCTTAACATGTCCCAAAGAAAGTTGTTCAGTTACTAAAGTACGAGCAGCTTCCAATTTTTCAGAGGTAAGGGGCCACTGAGGAACCCATACTGGCTCCTCTGTTTCCCATTGAATGGGAAAATCTTCCACAGTGGTCCCTAGGAAAAACCCAAGCCTTGCTTATGATTTTTCTGTTGCACCTCAATAGGATCCTTCCTCCCTTGTAAAAACTGTCCCAATCCATAATTGGGATGGTACCCCACATCTTTCATCATTCTATCGAATGTCTGAGAATATTCCTTAGATAATTTAAAACCCATTTCCTTTAAAAGATCTCTGCCCCATAGTGAAATCGGGAGTTCCAGTATATAAGGTTGTATGCTCCTGGAATGACCTTCCTCATCTTTCCATTGTAAATGCCTCACACTCATGTCTGGGGTCCTGGCATAACTGAGACCCTGCAAAATTTGGGAGGAAGTTTGCACAGGTCACCCTGGGGGCCAGTCCTTCTTTGCTATGATGCTTTTGTCTGCTCCAGCAGTCCAAGGATTCGCTTGTTATCAACAGTGGGTTCTAGGACAGGTCTTTGGTCCATATCCAAAGACAGGAATGTCAAGTCTGTCCCCGTGGAGCCGAAGTCCCCTTCTCCCATTTCCCTGGACTGTGCTGCAAAGCAGCCATGTAGGCTAGGCAAAATCAGCAATTGTGCAGGGAGATAACTGAGATACCTCTCGGAGACTCAACCATAATCTTTACTATCCCGATATAGTCTGGGTCTGGGTCGATCACTCCCGGAAGAACTTTAAGACCTTGCAGGGTAGTGGAAGATCTTCCTAGCAGTATCCCTACAGTACCTGGCTCAAGAGGCCCATTAAAAGTCTGTACCCACCAGCTGAACTCCCATTCAGGGAGTTAGTACGAGCCTGGTGGTGGCATAGAGGTCCAGTTCTGCTGAGCTTGCAGTGGCTCTCCACAGTCCTTTGGGTGTCGGAGGTTCGGCCACTGTTCCTGGTTCCATCCCTCATTCTGACTCTCGACTGCCCCATATATTTGTGGGCCCTGAGACCGAGGGCCCCGCTGCTCATTTTTTGTATGAGCTCCTGTGGAAGCCTGAACAAACGGCTGACCATTTATGTCTTTCAATGACCGACATTCATTTGCCCAGTGTTTTCCTTTTTTGCACCTAGGACAAACCCCGGGTTGCGCAGGGTGCTGTCCCTTTCCTGCCTCAGCTGTACTTCCTCTCTCAGCACACTGTCACTTTAGATGTCCCATCTTGCCACATTTGAAGCAAGCACCCGAACTTCCCCTTTTGAGTCAGCTGGACTACAGCTGCTGCCAGACCGGCATTGGTAAGGGGCCCTCCTAGTTCTCTGCAAACCTTCATCCATACTTCTAGCCCCCTGTTCTTATATGGGGTTATGGTGGCCCTACATTCCTTAGTACATTGCTATTAAATAAGCTGCTTAATCAGAGGCATAGCTGTGTCAGGGTCCCCAAAAATTCTGCCTGCGGCCTCGACCATGCAATCAATGAAGTCTGAGAAAGGCTCTGTGGGTCCCTGCAGAATCTTTGTAAGATTTTTACTAACCTCCCCTTTATTGGGGATAGATTTCCAAGCTTTTATGCCAGTCTTATTGATCTTCTCATAAACCTGCACTGGATAGCCGGTTTGCTGATTGGCAAATCGTCCTTGGCCCAGGAGCATGTCCATGCCCCAAGCAGGCTACCCATTTGCCTGGTTCGCAGCTGATTCCTCATTTGTGAATTCAATCAAAAAAGCTTTCCAATCCAGGTACTGTCCTGGGCTTAAACAAGCCCTGGCTAGCCCACTCCAGTTGCTAGGTGTCATACAGTGTCTATTTAAAGCTTCGACTTGAGTGATTGTAAATGATGCTGTTATGCCATATGTCCTAATGGACTCTGCCAAAGACTTGATTATTTTAAAATCTAAGGGCTCTTCATATCAATTCCCCTGGGGATCCTGAAACACAGGGCATGCCAGGCGCAACTCTGTTCTCACTGCTCCCCATAGCCCCGCTTTGAACTTCTCTATTGCTCCCAGTATCTGTATATGGCTTAGGAGCCAATGGTTGAACTTCTCTATTGCTCCCAGTATCTGTATATGGCTTAGGAGCCAAGAGGACTGGCTCTTTATTAATCAAGTTTAAGCCCTTCAGTTTTCGACTCCGTTCCCTATTGCTGTCCTTTTTTTGCCAAGCCTGAGTTCTTTCTAGCATCTCTATAACAGATGTCATCTCATCATCGGAGTCAGAATCTTCCAAACCCTCAAATTTGAAAAGATCAGGGTATAGGGGAGTGGGGGAGTTTTGATTCCTAGGGACTAGACCCTCTTCTTGTTTGTCCCTGGAACTAGCATGCTCACTGGCCACTTTCTCTGACCACTCTTCCTGTAAAATTTCCAAAGCAGCCTGTCCATTTTCCACAGCCTCGTTGCAGCGCTGGTCTGTCAAACAACCACGTACCAGCTTCCAAATGGGGTATACGCCAGCCTTCGATGTTCCTTGCTCAGAAGCAAAGTCCAGATCCCGCCACAATTTTTCCTGAAACAGCGAACCACAGAGTGACAATGTCACAATCCTCTAGGAATCTCTTCAAAGTACTCTTCTCAACCTTTAAATCCTTTGATCTAAGTAGCTCGTTAAGAGCCAGAAAAATTGGGTGCAATGAAGAGGCACCCATGATCAAACTAAAACAAACTCCTGTTGTGTAGGTTCCATTTACTTTCGGTTCACTTGTCAGCGACCTTGTACCCCACTCTCTCTCTACAGAGAAGAGCAAAATTCCCACTCTAGTCGCGGATCCCCACCTTACCTGGAGACTTATCAGTGCATTGCTCTGACTGCAGAAAGTTCTGAGCCTTCTTTTAGAGAGGGTTCCCCATACGGGCCACCACTTGTAGCAACGAGCAGGGAAGACACAACACCGGGCTCTTCTTTCAGCAGTTTACTCAGGAACCTTGAGCAATCTTCTGACCCCAAGGAGAGCCCCACCATGCCCTAAGTAGCCTTGTAGCCTTTGACTCGCCAACCTCAGTATGCTACATGGGAACTGCGGATAGGTCCATGTACACGGAAGCAAGCCAGATCCTAAGCAGCAGCCAAATATGGAGTTGCTTGCTCCAGAGAGCACTCACCATCTGAGAGGTGGAAAGCAGAAGCCAGCGCCATCTTTAAGGCGTGGCTGCACACAGCTCTCTACATTTCTATGGTCTTTATTTAAACTTGGTATGTGGAATCTACCCAGAAAATTGCCAATTTCTTTTCAATTTTTAAATTTTGTGGAGTACAGTTTTTTTGAAGTATGACCTAGTGATTCTCTATATTTCCTCAGTGCCTGTTGTTATATCCTCGTTTTCATTTCTAATGTTGTTAATTTGGATATTGTCTTTTGCTGGGGGTTTTGCTCCTAATGGGCCTGATGATTTGGGATAGATGTGTGAAGTCAGCAACATGAAGAAAACTCTGACCACCTGTTTCAAACTATAGCCTGGGAAAGCCTGAACCATTTTATTTCTATAGTTTTAATGGTTTCCATGAACAGTTTTAAAATCAAATTGTTTCCTTAAGTTTCTAACAGTAGCTACAATAATTCTCAATTTGTTTCCTTTTCTCATTTCCTTTCCATCCCTCAACTTTCCTATTGGTAATCAGTACCTACTTGATTTGTATCTTTGATACCAGAAGCATAAAATAGCAGGCAACATAGAAAGCTCTCTTTTTTGATTACTTTATAAATAATTCCAATCAAAATTTCTACTTCCTCCCCCCTCCCACTTCTTTCCCACTCCACCACACATCTTCCCTCCAACCCCCTCCAGTCCTAAGAGAGTGCAAGGTACCCTGCCCTGTGGGAAGTCCAAGGCCCTTCCCCTATATCCAGGCTTAGGAAGGTATGCATCCAAATAGAATAGGATCCCAAAAAAAGCCAGTACATGCAGTAGAAACTAACTCCAGTGCCATTATCATTGGCCTTGCAGTCTGCCCCAATTGTCAGCCACATTTAGAGGGTCCAGTGTGATCCCTGGGTCGTTCAGTAACAGTCCAGCTGGAGTTGTTGGGCTCCTATTAGCTCAGGCACACTGTCTCAGTGGGTGGACCAACCCCTCATGGTCCTGACTTCCTTGCTCATATCCTCCCTTTTTCCACTCTTCAACTGGACCTTGAGAGCTCAGTCCAGTGTTCTCATGTGGGTCTCTATCTCTGTCTTCATCTGTCACTGGACGAAGGTTCTATGGTGATATTCAAGATAGTTATTAGTCTAACTATGGGACAAGGCCAGTTCAGGCACCCTCTTCTCCACTGCCCAGGGTCCTATCTGGGGTCATCTCTGTGGACTCTTGGGAATTCCTACAGAGCCAAGCCTCTTGCCAACCCTAAAATGAATCCCTCAATTAAGACCTCTCCTTCCCTGCTCCCATATCTGTCTGTCCTCCATCTCAACCATCCCACTCCTCTAATCTCTGCCAAACCCTTCCCTTCTCCCCTCTCTCTCACCCTCTCATAGAAAGTTTTCTAACTAGGCACATCTACATGTAAAACAGTATTTCTAGCTGGCAGCATAAATATCATGCAAAGTTAAAAAAAAACACATTTTTCTCAAACAGTTGATGTTTACCCCTATTCAAATCTAAACTCTCACAATCAGCTCATGAGCCAAGACTGAATCAATTAATTCTTCATTCTATAATCATGTTTCCTATGGGAGATATACCAGTTTTTTCCCTATCATTCTGTAAACTTCATAACTTAAAAGCATATTACTAATAGAACTGTTTCTTCCTTGTTCACACATCCTTCTTCTCTCAACTACTTATAATATTGGCACAGCTATTAGAAATGAGGGCATTATGGGATTCTATGGTTCTGCTTCATTCCCTGTTCTTAGACTATTCCCATTAGCTCCTGATATCATCTATTTATTAGCATTCCTCCTAGACTCTTGTGGTTAAAATTATTCTCTCAATATTGTCATCAGCTTCTTTGACTGTTTCAGGCTAGTTACAAAGTACATTGGAAAGGCAACATCGTTTTTGAGAATGTGAATTCACACATACACTTGAAACATCAAAGGCTTTACGGACTGAATTAGGTCCTCTGTCTATTTTTTTATTGTTAAAAGAAAAATTTACATTTACTCCCCTTGTTCCCGGCCCTCCCGCTCCCCCACTACCCCACCGCCCTCCCCCTGCTTCCTTAAGATGGTGCAGGATACCCTGTCC
>JAQHUG010000270.1:1814888-1829780 GCA_028555095.1 Dicrostonyx torquatus | reverse complement strand
TGGAGTCTTTTTAAGATTTGCAAGGGACTTGTCTCTTGAGGGGATCCCAGGCATTCATAAGGAGGTCCCAGCTAGGTACTTGGGCAGCAGAGGAGTGGGTGCCTGAACTGAACTTGTCCCATAGTTACTTCGTTGAATATCTTAATCCTCTGTCTATTTTTAACAACATCTCTGGCTCACCTAGAGGAAAGCCATCATAGGGGAGGTTTTCCTAATGCTTTTCCTAAAGCCATCTCATCCATTGCTCTAAAAAATGAAAATAGAGGCAACCAGGAGTATGATTTGTTTGAGAAAAGCAAGGAGAGCAGGTATGCCCCTGGGGTCATGACCATAATTATGTTTTACTTTGATTTATCGTCTTTCTATAGGGATTTGTTGATTTCTTACAAATTTTGGGTTTTCCTCAATTTTATTAAGGGAATTTTTTAATTTCCTTTGTAAGGTCCTCTGTCATCTTCATTAAGTTATTTTTAAGATTGATTTCTTGTGCCTCAATTATGTTAGGATATTCAGGTCTTGCTGTTGTAGGATCATTGGGTCCTTGTAGCATCACATTTCCCTTTCTGTTATTCAATGTATTCTTACACTGTAGTTTATGCATCAGAGTTTGGGATGATCATAGGTATGGGTATTGATTCTTCTGTTTCTATTTTTGGATGGGTATTTTGTACCTTTATTACCTCTTTCCTTTACTGTCTTCTGGCCTGAAGGTTTTCACTGATTTGCAGTTCTTCAAGTCCAGTAGGGTTATGTCAGCTGAGGTTTGTGGAGGATTGGGTGTCTAGATAAAGTTTATCCTCCTGTTCTTCTGACTGCATCTTGGGGGAATAAATTCCAACAGGGTATAGTGGTATAGCTTAGAGGCAGGTCTTTCTCCTGCTGCCTGGCTTCTGGGGGCTAGGAAATAATAGCATTTATATCATGTAGAAAATTGTCCCTAAACCAGACAGTAAGTGCTAGGATCTCTCTCTCTCTCTCTCTCTCTCTCTCTCTCTCTCTCTCTCTCTCTCTCTCTTTCTCTCTCTCTCTCTCTTTCTCTCTCTCTCTCTCTATCTCTCATCTCTATCTCTTTCTCTGTGTGTGTTTGTGTGTGTATGTGTGTGTGTGTGAGAGAGAGAGATATTTCCTATGTATCTACATACTGTTATGTGTAGTGGCCACAAGACAACTAAATTTGTTTTTCATGACTATATACCTTATTTCTCTGACTGTCTTTCATGGTCTTCGGGCACACTAATTCAGCTGGAGTGGATATTTAGAAAGTTCCAGGGATCCCCCTAGAATTCTTTATCTCTACCTCCCTATATCTGGGACAAAAATTGTGTGCCACCATACTCAGCTTTAATGTAATGTGTCTTCTGGAGTTCATATTCATGTCTACATGTTTGTATGTCCAGCCATTTTCTGAGATCTAAATTATGGATTTTTAGTGAGTGGCATTTGTAGGAAAGAGGTATTTGACTTCAAGGTCATGTAAGCTACCTTACCTATGGAAAGATCTTTGGAGGACTCTCAAAAATGGAATGAGTCTTGAAATGTGGATGTCTGATGGGGGCACTTAGCAGGTCAAGTAACTTTCAAAAGCCATAGGCAAGACGAGGAACATGATCATGGTATCTAGTAAAAAATTTAGATGTCAAAACAAGGGCATCATTAATATGAGTAAATATCTTCATTTCTTTTAGGACTTTAAGTACTAACTCATGAAGACAGTGGAGACTTCTACTCAACATATCTTAAGTCTTATTTGCCTTCTGGTAAAATCATGTCTTCTCTATCCATGGAAACACAGAGAATGTTCTAGTTTGTTATAAAAGGAATAAACACAATCCTGTATAGGACATTAGAAAATTATTCTGATGGCCACGTTTTCTTCTGTGTTCTTCCTTTGCACTCAGATTTCACTTGTTTCTTTCTGTTAGCTTTTCAGAATTACTCTCAGATTTATATTTATAGCAATTTCGTTGTTGTCTTAACGTCATGGGTATTTGGTTATTTTCCTAAGCTTGGCATGAACAATTGTCAAATTTTGCCATATGATCAACTTAAATATTTTAGCTTTCATTGAATTTCTGTGTTTTTTAATGTCTTGACTTTAACAATGACACTTAATATTTAATGTTTTTGAAAATACACAGCTGGTTTTTGTTCTGTCTTCTTTTGTCATCCTTTGTATTTTTGACTTCTTCTGTATTGTGTGTATCTTACAACTCCATTGTATTGCATATTAGTTTATTAGTTATCTACCTCACTATATTTTTATGAGTAAAAATTAAAGATTAATTCAGATTTATTAAGGCAATAGATAACTGTTTTGTGCATTCTCACAGTGTCTTTTCAGACATTATCAGTATGTTTTGTAGCTTATGAAACAAAACTGCAGGCTTCTAAATTCACAGGTTTTATGTCATTATCTAATACATTTATTGAATCTTACATTGGCGTCTCTCAAATATATCTTGTTTTACTAGACATTCTTTTCTAATTTTTACATTACTGTTGTCTGAAACTCTTGGTTTTTGGTTTTCACTTCTTTCTCTCCTTTCTTTTTTCAGGCTCTATTGGCAAAATTCCCACATATTAATATATGAATACTGCTTCTTTATATCTTCCTTCTCTTTTAGTTGTTTAAAAAACCGTGACCTCTGAAATGCATTGTTAGAACTCTGTCCATTGTGCACAGGCATTCTGCATATACAGAAACACTGAAATCCTTTTAATAAAGGGAGGGACAACCTTCTGTACACTGTCATTTGTGAGGGGTCCAGTTTCCTGAGATCCTTGCTTTCAGAATGCTGTATGTTCAAGGGTTATGGTTATGGTTAGGGGTTAGGTTTAGGGTTTGGGATTAAGGTTATGGTAGGGGTTAGAGTGAATTGTTAGGTTTGGAGTTGTTTGGGTTAAGGGTTTGGGGTTTTGGTTAGGGTTAGGCATTAAGTGACAGGGTTAAAGTCAGGGCTTAGGGTTAGGGTTAGGTGTTAGATTTTGTGAATATGTACACTAAAAAGAAATCTCACACTAGCTCAGTATTGAGTAAAAGATAGAGTTATTTATTTTGCGTATACTCACAGATCCTAGTCCTCTTCTCGAACAGGGAATAGGAACCAAATCCCACAGCCAGAAGAGAATGCAGATGTGTGCTTTACATGGCATTTATAGTAAAAGAGGCCATGCACAAATGGCAGGGAACTTAAGGGCTACTGTTCGTAGGATATCCTACAGAAATTTTGGGTTGTGGTTACAGATTACGGTTAAGGGTTAGGATTAGGGTTATGGTTAAGGTTTAGATGTTAGAGTCAGGATCAGAATTTCCTAATCTTTACCCGTCAATAAGTAACTCTATCTATTCAGTTTATTTATCTTGTGAGAAAACTATATTCCTGATAAAATATAGAATGACAGTCATGTCATGTTCTGGCACAAACTTAATAAACAATGTCATCCATGGTCACCTCATCTGACATATTATAAGACCTAGATAGGAAATAACTTCGAACTATTTCTAAACTCTATGCTTCATTCGCTACACACAGCAGTAACTATGACAGAATTTTCTGTTCCCTCCTTCTGCATATTTATTCCTGTACACCAATATCTCTGTTCCCTCCATCTGCATGCTTATTCCTGTGTTCCCATGTCACTTTTCCCACAAACACTTCAGCTGCAGTATCTACCCTTCTGATTGGTGCCGTTCAATATTGCTCACAATTTTTACTCATCTTTCTTTAAAATCTTCATTATTTATCATCATGCATTTTTTGTTTAATTCCTGACAAAAGTATTTGCTCTTTAGAAGAACATGACTTGCTCATTTGCACAAATGTTTTGAGAAATCAAGACTTAAAATCAAGGAAGTCATACTAGGGTGAGTAAAATACGAGACTGCTGTTTCATTCCTGGCTACCCATACCTTAGTAGTCACAAAGAAATCATATTAATTAAAAAGTGCTTGAACTGTGGCATATGCATATTCCTAACTAGCTCTTAAATCTTAAATTAACCCATTTCTATTAATTTGTGTATCATCATAAATCTTAAATTAACCCATTTCTATTAATTTGTGTATCATCATGAGGCTGTGGTCTACCAGTAAACATTTTGGGAATCTTTCTCCTTCAGCAACCACATGGTATCTGTTTGATTACACTTAGTTTCCCTACATATCTCTGTTTGGATTTCCTGCCTGGCTTTATTCTGCCCTGCCAAAGGCAGAAGCAGTTTCTTTATTAAACAATGGTAACAAAACATATTCACAGCATAGAGAGGGGAATCCCATATCAGGTGAACGTATTCAGCAATACATCTCACACCTCATCATCCCCCAACATCCTATTTACTGACTGGTTTAAGCAGTTATTTTGGTCACCAGGTTTGGGGGGCATTTAACTGTTTCAAAGTGTAATTAATCATTTATTGATTTTTCTCTATCAATATGCTAACGAAGTGCTTCTTGAATATGTGTTTTTAATCTCAGCTCCCGAATAATCATGTATAACTGTAAATAACTGGAACACAAACCTGTTTTATTGTTTTCAAGAAAATATTTTGCCTCCCTACTAATGAAAACCTATCATGTATGGAAAAGGGGAGATAGTGTTTGTGAGGTTCTGAGAGCAGAAAGCTGTAGAGTGACACTTTTAGTGTCCTCTGAAGGGTTGTTTGGGTTTTTATTTCTTGTAAAAATCAGCCTTGCATACCTGGGTAAATCAGTCTCTGCTCTCCCAGCCTCATCATTTAGGATAACAACCTAGTCCAGCACTGATAGAAGAATGTGTGTAAGAGGATCCTGCTCCTCTCCCAGAAAATAAAGAAGGCAGGTTTTCATTATATTACATTCTACCCCCAATGAGATTGAGGATCAAAATAGTGCAGGACTCTGCCATAGGGTTTCATGTCATAGGAGATCAGTGACAATAAAGATTTTGACTTTGGCTAACATTTAAATCTGCTAACTGCAGTTTTACTAAAGGATACTTTATGACATACTTAAAATGTGATTACCTTCACACACTCACAGGCACATAAACACATATACACACAGAGACATAGACACATACACACAGATACACAGACACAATCACATACATGCAAACTCACACAGAGAAACAGATGCACACAAATAGACATACAGAATATGCTAATATACAAACACACAGATATTTTCACACATATACACACACAGACATACACTAACAAACATACACCCTTGCATTCACATGCAGAAACAAACACACACACACACACTCTCTCTCTCTGAAACACATGTAGACTCACATACAAACACTCACAGATAGAAACACACATGCTTAGACACACATACACATGCAAACATAAATGTACATACATGTACACATAGATATATATGCAGACATAGAGAAACACAATCACAGATACACATATATTCAAAGACACAAAAACACACATATGTACATATACACACTCACAATCACACACAGATTCATACACAAATTAACACACACACACTCACAGACATGTACTCATGCACACACAGATGGCAACTTGGGAACTAGAAGGGTTTTTCACTGCACTTGCAGCCCTGAATAAAGCTTCCATCTAAGATAACTGACTGGACTATCAACCTATTCTCAGGGTTATCTAAAAGCATTACAACAAAGGTGGAATTCTGTAGTATTTCACCATAAAAGAAGCAGAAACTCATAACACACCTACAGGTTCCCTCAGTTTGTTCTACAACATGGAGTTGCTGAGTTCAAGATAGTGAATTTGTCTTAATTATCCTCACAGCATCACTTTGGTGAGCTGTATGAGATCACTTATTTCTCAGGAGAAATGTTGGTTGAGCTTCAAAATCAAACCAGCTCCTGGAGACCCACTCCTTACAAACAATTCTTTCCTCTCTGCCTCAGTTTTGAAATCACTCCACATCTGCTAATTCACTTTAGTTTTAGAGTAAATGTTACCTATAATTTTTGTTGTTTTACACATAAATGTACACCATCTATCTGTATCTCTTTCCCTCTGTATCTCCACATCTCCACACTATACTTTCTTGGGGAGAGTAACATGAACATATAGACAATGCTTACTTGTGGTTCCCTTTTTATGTTAATATTTTAATCATCAATGTGTGTGCCTGTGTATGTTGTATGGTGTGTGTGCACATAATTTCAGTGCCAGGGAGAGTATAAGAGAGTATTAGATTAGAGTTGGAGTCACTGGAAGTTGTAATCTTAAGTTTAAGTTGTGAGTTGTGTACTTAAGCCCTCATCACAGAGGTTCTCAATCTGGGGTCAAGACCCCTTTGGGGCCAAATGACCCTTTTAAAGGGGTCACCTAAGCCCATAAGAAAATACTGATATTTATGTTATAATTCCTAACAGTAATAAAATTATGGTTATGAAATAGCAACAAAACTAAGCTTATGGTTTGAAGTTACCACAACGTGAGAAAGGGTTACATACAACATTAGGAGGTTTGAGAAATGCTGCTGTGGGATTACCAACACTTTCAGAGGGTCATAGAAGACTGTCAAAAAATGGATATTTACATTATATTTTGTAACAGTAACAAAATTAGAGATGTTCAGAAGCAAAACATAATTTTAGTGTTGGGGTTCACCACAGCACAAGGATCTGTATTATGAAGGTTGAGAACCAATGCCTCAGCAGGAGTTGTAAGCACTTTTAAATAATGAGTCATGGTTTAAATACTATAAATATGACATTTTTTCTTGTAGATCTCTTTTGTTTAAAATCCTTAAACATTACTTAGAAAGTTGGACATAAGGAAAGAGTTCACTTGGTCAACTAACTCAGAAATGACATCTGCAGTTACTGTCCTGAAACTGATTCTGGTAGGGTTCTCACAAACCTAACCATAACCACACAAAAGTTTGTCTCATAGATATTTCACTTCAGAATATGGTTTAAAGAATGCACAGCAGATAGAAAATGAAACTGAGGCAGGATATGAGGGGGAAAATGCAAAGATCCCTGGGTTCCATTTGGATTAGTGTTGACTCCACGTGTGGAATTTTCTTCAAGGAAACCGGACAACTTCAGAATTAAACCCTATAATACTGCTTGTAAACAATTAATGTCTGTTCTTGAAGAGTATTTACTTCCATTTGGATGAGTTTTAATTTTATAATTTAACAACTTCACATAAAACCAATAAATAAATTCAAGAATTTAGGTTTTCATGAAGATTTTGCAGTAATATAAGCACAGATTTATTTGTTATTACCATTTTAAATCTAAGAATGTTAATAGAAAAGTAAGCTTGATTTCTTAATTTAATAAGACCATAATATTTAATGCCAATTTTTGCTAAAAAAAAAAGTAGTTTCTTTAGTAGATTCACTTGAGATACGCAATAGTGCAGACTATAGGTGTGGGCAGATTTTACTGCTGATGAAATAGACACTGATGACAGCTTATTCTGGAAATGTTGTTGGGTAAAGGGAACACTTCTATATTGCTGGTGAGAATGCAAGCTGATACAGTGTAACAATTTCTTAGAAAATTAGGAAACAACCTTCCTCAAGACCCAGTAATACCACTTTCCCAAAATGATGCTCAATTGTGCCACAAGGACATGCTACACAATTATGTTCATAGCAGCATTATTTGCCATAGCCAGAACCTGGAAACAACCTAAATATCCCTCGACTGAAGAATGGATAAGGAAAATGTGGTACATTTACACAATGGAGTACTACAGAGCAAAAAAAAATGACATCTTGAATTTTGCAGGCAAATGGATGGAACTAGAATACAACAGTTTGAGTTAGGTAACCCAGACCTAGAAAGACAATTATCATAGGTACTCACTCATAAGTGGTTTTTAAACATAAAGCAAAGAAAACCAGCCTAAAAACCACAATCCCAGAGAACCTATACAACAATGAGGACCCTAAGAGGGACATATATAGATCTAATCTACATGGGAAGTAGAAAAAGACAAGATCTCCTGAGTAAATTGAGAGCATGGGGACATTGGGGGTTGGTTCAATGGGAGGGGAACAGAGAAAATTGGAGAGCTCAATGAAAATCAATAAAAATCATATTTAAGGCACATTTCTTAAATACCATGCAGCAACGATGATCCTCCTAGAGTTTTTGAAATGAAATAATTGAGTATTTGGCCAATTATATGAGAAACTGAGTTGATTTACTTCTCAGTTCCAGGACTCATCTCAGTTCCAGCTTGCATCTCAGATTTTCTTTCAATAGCTATGGATGTGAAGTACCCTGCCACAGCTAAGCTTATTTTAATATTTTAATGAAGAAACAAAGCAAGCAGGGATTGAACTACACAGAACAGTATCCTTAGAAGGACAGTGTAATGTAATTCATTACAGTGTTTACTTTCAGAGGAATTGTGAGAGTTGTCAGCCAATCAATTCCTTGTTTAAAAGTGTACTGGGATATGTATTTCCTCTATTAGGACAATAGAAAACCTGAGCAAATGAGGAATCATGAGCCTTGATGACGTTTTAGGGATTTGACACATATTTCACGCCATCCAGAGTGGATCAACTTGCCAATCATAATTATAAAAAGAAAAGCTCAGGGAGATATTTTGAACAAATGGTTTGGTATCCAAGATATTATGGGAACACACAATTAAGGGTCCTAGGCAGGCTATTTAATTTGTTTAAATTTTGCTTTAAAATTAATACCCTTGAGAAATTAGATAATTTTCCTGTGATAATATGGTAAATTACAGTCACAATTATTGTTAAAGTACGTTAATTATAGCAACTAACACGAATGATTTACCTGTGTTTTAAAATTTTATTTCAAAGTTCAATGTTGTATAGCGATTTGCAATTTATATTTAATAGACATTATTAAATAAAATAAAGTCTCAGAACATTAAAGAACATGCCATTTTAACAGAAGCTTTAGCACTATCTTTGCATAAATTATAATATCTTCTATATCGAGATATAAGTTTTACAACTGAGTTACATTCAATTGCTCAACCAAAGAGAACACTGTCTGCTTTGTTATTATTTGTTTTTTTTCCAGTAAACAGAGTCCCCACTAATGTTCTTGCATTACAATGAGTTAGAAGTTATTTCCCAACTCAGTCATATCTTAGTTGTATATAACACAATGGTAGTTATTAAAATTATACTTCCCATATCAATTTGAAATAACTGGCTATGCTACTGAATTTCTGTATTAACTATAAGAATTATGAGTTTAGGGAACACAATTAATTATTCTGCTTATATTAATATTTAGGCATACTTTTTGATTCCCATGTTATACTGTGTTTACCCAACACAACTGAAACATCAGCTTGTGTCCCAATTTCAATAACATTTATGAATGCTATAATTATTAATGGTCATGGTCAAGTCATCAGTTTGTATCTATATAGCCATAATTTATAGGTTAGTGTACTAAGCTATAATAGGGTTAAGTCAAGTCTCAAAGTTAGAAGGTGAGAAAGCTGGATTTATTTTATTTTCTTATTCATCACTATATAATATTTTGTCCCAGTACATTGTTAATCTGAAATCCTCCCAGAAGTGTAGATTTTGTCATTTGCCAACATCACGCTCAGATCTGAATTGATTGTTCGTATCATAGAATTGATATGATATCTTGAGTGATTTCCTTTGCATGCTTTTATTGAAGACATAAGAGGCCATGTGAACAGCCCACAGCTCTGCTCATGTATAGCTTTCATGATGAAGAGTATGGAAACAACTTGACTGCAATCAATTTTGGAGGAGTTAGGAATCTGCTTTTATTTTTATTTTTTGTTAATTTTATTGAGCTCTACATTTTTCTCTGCTCCCCTCACTGCCTCTACTCTACCCCTCCAACCTTCCCCCCGTGGTCCCCATGCTCCTAGTTCACTCAGGAGATCTTGTCTTTTTCTACTTTCTACTTCCCATGTAGAGTAGATCTATGTAAGTCTCTAATGGTGTCCTCATTGTTGTCTAAGTTCTCTGGGATTGTGGTTGTAGGCTGGTTTACTTTGCTTTATGTTTAAAAACCACTTATGAGTGAGTGCATGTGATAACTGTCTTTCTGTGACTAGGTTACCTCACTCAAAATAATGCTTTCTAGCTCCATCCATTTTCTCCTGCAAAATTCAAGATGTCATTATTTTTTCTGCTGTGTAGTACTCCATTGTGTAAATGTACCACATTTTCTTTATCCATTCTTTGGTCGAAGGGCATTTAGGTTGTTTCCAGGTTCTGGCTATGGCAAACAATGCTGTTATGAACATAGTTGAGCACATGTCCTTGTGGTATGATTGATCATCCTTTGGATATATACCCAAAAGTGGTATTACTGGGTCTTGAGGAAGGTTGTTTTCTAATTTCCTGAGAAATTGCCACACTGACATCCAAAGGGGCTGTGGCAGCTTTCATTCCCACCAGCAATGCAGAAGTGTTCCCTTTTCCCCACAGCCTCTACACTGATGACAACTTATGCTGGAATCTGCTTTTATTAAAGGACTGACCAGAGAATAAAGAGATTATTCATGAAGAACAAGAACTCATTGACTTTATCCTTCCAAGCACCCACTCAGAGCATAGTTCACCAGTGACCCAGGATGAGAAGAAGTCATTAAAATAGGTGAGAATTAAGTCATTCAATTTTATGAAGCTTGAATATATCAGATACACAATTGAACGTATATGTTTTGCCTCTGATTTGGACACCACTGGGAAGCTGGAATTGTCTCATTACAAATATCTCTGTGAGAAGCATAAACATTTTGCTTCTGGAAACCCATCCTGTCCACCTTCTGTAGGTTTCCTTGGTTCCTCAGAAGTGAAAGAAGTTCATTTCTATACCTCACAACCTTCCCCAGTGGTTCCATGCTGTGTTGGTCAGTCAATAAAATTGCACATAGTTATTTTGACACCAAGTGGCAATTATGCATTTGAATTGCTTTCGTTGAATTCAACACCATCATCTTCTTTACATAAACAGTTTCAGTTCAAATACTCTGACTGTTTGAAAAGCTGTTAAATAACTGCAGAGAAGTTCACGTTTGCAATATATTCAGAAATATGTCGTTCTACACATATGTATACCTGTAGACATTTGTAAACACATGTGTAGTTTTTATTTTACTTTATCTTGTTTTATTATTTTTATTCGAGACAGGGTTTTCTTGTAGCTTTGGAGCCTGTTCTGGAACTAGCTCTTGTAGACTGGACTGACCTCAGACTCACAGAGATCCACCTGCCTCTGCCTCTCAAGTCCTGGGATTAAAGGCATGCACCACCACCACCCAGTTCACATATTTATATATTCAGTCTCTACTATATATCATAGGTATTAAAATTAAGGGAGATGTTAATGTCATTTGAATATTAATTGATTTTTTTGTCTTTGTCCTTAGTTGTATTCTTTATGTTCAGCTACTACATGAAAGTTTGAGAATCTGGGATCAATTGCACAAATTTTAAAGATAAAACTGACTTGAGAAACTAAGTTCACAATACCAAATTCATGGAGATTCTAAAGAATAGACATTGTGCTAAGATCAAATTTGTCTTCCTCTAGACTACATTCTGAGCTTGGTCTCTGAGGATGATCTGGGACCCTTATGTTGGGTGGGAGTGGAAATTGTGGATAATGGAAAAATCACACCCATAAAGAAAATCCTTATGGAGAGTTCTTTTTGTCTCGGAGACTAAAGTTGCATTTGTATGCATGAATAAAAAATAGATTTGTTCCATTAGCCTATCAATATTTAGGAGCTTGTCTAACATCGCCTAAAAATAACAAATGCTTTGTGTTGTATCTAATTGTGTTCCAATTACTATCTAATCTAATTTGTACCATTTCGTGAACAGAACTGTTTCACCTGCTGCAATTTGTGAATAGAGAATCTGCTACTTACAGCCTTTATTTTCTATATCAGGGTTGATTATTATAAAGCAATGATCTCATACAAAGCAATATATAATATGAGGTCCATGCTGTTGACAGAAATGAGACAGGGCCAAAAAAAAAGCCAGCAACTCTGTTACCATATCACTGAGACTGCTGTCTTCGAGTATTTTATTAACTATTCTTGAAGTGCATCCATCAGTTATCTTAAATGATGTTCACAACAGCCAGAGAAATATGCACTGACATCACATTTCTTGAGTATCAGGACAATTAAAAGGAGAAACTTACATAATGTCACTAGCCACAGATAAGACCTCCTATGGAATGCATGCAAAATTCCTCCCTCCATACTCCACATTGCAAATAACATAATAGACCTCTACCCTGGTCTCAATAGCAAAGATGAAATTTACATGAGCATCTTGCTATGCAAATTGCCGACAATTATTTCTGTACATTATAGTGGAAGTCATTGTTGAATGTCAAGCACTTTTGACTTTTGATCATGTACCTACTTGAGAATGTATTACAGATCTATTTTCCTCATCTGTTTGGTTAAACACATGAAAACAATCAATACTAATACACTATGTTTAATGTCAACAAGCACTTTAAAGCACTGGTCTTTGAAAATTCCTCTAGAATTTCCATTTATTAAAAGATTATCCATTACATCTTGCCACATATATCACAAGGTCACTATTCCACAGTGCTCTGATAAAAACAAAATGGCACTATAACTCTTCCTTCTATTACTGGAAGTTAATCGAATTTCTAGCATTACAGCCTAGTATTGGCATTAAAAAGAAAAAGCAGACACAAATGAACATAGACCAGTGGAAAAGAATAGAGAGTTTGGAGCAGAATTCATGCAACTATTTTCATGTTGTTTTTGACAAAGTTACAAAGAATATACACTGGAGAATGCCTAATTTTCAAAATAGTCTATCCATATGCATAATTGTAAACTTTGAGTTTTACCTCCCACCACTTGTAAAGGAATAAAGGCTTATTAAATACTGTTGAAATAAAGATGCAAAACAATCCTACAACAGTTTGATTAAAAAGGGTTATTTATTGGAGGGGGAAAAACTTACAGAACACCGTACTACACCACAGTCCTCTCATCACAAACAGGAAATAGAGAGGCTAGCAGTTGGAACAGGAGCTTGAAGCAATAGAGAGAGAGTAGAGGACTGCCACCACTTTTTAAAATGAATGAAACCATGCCCCAGTGGTCTGGTATCTTAAAGGCTACTGGCTGAAGGAGCAGAAACAGCTCCCATAGCACCTCCCCCTTTTATTTAAGAAAGAAAGTTCTAAAACTACTACAAAATTATATATAGTAAAAACAAATATCCTATTCTTAATTAGCTTAAGTCTTGTATATTAAATAACTTGGCCAAGTCATGAGAGGAAAGTAACAACATTTATCTAATCTTCAACCCTATTGAAGATCTGAGAAGGAAAATAACATTATCTGAGTAATTAGGAAGCAAAATCAAACAACCTCCAAAATATGCAACAAATCACAGAGACAACTGGCTACCTGGGCAATAACTCAAATTCATGTTTGCAGCATTAAAGCAACCAACTTTGGCTAAGGCCTAGAATAACTCACAGATTATTTTTAAAGTCAAGAAATTTTTACCCTGACTTAGCAGGATTTAACAGTACTGCTTATCCATTTCTGGGTACTATGTATTTTGTCAGTAGTTGAGGTATGGGCAGTTCCTTGCCCAGAGGCCAGTTTTGCCAAGAAGACAAGCTCTAGGTGGAGTGTCCTTGGTGCTCGACAATCTCTCAGGAATAGATCATGGTGCCAGTAGCAATTGTGACTCACTACCACAGACCTCTAGGTTAGATTAAATGCCATTTTCTACAGCTCTTTGAAGAGGTTGAAGATTATTTATACATAATATAATCTCTGTATATCTAAAGAACCTGATTAGTCTAACTATAAATATGACAAACATAGATGACTATTGATCTACAATTCTTGATATCTAACTTAAAAACTAAGAGAATAAACAACTGTGCAATAAATGAGGACAATGACCTCCAAATGTAAACAATGCACAAGTATACATTGCAATATGGTAAATATATATATATATAAACAATATATAAGTATTTTAATCAGAGGTAGAAAATTACATTTCAATATGGTAAATATATATCAATACAAATATATATCAATACATAAAAATGTTTTAAACAGAGGTAGAAGCATGCATGCATACAATATTCCATATGATTTAACTTTGTATCCATAAACAAGAATCTATGACAACGTAATTATCTATAAACAATAACTCACAAATACCAATCTATTATCCCATCATCCAATTTTCCCCTTTTTTTTTCAAAAGGATCCCTGAGCTTATAAAATTCCTCCCCCAACCCTCAAATGTATACTAATTATAATCAACCCTTAAATGATGTCTGTAAACCAGAGGACAAACTTTACTGGGAGAGGGGACATCGCCCTCTAGAATTACTTCCAGCTGTCATGGGGGGGGCGACGTTCTTTCTAGGGCATCCTGGGAAAGTAAAACGATGGTTAAATTTCAAGATTAATGTCCAGTAAGATTGAAAATAGTCTCTGAGTATTTTGTGGAGGTCTGGACAGAATGTTGTAAAAGATGTGCACTGTTTCAGCTAGCCAAGTTAAAATCGTCTTGTGTAGCTGGTAAACAAAACAGGTCTTGTAGTAGCGCTATCAGTATCATGATGTCATATCAACCAGGTGGAGTTATTGCTATGGGGCCCCATCTTTTTCCTGGATACTTCAAAGACTACTGCAGGAAAATTCATTGTTCATTGTGGAAAACTTAAAACTTAATTATATAGACATATACGGTTGTATATATTAAATGAAAGGCATGATAAAGACAAAAATAAATATGAAGAAAGGCAAAGATGACTGTTCAGTCTCCATGAGTTCGTAGGCTTTTTGTGGGGGGGATTGTTGTTAAATTCTAACTTTACTCCATGGTGAGTACTACAAAAGCATTTGTGCTACTATGTT
>JAQHUG010000270.1:1780455-1795541 GCA_028555095.1 Dicrostonyx torquatus | reverse complement strand
TGGGCATCGAAGAGGCTCCTTATGGAGTTTGCTAGCCATTTGGGCAAGAAACTGCTCTTGCCTGGACTGCTTAAATGGACACAAAGAACCCACAGAAAGAGAACTGCTGAACTTGACTAAAAGTGAGATGATCATTCAGGATTCCTGCTTCATAAAAGTGTCTGTAAGACATTCTGCAGGATACAAAAGAAAGTGACTAAACTCTCTTTGAATTTTCCTGCTTCATGGAAATGTCTGCTGGATGCTATGGGCCTGTAGGCTGAAGACGGATGCCCTAACAGTACAGAAGAACTTTGGGTGACTGTACAGGCAGCGAGATGTCTCTGTCATTTCTAGAGTTTTAGAATTTGCTTACTTCTTGTTTACTTGGATAATATTGTATCCTTCTGGTGTCCTTGATGAAATTGAAGAATGGATAGTTATAGTTTTTCTTAGTTATGATAAAAGATAAAATAGATATAAATATTGTAACTGTAACTCTTACTTGATACCTGTTTTATTATATGTAACTTTACTATGTTAAAATGAAAGCCTTTTTTGTTTAAACAGAAAAAGAGGAAATGGTGTAGGAGAGTTCTTCTATATTTTGTATTGCTTTCATTTGTTAAATAAAGAGACTTCCTTGGCTTTTTGATAGGGTAGCCCTTAGGTGGGCAGAGTAGATAGAACAGAAGGCTGGGAAGAAAGGAAGTGTGGCAGATGCCATGATGGTCCTACTCAAGTTGGACATATATTAGACTCATTCTGGTAAGTCACAACATGTGGTGATACACAGATTTCTAGATATGGGTTAAAGCAAGATTTGAGAGTTAGCCAAGAAAAGGCTAGAGATAATGGGTCAGGCAGTAATTTAAATGAATCCAGTTCTTGTGGTTATTTTGGGTATAAGCTAGCTAGTGGCTCGGAGCTGTGTGGTGGCAGGACACAGCCTGCACCTCTTACTACAGGATGTCAAGATTCTGGAGTGATAATACTCACATCTTCTCCTGTGTCTATCAAGCCAACAATCACAATTCCATTTATACGTACTCTCAGCTTTGGTGTCTGATCATTTATAGAGGTTTGCCAAAATATATGCTTATTATTTCCTTATTGAATGTCTGACTTATCCTCCAAATTTGAGCCATCATTTAGAATCTTATGGTCTTTCACAGAATTTTCTAGAGTTCTTGATTTTGCTAGTGTGACATGTCCTTCATAGTTACTGGGAATGACTAGGCCACTTTTGGCTTGGAGACTTGTGAGAAGCCCCTCAGGAGTTTCCTGATGGTATCGGGTTGCCTTGTCTGTCTGTTGTTGATCTGCATTCATTGGTCCAATGTCTTCCTTTCCACATCTCCTACATATACCTAAAGTCTGAGGTTTCCTATTCCTGCAATTTCCAGATAGTGTTATTCCTAGAAAGTCCTTGCCTGCAATCCCTTTTTAGGTGTCCTAATTTACCACAATTAAAACATTTAGCAGGTTGATGTCCCCTCATAGCTTTGGAAATCACTTCTCCTACCCAAGATTCGTCATCATAATTAAAGGTCTGAAAATTCAAGGTATGCTGGATCTATTCATCCATAGGTGCTGATCTAAACCTTAAAGGCTGAATTATCTTTTTGCTGTCTATGTTTCTAGTTAGTCTATGTGGCTAACATAGATAAGAACAATGGGTTAATATAAGCTGCAAGAGCTAATAAGAAGCCTGAGCTAATGGGCCAATATCTTTATAACCTAAAGCAGACTCTCTGTGTGATTTTTCTTTGGGGCTTGCCAGTTGTGGAGTACTGAGAGGGACAAAAGCCCCAACAAGCCAGCCCTCATGTTACATTGAAATATGTAAACATAATACATGAAGTAGGAAACTCCATGAAAGAAACTTTTAGGAAATTCTGGAGGACAGTCATATCAAGTCCAGGATATTGTAGATAAGTCCGTGCCACATAGCACAGGCAACAAAAGCTGACTGCTGTGAGGCTCATTCAAGTGACAAGCAATGTACAGAAGAGGGTAAATGACTTTTAAGCTATGCTTTTTTTTCAAGGGACAAATATTCAGCTTATACAAATAATTTCAATAGGTACACAAGAGTAAAAAATAAAATGTGATATCAGAAACATAATTTTAAATGCAAGAAAAATAGTATAAACTTTCTAAGACTCTTCATATCAAATAAGATATTAAGAAATGACTTGAAGAAATCTTGATAAAATATTTAAATATTTATTTCTAGGGTGGGTACAGAGATAAATAGATTAAGTTCAAAGTCAGACATGAATTCAGGGCCAGTGGTTCTATACCATAAATTACATGACAGCCAGTATTATGTGGATAAAGCCTGATGGGGGTGGAGATATCAAAAATAATTCAAGGACACATTCTGATATAATTGTTTATTATAGAGAAGTATATTCATAAATTATTGAATTGAATTTGCAAAAAGAAGCTGATGCATAGGAATAAATACTGGAAGCAGACAGGATTAAATATTCGAAGCATTATCTCAGTTCTGGACATATGCAAATCTGATGGCACTATATAGTTCCCTAGTGATCTCCTTTTCTGTCCTTCCTCAATACTGTAAAGGGAAATGTAAAACTTCTACCACTGTAGTCCCTACTTCATAATAGAATCTGGTAGAGCATCCAAAGTTCTTCATGGTGTTACTGGTGAGTAAATTTCTTCACTTATTCAAAACACCTTAGACTGGCCTACATCTTCCATTCTAACAGTTACACTTGCCTTCTCTGTATTCCCTGGCTTCCCATGCCTGTCTCTTTCTGTTTGTTCCCCATGCTATTTTGAAAAAAAGGTACCAATTTTACTCTACTCTTAAAATCCTCTCTTGTGACTTTTATAATTTCTTTAAAACACACAAACTGTAAGTTCAGAGAGAGATTACACTCTGATTGACTTGGAGAATTATCAAGTTGCAGATAAATACTAAGACATGGAGGTTTCCCAGTGAGGACCTTAGTATGTGGCCCTGATGTTCATCACCTTCTCTTAAACCATCTCTCTACATTTGGTGTCATCTACAATGTACTTCTTACTTTGTCTCAAATGCTTGTGCTGCTTGCTTCCATTACATCCGTAAACTGTTGTATATCAATCCAGAACATTTCCAAAATATTTGTGTGCTTTATGAATAGCTTATTTTTCTTACAGTACGAATCTGTCACCCTATAAAATCTAGTGTTCTATAGGATTTGATATATCCTGTTATTATCATTAGTGTTATTACCTCTACATCTTTCTCCCAGAATTGCTTTCCCATCTTCCTCATGACTGAGACATTTCTTTTCCACATTTACCCTGGTACCTGACATTGCCCAGGAGTATGCACGGGGAACTGCATGATGATAGCTTCCAATAGCAGATCTGTATTGACAATAAACACTTGTGAACTCACACCTCACTTCTACAACTCAGTATTAACACTGGCTCATTTTCCCCCTTGTTTTCAATTGTATATTTTAACAAAATTTCAGCTGAAACCTGAACATTTTGGATATCAGGAGATAAGACAGCATGTACTAGCCATACCTCTGTCTTCCCTGATACTATCCCTGCAGAGTAGGGAAGAGCACTGTTCTGTTTCTGCTAGGCAGGGCAGACTACATGGCTGGTGTCTAAAAATCATTTTTGCCATAGAATGGCAATAAAAATCTGGATTTTCTGAGTTCATTGGCTGGGTGGAGAGAGAATGCCAGCTCTGGTGTGGCAGAATTACTGTTTCCTCGTGTTCTTCAGAACAGACACAGGGGCAAATTGTGGACTCCAACCAGGATCAGTGAGGGCCCGGCCTCCCCTGTTGGCCTCTGTAAAATGGGCTGGAAGCCATGTCCTCTTACACAGACATATCTGAAATGCCAGGACCCACAGTTTTCACAGATCCAATGTGTAAAACCACTGCTTTTCCATGGTGTACTGTAATAGCTTGGATGATGGGCAGGTATCCTGTCTTCCTAAACTAGCTTGCCAAAATTCACCACGGAGAGAGGGGAGCTTTATCAAACCTTCAAGAAGACAATATCCCCACAGCAGACATCTCCAGCATGTCTGCTTTTGTCATTTTCCAATATTTCTACTTTCTTTGCTATGTATAACATTAACATTTCAGTTTCTCCTTCACAAAAAATAGAAATGAGTCTTTTTTTCACCATGTCATCCTCCTGCCCTGATTCATGCATAAATTCTTTATTTGTTGATTTTTTAAATGTAAACAATTTATTAATTTACTATATGCCTCATTAATTTCTTCTTTCCTTGTTGTAGTTTAAATGTATGCTCCCTTAAAACTCACAAATTAAAGCCTCATCATCAATGCAAATGATCCTCAACTAAGGTGGGTTTGTGGGGATGGTTTTCTTGTCTTTGGTTTTTCTCCTCCTGGAATGCAAGTGTTCCAAGACCCACTTCAGAAGGAGAGAATGGTCTTTACCAGAGAGAAAATCTGTTGATTCCTTGTTCTGGGTCTCTTCAGACTCAAGAATTTTGTGTAAATGTTTGTTTTTTCTTCACTACCCAGTTTATGGTACTTTATTATATTAACACAAAAATATAATGTTTTCACTTTAACTAGAAATGTAATGTTTTCTAGAGCAGTGACCACTGTCTGAGGCTCCTTCTCATGGTCATCAGGTTTGTATGACTCCAGAAACAAATTATCACTGACCCGGAAGCCTAAATAAACAAATGCTTATTTTATAATTTTTTTTGGTCTTTGACTCCTATGATCCAGAGTGAGTGTCTTAGTTTCTTTTCAATTGCTGTAACAAGTGCCATGACACCTTAATAAGCTGAAAATGAAATATTTAATAGAAATTATAGTTTCAGAGGGTTAGTGTCTGTGATGACAGAGCAAAAACATGGCAACAGGAACAGCATATCTTGGTCCTGGAGCAAGTGGCAGATATAGAGTGTGAACAGAATAGCTGGAGTCTTTTGAAACATTAAAGTTAGCCCCCAGGGGCACACCTCTTGCAACAAAGGCACACCTCCAATAGTTGTTGGTTCTTTTTCCCTTAGCTCTTTGCTATTTGCTCTTTTGCACATTCAGCCACACAGCTCTCAAATTAATCAGACAGAAGCTTATTATTTCTTAAATACTCCCAGCTTTAGCGTGGCTTGTTTCTTGACAGCTTTTCTTTTTCTTTTTTTCCATCATTTTATTTTTTTTAATTATTTAAACTGGTTTCCACATTACTACTTCCTCCTCTCCTCCCACTCTCCTCCCTCACCTTCCACAGACCCTCCCACTCCACCCACTCCAATCCAAAGAGAGGGCCATTCACCCTGCCCTATGTAAAGTCCCAGGCCCTCCCTACTATGTACAGTTTGAGCAGGGTTTACATCCATAAGGAATAGGATCCCAAGAAGCTGGTACATGCAGTAAAGACAAACCCAGTGTCACTATCAGTGACCTCACAGTCAGCACCAAATGTCAAACCTCTTCAAAGGGGCTTGGTTGTTCCCATGCTCGTTCACTCCAAGTCCAGTTGGAGTTTGTGAGCTGCCATTAGTTAAAGCAAACTGTCTCAGCGGATGAGCCCCTCATGGTCTTGAATTCCTTGCTCATACTCTCACTTCTTCCACTCTTCAGCTGGATCTTGGGAGCTCAGTCCAGTGCCCTGATGTGGGTCCTTGCTTCTGTTCCCACCTGATGTTGGATTAAAGTTTTATGGTGATATTTAGGATAATCAAATGTCTGACTACAGGATAAGGTCAGTTCAGACACCCTCTCCTCTATTGCTTAGGGTCTTAGCTGGGGTCATCCCTGTGGGTTCTTGGGCATTTTTCTAGGGTTGGGATTCTTGCTAACTCCATAATGGCTTCCTCAATCAAGATATCTTTTTCCTTCCATTCCTATCTGTCCTTCCTCCATCTCGACTATCCCATTCATTCAAGTTCTGCTCAATACCTCCTTCTCCCCTTCTTTCTACCCCCACCTCCCTACTCTCAAATTTTTTTCTGATTCCAATTTCCAGTTGGGTCTATATATGTTTGGCTTTGGGTTCAACTTATTACTTAGTTTCTCTAGGTTCATAAACTGTAGGCTCAATGCCCTTTGTTTATGGCTAGGATCCACTAATGAGTGAGTACATACCATATTCATTTTTATGGGGAGGTCTGTGTTTCATCACTCAGGATAGTGTTTTCTAATTCCATCCATTTGCATGCAAAATTCAATATGTCATTATTTATTACCGCTGAGTAGTACTCTAATGTGTAGATGTGCCACACTTTCTTTATCCATTCTTCAGTTGAGGGGCATCTAGGTTGCTTCCAGGTTCTGGCTATTACAAATAATGCTGCTATGATAATAGTTGAACAAATGCTTTTGTAGCATGGTTGAGCATCATTTGGGTATATCCCCAAGAGTGGCATTGCTGGATCCTGAGGTAGGTTGATTCCCAGTTTTCTGAGAAACTGCCACACTGATTTCTAAAGCAGTTGCACAAGTTTGCATTCCCACCAGCAATGGATGAGTGTTCCCCTTGCTCCACATTCTCTCCAGCATAAACTATCATTAGTGTTTTCTATCTTAGCCATTCTGACAGTAGTAAGATGGTATCTCAGTGTTGTTTTGATTTGCAGTTCCCTAATAGTTAATGAATTTGAACATGTCCTTAAGTATCTTTTGGCTGTTTGAACTTCTTCTGTTGAGAATTATCTGTTTATCTCAGTACACCACTTTTTAATAGGGTTATGTACAATTTTAATGTTAAATTTTTTAAGTTCCTTATATATTTTGGAGATCAGTCCTTTGATTGATGTGTTTCTTGGAAACAGCAGAATGCTGGATCCTTTTTTGTATCCATTCTCTTAGCCTGTGTCTTTTTATAAGTGAATTGAGAACATTCATATGTGATATTAATGACCAGTGGTTGTTAGCTCTGGTTTCACTATTTGCAGATTATATGATAGTTTATATAAATGACCCCAAAATTTTGAAGAGGGAACTTTTACAGCTAATAAACCTTTTAGGTAATGTGGCAGAATCAACTAAAAAGATCAGTAACTCTCCTATATACAAATGATAAAGGTGCTGAGAAATCAGAGAAACATCACCATTTTAAATAACCATACACAGCATAAAATACTTTGGGATAACACTAACTAAAGAAGTGAAAGACCCATACAACAAGAAATTTAGGTCTTTGAAGAAAAAAAATTGTCAAATATATCAGAAAATAGAAAAATTTCCCATGCTCTTCAATAGGTAGGATCAACATAGTAAAAATGACAATTTTGTAGACCAAAATTCTACAGATTTAGTGCAATCTCCATCGAAATCCCAAAACAATTCTTCACAGATCTTGAAAGAACAACTTTATATGAAAAACAAAAACTCATAATAGTCAACACAATCCTCTTTAATAAAGGATCTTCTGGAGGCATCATCATCCTTGGCATCAAGCTCTATTATAAAGCTACAGTAATGAAAACAGCTTGGTATTGACACAATAACAAACAACTTGTCTAAAGTAATCCAATCAAAGTGTCTGATATTAGTACACATACTTAAGAACTCCTGAATTTTGACCAAAAAAAAAAGCTAAATGCATACAATGGGAAAAAGAGAGCATCTTCAACTAATGGTGCTGACATAATAGGATGTCAGTATGTAAAGAAATGCAAATAGATCCATATTTATCACCATGCACAAAATTTAAGTCTCAATTGATCAAAGACTTCAACATAAATCCAGTCACACTTAACCTCATTGAAGAGAAAGTAGGAAGTAACCTTGACTAGACATAGGAGACCACATCCTAAACATAACAGCAATAGCACAGACACTCAGAGAAACATTGAATAAATGGGACCTCCTGAAACTGAGAAGTTTCTGTAAGGCAAAGGCCATCTCTAAGACAAAATGTCAGCCTACTGAGTAACAAAAGATCTTCAATAATGCCACATCAGACAGAGGGCTGATCTCCAAAATATATAAAGAGTTCAAGAAACTAGACCTCACATGACCAAATAGTACAATCAAAAAATGGGATACACATCTAAACAGAGAATTCTAAAAACAAAAATTACAAATGGCTGAAAGACGTTTAAGGAATTGTTCAATATACTTAGTCATCATGGAAATGAAAATCAAAAAACTCTGAGTTACCATGTTACACAAGCCATAATGAATAAAATCAAAAATACCAATGACAACTCTTGCTGGAGAAGATGTGGAGTGAGGGAAACCTTCCTCCATTGATGGTGGTATTGTAAATTTATACAGCCAGTTTGGAAATCAAAATGTCAAATTCTCAGAAAATTGGAAATCAGTCTACCTCAGGACATAGCAATACCACTCTTGGGCATAAACCCAAAAGAGGAACACTCATATCACAGGACATTTGCTGAACTGTGTTTGTAGCTGCATTATTCATAATAGCCAGAACCTAGAAACTGAATTATGGATAAAGAAAATGTAGTACATTTGCACAATGGAGTACTACTCAGTGCTAAAAGATAAGGACATCTTGAAAATTTCATGCAAATTCATAGGGAAAAAGCATCCAGAGTGAGGTTATCCAGATCCACATAGACAAACATGGTATGTACTCATTCATAACTGGATAATAGATGTAAAGCAAAGGATAACTAGCTTGTAGTCCATGATACTTGAGAAGCTAGGTGACAAGAAGACATACATGAATCCCCCTGTGAAGGAAAAGCAGAAAAGACTTCCTGAGATAATTAAGGGAGTGGGGAGAAGGGAGTATGGAATTTGAGTAGGAGGGGAGTAATGGAGGGCAGAGAAGAACATGAGGGAATGGGATGCTCAAGAAGGGGGAAAGACAATAAGGGAGAGAAAGGAAAGCAATATCTTAATTTAAGGAGTCATTAAAGGGCTTGGGAAACATTACACTAGGGAAATTACCAGGAATCCACAAAGATGACTCCAGCTAAGACTATGAACAACAGTGGAGAGGACACCCAAATTGGACATCCCCTGTAATCAGATTGATCGCTACCTTAATTACTATCATAGAAACTTCAACCAGATTTTATTGTGGTCTACAATTTTCTCTACTCCCCTCCCTGCCTCTCGCCGCCCCCTAAAAAAAGCAAATTAACACAGGACTCATTAGATTCCCTGGAGGTAAAAACAAAAAAAGTAATAATAGCCTTCCCCCTTGTGGAAACTGTAGTAGTAACCTGTTGGCTCATAGGCACTTATGGATGTCATGGAAGTAAATAAATGAACCTTAAAGAGCAAAAAAATAAGGAAAGAATGAGAGAAAGAAAGAAAGAGAGAGAGAGAGAAAGAAAGTAAAGGAAAGAAAAGCAAAAAGGAACTTCAACTGGCACTGATGGAAGAAGATACAGAGATCCACAGTGAAGCACTGGGCTAAACTTTCTGAGACCAGTCCAAGAGAGGGAGGAGTAATAACATAAGCAAATAGGTCAAGACCATGATGGTGATATCCTATCCTGAGCTGACCTGAGCTAATGGAAGCTTTCTGACTTGGGACTGATAGCATGGGAACATGTATAGGACCAGGATTTATCCCCAGTGTTTTAATAGGCATAGTAGCACATTCTTTTTAGAAGGATACCTTGCTTAGCCTAGATGTAGGGAGGAGGACCTTGGTAATGCCTGGAATTGAGGAGGCAGTCTTTGTTGCCTCCCCATGGGAAGCTTTACTCTTTCTGAGGAGTGGATGAGGATATGGGACAATTGTGGGGGTAGCAGGAGGAGGGGAGAGAGTAGGAATGGGGATTGCTATGTAAAATGAGAAAACATTGTATAAGAAATTCTTAATGAAAAATAGAATAACAGAAAGAAATGAAAAAAGAATGAGGACAAAGGGCATTAATTTGCAGCTGAAATGCCTTGCTTTTTCTGTCAACACAACCATGAATTCCACTTGAAACTGTTCAACTTTTTCTTGACTAAAATTCAGATCATAACTTTTCTTGTGTGTCTTTTGCTACAGATGGCATTTGTCCCAGTCAGAAAGCACTGAAGCTTCAAGCAGGCATTAACTTTATCCATTTTGATGACAGATTTTATTCAACCATTCTTTTATTCGTTGTCTTGGCAAATACCTGTTACATTTCACAGACTGTTGTAAGATATAACAATATTCCAATTGTCAACAAAGGCACGTGTTTCTTTTCTGGCTTTCTCAAATGGCTGGAGAAACTACTGCCCAGCTCTTGAATAGATAACACTGAAGAGGGATCCAGCTGCACTGTGCAGACCAGTAGCTTTAGAGTATGAGACAAACAAGGATGTAAACAATACCCAGCTGATCCACTAATTCCACAAATGCTGAGTGTTTACTGTGCCCCATGATGGTCCCAGCAGTTACTGCATCTCAGTGAATAAATAGTACAAATATTTTGGCTCTCCCAAATGCTGTAATAGGAATCCTAGATAATCACATAATATAAGGTTAAAAATAAACTGTTTTCTTTTATTAAAAGTAGCTTGTTAATGTCTAGGAGCACAGGGAATGGTGACAAGCTAGGGGAGAATATTTTACAGTAATAAAGAGGTTGGTTAAAGATACCACTTAAATATGTAAAGGAATTAAGCAAACAAATATTTCATTTAAAATCTATTGGTTCATTTTGCTGATTTCTTTTTTTATTTTTATTATTATTATTTATTCATTTTAATTCTATGTGCACTTGAGACCTAGCTCCTGGAGTCCAGTCTAGAGAGGGAGGAGCAATAAATGAGCAAAGGGGTCATGACCATGATGGGGAAACCCATAAAAACTAGGTGATCTGAGTTAGTGTGAGCTCACTGAATCTATACTAACAGCTAGGTAACATGAATAGGACCAAACTAGGCACTGTGAGTACTGGTAAAACTTTTATGGCTTTGGACGTCTGTGAGGCTACTAGCTATGGAATTGCTATTTATCCCTAGAGAATGAATTGAGTTTTTGGAGACCATTCCCAATGAAGGGGTACCTTTCTTAGCATAGATACTGGGAGGAGCCTCAAGAGATATGACATTTTGTTGGTTACCAATGGGTAACCTCACCCTCTCTAAAGGGTGGAGAGAATTTGGGGGGAAGGGGAAGAGGAGAGGGAGAGCAAAATGGGATAGGTATGTGCTGCACCAGCACAGCAACAATTTTTCTGAATGAAGGACATCAGTATTAATGCACAGCACAACTTCAGGTTCTGCAGACAAGCCTTTTTTTCCATTTTATCACACAGTATATATATAGCCCTCAGCAGGGGAGGCCAAGTCAGCAAAAGTAGGAAGCTCATCACCTTAACTCACATGGCTTGAGGGTAAACATCCTTAGAAACATTGCTGAAAACAACACATTGTTCTTGTTTTTGTTCCTGTTTTCAACCAACCACAAGAGTGCAAAACAGATCAAGTGGGGGTGTGAAGGGCTGTCTTCAAGGGACCCAACAATCTCCCTCTTTTTATTTTAAAAGCATGAGAGTCCCTGTCTTAGGAGTCCCCCAGATAGAGACCCTTACCTGTCTACGGGAGGCCTTAATCCCTGTCTTAGGTGAGCTCTCTATACCAGGGCAGTTGCCCATCGTAGGGATCCCTCATGACTTCTGCAGCATCTGCAGCCAGACTTGGGGCACTTTCTGATTACCGGAAGACAGCCCGAGCAACACTTTTTAAGTGACAGTGTTTTGTACATGGGATTGCTGCAGAAAGCGGCAGAGAATCCAAAAACAAATAACACCAATAATAATAGCAAAATTAGCACAAGTGAGAGCATTCCAAACAATCACAGGACTCAGCCCCCAAGCTGGGCCATGGCATTCCACCGACCGGGACAAAGCAGGGACCCGTGTGCTATTAATACTAACAATATGATGAGATGTCTGCAGACATGCATTTAACTGTTTAACCATATTAGAAGCATTTACAACAATAGCAGGTGTAATGTACAAGATATTTGTTGCAGGAGCCAAAGGGAATCCACTTGTTCCTGCAAAAGCACAGTTGATCCAAATTCAAAAGTCCAAATCCAATATTAAGAATGAAAAATATTGCCCTCCAAAGTGCCATTCCACATTACAAAGAAAAATGGGGCAGGAATGCAAACAAAGGATTGAATAGTATAACAAATCAGGCTCCTGAGTGATACATTCTCCCCACATAATTATGGAGTGGAGACTAAAATCTCTATCAGCAAACCAAGACCAAGGAGCAGGCTTGGGACCATAGGTCAATCCTCTTTAAGAATGGGATGCAGTATATTTCTAAATCCTATCACCCTACTATAAGTATGATTAATAGAAGCATTATGCAATAATAAACATCCATGATGAAAGGAGGTTATGACAGGTTAGCAAAAAGTAAGAGAAAGTAGGGTCTATTTCTACTAACTGGCATTAAAAGTGGGGGGTTTCTCACTAGACTCCCCATCAATGGTGATTTTGTTGTTGTTACCAGAGTCATCACCTGAAGCAGAAGGAGCATTGTGTTCTTCATCCTGGGTCACCGGCTGTATGCACCACTGTGGCACCCAAATTGGTTTATCAACTCCTGGAGGAAAAACACATGCAGCCCCCTTCACCCATGCCAACAAGGGGGTTGGTTCCATCCATCTTCCTGTTTGCAGATCTTTCCAACGAACCCATCCTAGGCTCTGAGCCCTAACTTGTGTATGGTGCTCCATAGACGAGTGCCCTTCAGCATCCACAGTCAAAAAATTTAAAATAAAGAGAAAGGTGGATAATTGAGTTGCTGGGGAGAATACGAACTCCCCCCATTTTATGTTTTGAAAATATTGCTTGAGGGTCTGATTGCCTCTTTCCTCAATTGCTTGACCCATTGGGTTATACAGGATGCCTGTTTTATGAGAAATTTCATAGAATGAACAAAAGGAAATTGTTTTTTGCTGATATAATGTGGGCCATTATCTGTCTTAATAAACTCAGGTTTGTCCATATAGGCAAAAGCAGATAAACAGTGTGCAATGGCATCTTTTGCTTGTTCTCCAAAATGCAAGGATGTGAAAATTACTCCTGAAAAGGTGTCTATTGATACATGGACAAACTTAAGTTTCCCTGTGGCGGCAGGTGTGTAACATCCATTTTTCCAGTGGGCCCCCTTTTACATCGTGGGCAATTTCTTGGTCTGGCTGTAGCTCCCCGAGGAGCTGGTTTTTTTTTTTTTTTTTTTACTATTTTTTACTCTCTCTTACTCTCTCTCTTTTAAATGTCCAGGTGTACCACAGTTAAAGCAGGTTTTATCCCCAGTTGTCCAGGGTCTTCATCCATGCCTGATGGCATTGGCAATCATCAGACCCTGAATGAGGTGCCCATCAATATTCCAGCATATCTGGATGTATTCATTTAAGCTTTTTGCCTTTTGTGGCAGCAAGGCTTTCTTACAGTATTTATTTGCATTCTCAAATGCCAGCTGTTTAACTATGGTCATAGCTGTGGTCACATCACCAAACAATCTCCCTGCCAACTGAAGTAGCCTATCCACATAGTCCTGAAATGATTCTGAAAGCTCTTGTAAAACTTTTGACAGCTGATCCCCATGGCCTTGTTTGGCAGGGCTATCCAAGCTTTGGTAGCTGCAGCCACCATTTGGAGATATACGGCAGGATTGAGCACAGTTTGATTGGCCAAGTCAGCATAAGCTCCTGCTCCAGTTAGCATGTCTAGATTGTGCTGTGCTTGTCCTGCTTGAGCATTTAACCTAGCTGTTTGTAAACAATTTTCTTGATAGTCTCCCCTCCACAATAAGTAATCTCCTCCTGATAGTACTGCACGGCATAGCTGCTGCCAATCACTAGGTGTAAGATTCAATGCCGCAAAAGATTCTACTATGGCAAGAGGAAAGGGGACCTGAGCACCGTATGCCAACACAGCCTCTTTCAATTGTTTCATCTCCTAAAGCTCAAGGGCACATGTTGTATCAGCATCTGTCCTGGATTGTTCAGATCAGGTACATCTATGACCAGAGAAACTGTGTGCCAGGGCTGAAAACAGACACTTCCTCTTCTTCCTGAGCTCTCTTCGGCCTCCCACTCATCTGTCAGTCACCAATGGGACTCCCTCCTTTCCCCAATCCTCATTATAAGCAGGTGGGGCTGATGGCACACATAAAGAATCCTTCACCTTATAGTGCTTCAGCCTTTTCTAAATATCTTAATTTCCTGCATTAGTTGTTCTTCCTCAGCACATAAACTATCCTCTGCACTAGAGCTGAGGATGTTTTCCCCATTTTCTGACTTGAGGTTATTGCTATCTGTATTGCACCCAAAAGCAGGCAGACTTTGGCGCTTGCCCTGGTCCTGTGTCAGATTCCAAAGTTCTCCCTGGTACCCCTGACATTTATTTTCAGTCCCAATGAGACTCTTCTGTCAATCCTATGGACCAGCCAGTCTCCTTCTCCTGTATTTCTTCAAGTATTTGGCCTCACCTTCACTTTGTCAGTAAGCAGGGCATTGTGGACCATGCACCACAGCGAAAAGGTAGATATAGGAAAGCTATCAGACCCTCCTTTTGCAGTTATTTCTGCAAATCTCTTTTTACCTGTTTCCCATCAGAGATGTTCAAACCTCCACCTGTCAAAAACCATGGGCTTGCTGCGGCTATATTCTTAAGAAAATCCTCTATAGTTCTCTTTCAACGTCGTTTCTTGTTGCTCTAACAATTTAGTTATGTGATACATCAGGTCTTTCTTACTGCTTGTGGATCCCATTTATACCCCAATCTGTCTTTACTGGTCTAGGACAACCCTGTCTGCTACCCCTTCTTTCTCAGATCTCAGTGGGACCTCCACTTTGCCATGCCTACATGGTAACTGTACTTCTTCTGAGTGAGGGATGTTGGGATTAATACACAGCACAACTTCAGGTTCTTCAGACAAGCCTTTATTCCACTTTCTCACACAGTATATATAACCCTCAGCAGGTGAGGTTGAGCCAGCAAAAGCAGGAAGCTCATCACCTTAACTCACATATTTTGGCGTAAAGATCCTTAGAAACATTGATGAAAACAACATATTATTCATGGTTTTGTTCCTGTTTTCAACCAACCACAAGAGTGCAAAACAGATCAAGTGGGGGTCTGAAGGCCTGTACTCAAGGGACCCAACAGGTATGTAAAATAAAGATTATTTCTTTTTTTTTTTT
>JAQHUG010000270.1:1745294-1774620 GCA_028555095.1 Dicrostonyx torquatus | reverse complement strand
AGGGGAGGGGATGTCTCCTACTCTAGCAGGGAGGCTGGGGGCTAGTGTCGAACTTACCCTGAGTTTAGCCGGTGGATCCTAAGCGGTGGCACTCACCAGGAACCCGCCGCCATGAAAAGGGAGAAGATTATTTCTTAAAAAAAACCTACTGTTTTATGTCTTACTTAGGGATTTTATTGCTGAGAAGAGACACCATGACCATGACAACTCTTATAAAAACTTTTAACTTGGTGGCTTGCTTACAGTTCAGGAATTTAGTCCATTATCATCACGTTTGGAAGCAAGGCATTTTTCAGGCATACATGATGCTGGAGAAGTTGAGTTCTACATCTTGCAAGCAACAGGATGTGGTCTGTGACACTGGGCAGCATCTTGAACATATAAAAGACCTCAAAGCTCACTCCACAGTAATATACTTTCTCCAACAAGTTAACACCTTCTCCAACAAGGCCATACCTCCTAAAGGTCACTCCTTTTTGGGCCAATTTTATTCAAACCATTACAGTTGGCTACCTGATTTTTCTAAATGATAGTTTAGTAATGATCTTTATGATATCAAAAGTGTCTAAATATCATATATTTCACAAGTATTTAATCAATACCTTCAACATATATGAAAATATGAATCAGCCTTGTAGGGGATCAATACATAAACAATTTGATATAAATCTTCAGTGTAAAATGTAAAAAAGACTCTGACATAAATGTAAAAAAGACTGACATAAATTCTAACTCAGGCTGAAATGGTAAGTGATATGCACTCTGTCTTTTATCTAGAAGTGAATAGTTCCAAGTGACCCTGAATTTCTGCTTTTTATATTCCTAAGATAAGGAAATACATCATATGAAAAAAATGGTAAGTAATTTAAAAATTGGAGAAAGTGTCAGTGGCTCCCATATAAGCAATCTGTATTCTCATTTAGAGACTCTTCCACCCTGCTCCTGCAATCTGTTTTCTTTATCCCCAATATAAATAAGGCCTCTACCATCAACTCACTTCCTGCCATGCTTAGAAACCTACGTGAGAGTTGGACGACCTTACCAATGATTTGCTTTACAATTAGCTTTCAGAGCTTCTTAATTCATAAGGATTTTAGTAAGCATAATGCCATAATTTTAATCAAATTACTGTGTAATCTATATTTTAAGAAAAGATAAAATAGTAAACCATATAGAACTATCATGTTTATTACTATAAATAATCCTCTTGCTACACATATATTCATTAATCTTTTATGTTTTTGAGATAATTCTTTTACCTGTTTTAAACATCTCTCTTGTAACTTCTCAATATTCCTTTCTAAAAACACAAGCCATTTTTAGTGTCAAATTTTTTAACCCTTTCCAATAATCCTCAAAATTTTATCTACATAGATTTTTTTTTTCATCTCAAACATTCATCCTATAAATCTAGAGCACTAACAACAGCTGAGGCCAATCTGGGCTCTGGAATTCAAGGAGAAACAAAGCATACTTAATAGATTTCATCCCTTCAATCTCAGAACTGACTTCATTTGGGCCCTGTTCACAAATTCTTAGCAATATAATTGCAATTGCTTTTATGTCTCTCTTTCTTCCATTCATCTGCTCCCCTTCTGTAAAGATAATGACAGCCTATATAAGATACATGTAATTATACATAGGCAGATGTGCTTTTAGTGGCTTTTGTAAAGTTTGACATCAGGTACACCCAATTCAAAATGAGAATATATGAACGCTTCTGAATCTCAGCATGGTAAAAGCAGTAATTACTCGGTGTCCTTATTGTGTGTTCTGTGCAGGGATACCTTCTGCCAAATCTCACTGTAAAGACTTGAGTTGTTTACAAGTGTCTCAGCTCACTCATTCTCTGTTGAATCAGGCTGAATCATTGCATATAGTGACTGTCTTAATTCACACACACCCTTAGATAGATACTAAGAAAGATATGTCTTTTTTACCTGAATCATGTTGAATAAAATATAGAAGTGTTGAATGTGTGCAGGATTAGGCCACTATGAAGAGCAGACTCAGGGTAAACAAAGTGAAAAATGTCTAATTCTTCCTCCCAAATTTGTTTTTATTAATATTTCTAAGTTCTCAGTTTGGCCCTGTCACTCAGTTACTCAGTGGTTACACTTCACAGATCCTTAGGTTGGCACATAAAGTGCCCATCATTTTTGATAGCTTTTTACTTGCCAGATTTGTAAGAAATCTTTCATTGTAACAGACCTGACTCATAATTATTAAATTTCCCATTGATACCTGTGTTCTTCATATCTCTGTTTTGGTTTTATTTTGTTAGTATGTGGCTTCCACTTTTATTTCCCAGCAAATATTCACTGTGTATAGTGAAAAACTCACTTACACATAAAGATTTACTTTCTTTGAAAACACTTTCCTATGTTTCCCTGGAGAAGTACACTGGTTGTTATCAAGTCTCCTCTGCTACACTCTTGGTCTTCATATTCCTGATGAGCTTTGTGGATTTTGCTCCATCTTTCTTCAATTCTCAGTTGCCAGCTCTCCACTGAAATAGAAGAGTCTTCCTCAATCCCTGAGTGTTCCTATGCCTGACATAATGTTTTCACACATTAAGTACTAGCCTGGGTGCTAATGTGACCACAACCTCCAATGAACAGAGATGAGATAATGGGTATTGCCAGTAGTGTCACTCCTAACATAAATGGGATTAAATGCCTTGTAAAAACACACCTAGGGCAATGCCTTCTCCAGACCTTGTAAATAATAAGCTTTATCCTGTAGACCCAAAGACCTGAAATTGAATACTAGAGATGCCACTGTATGTTTTAATTGAGGAGCTTCACAACAAACATAACCTGATTCTTAGAAAGGGCACAAACATTGACTTCCAAACACAGTGCTTCTGGGGAGGTAGGGAGAGAAATTCATGTGCTCACTGACCCTTCTCCCCCAAAAAAGCTGCTAGACAGGAACTAAGACAAATAAACATCAAACTTTACCCCATGACCTCCTTGTGGAGGCGGGGGAGTTAGTGCTGCTTTTTTCCTTAAAGATATTGTAGTAGGAGCAACATGTAGCAGTGGAAGGTGAGAGGCAGTATTTGGGCTGTGGCTGCAACAAGAGCAGATGCCCAATAGTAACATGCAATAATTAGCATATCTGTGTAAATGTGTTTCCATGGATATTTAAATACAAAGAAAACCCCACTATAGATGAATGACACTATTCCAAGAATGAGAATTCTGGCCAGATAAGAAAAAACGGAGTGAGCTGAGGGCCAACATTCCTCACTCTGTGATTCTTCATTATGGAAACTACAGTCAGTAATGAGATTCAAGATGGCCACATCCAAGTCAGGAATTTGCTTATACAGTAAATGAATCAAGGATATTTTCCTCAGATTACCTCTGTAATTCATGTCCTAGAAAATCCCTGGATATTTTCCTAAGCTATTTGACAACTGATATCTGAAAATATCATTTGTGATAGATTCATAACAGAAATCTCTGTAAGAGTTAGCCAATAAGAAGTTAGAGCTAATGAGCCAAGCAGTGTTCTAATTAATATAGTTTCTGTGTGATTATTTCAGTTATGGGTGTCCGGGACAAGCAAGCAGCCTTGCAACATCATACCAAGTCTGGACTAGGCAATCCAAGAGGAAGAAAAGAGTCACAAGAGCAGACAAAAAGAGTCAAGGACACTTCTATTCAATTGTTAGGATACCACAAAAACAGCCACAATATAGACACAGAAGACCAATTTTATGTCACTGTGGGCCCTATGCATGCTTGCCACTTCAGTCTCTGTGAACATATATATGCCCTGTTTAGTTGTTTCAGTGGGCAGGGTTCTCCTGGGTCCTCCATCTTCTCTGGCTCCTATAATCTTTCTGTGACCTTTCCTGCAGTTTTACCTAAGCTCAGAGGGAAGGGACCCAATGTAAAATCCCGATTTAGACTCTCTCTGCAATATGTCTAGCTGTGTATCACTGAATCTGCTCCCATCTGCCAGAAGACTAAATCCAAAGAAGGCACCAATCTATAAACATTGTTAGATACCATTTAACTGGTTTTTTTTGTTTGTTTTATTTTATTTTGCTGGTGTGGATTTTAGACCAGTTGTGATTGGTACTATTTTTGGTAATCCAGTCCTTAGTTGCTGAGCATCAAAACAGTGTTGGACATGGACTTCCTCTCATGGAGTGGACAAGTTAGATCAAATCATTTTTGGACTTTTCCACAAGTTCTGTTCATCCATTGCCTGAGCACATCTTGCATTTAAGACAAATTGTAGGTCAAAAGCTTTGTGGCTAGATTGGTGACCAGTTTTTTTTTTTTTTTCAGTATCCTTCAGGATCCCTGACCTCACCAAAGAGACTAGAAAATTAGGGCTAAGTCTCCATGCAGGCACCAGCTTGACTGTTCCACACTCAATGAACTGTGTTTATGTAGTCCTCAGCAATGGGGCCTCTCTATCAGTGTGCATAGAGCATACCACTGTTCTAGGATCAGTGTCGGTTGTTTGGGTATTTTCACAGAAACCCCTCAGACAACAATTCAACAAAATGCAACTGGTCCCAGCACTGGAGTCTTGCCACCCTACAAGAGATGGTAGTTAAGACTCCACATCCTTCATTACTAGGAGTCCTCACTATGATTGCCCTCATAGATCCCAGGAAGCTCCCACAGCACTAGGTTTCACCCTACCAATGCTCCCCAATTCTCTCCCTCTACTCCAGCTCTCCTCCTGCATCCTTCCTCCCATTCTCTTTCCTACCCACTCCCAGTCAAATATAAGATAAAATCTCAAAGTAGTTATCAGCTATTTGATTTATTATTTGATTTTTTATTGATAATTCTTTGTTTATATCTGTTCCCCCATTTTTAATTGCTTTATATGTTTGTATATTTTGATGTCTAGTTGTTTAAGTACTTTATATATTTTGAGTATTGTTCATCTATGGATGTGGTGATGGTAAAAAAACTTTTCCAATTCTGTAGGATTTGTATGATTGATTGTGTCCTTTGCCTAACAAAAGCTTTTCAGTTTCATGAAATGCAATTTATTTGTTGTTGATCTTAGTACCTATGCTATCATTGTTCTCTTCAGAAGGTTGTCACCTGTGCCAATGTATTGAAGGCTATTCCTCATTTTTTTTCTCCTATCAGGTTCAGTGCATCTTGTTTTCTGCTGAGATTTTTGATCCACTAGAGCTTGAGTAGTGTGAAGTGTGAAAATCATGGATCTATGTGTATTCTTCTATGTCCAGTTTCATCAGCACAATTTTTGAAGATGCTGTCTTTTTTTCCAGTGTGTATTTCTGGCTTCTTTTTCAAGAAGGATTAAAAAAAGATGCCTATATTTGTGTGGATTTATCACCAGGGCTTTGATTCAATTCCTTTGAGCAAAATGTCTGTTTTTGTGCCAATACCATATGGTTTTTATTACATTAGGTCTTTAATACAACTTAAAATCAAAGATGGTGACACTTATAGCAGTCCTTTGGTTGTTCAAGATTGTTTTAGTTATCTGGGGTTTTTGTCTTTTCATATGTACTTGAAAATTGTCCCTTTAAAAATCTGTAAAGAATTGTGTTGGAATTTTGATTGGCTGTTGCATTAAATTTTTAGATTGATGTTTGTAGCATGGTCATTTTACTATGTTAATCAATCCTGGTGATCCATGAACATCCATTTTTTTAATATATCCTTCAATTTCTTTCTTCAAAGACTTGAGTTTTTTGTTATACTAATATTTCACTTGCATGGTTAGGGTTACCCCAAGATGAGACAGAGTTTCTTTGTGTAGTCCTGGCTATCCTGAAACTTGCTCTGTAGATCAAGCTGGCCTCATACTCAAAGAGCTTCCGTTTTCTGTTTGTGCCTCCTGAGTACTGGATTTAAAGGTGTGTTTCATCACAACCATGATATTTTATATTGTTTGAATATATAATAAAATATGTTATTTCTAGGATTTCTTTCTCAGTTCAATTGACATTTTTACATAAGAAAGCTACTGATTTTTAATTAATCTTGTATCCAGCCACTTTGCCAAAAGAGTTATCAGTTCTAGATGTTCCCTGGTAAATACATGCACTACATACATACATACGTATCCTGTAAATACTTATATATATATATATTTATAATAATATTTATAATTTTATATTTTTAAATGTCATATGCAAATAATAATGCTTTGACTTCTTTCTTTCCAATTTGTGTCACCAATTGTGTCTCTTTTTGCTCTAGTTAAAACTTCAACTACTTTATTGAGTAGACATAGCAAGAAAGGACAATTCTGTCCTGTTATGTTCCTGCTTTTACTAGAATTTCTTTGAATGTCTCACCATTTAATTAAATTCAGGCTATTGGCTCACAATAATTTTTATATTATGATGAGGTATGGCAATTGTATCCCTGATCTCTCGAGAACTTTTACCATGAACTGTTGTTGGATTTTATCAGTGGCCTTTTCTGTACTTCATGGGATGATCATGATATTTTTATTCCTTTCTGTTTGTTTATTATGTGGGTCACATTAACTGATTTTTTTATTATGAACCATCTTTGCATCTCTGGGATAAAACCTAATTAATCATGACAAGTGATCTTTTGGTTGTCATCTTGGATCCATCTTGCAAACATCTTATGGAGGATTTTGCTTTGTTCATTATGATAATATTCAGCATCGATAATTGAGTGGACCTCCTTCCTCAAGTGTGATTTGTAGGCCACCATAGTCTTTTTCTCTAATATGTGTTCATTAGGCAGCTTTGAAAATGACAAATTGAAGAAATTCTACTTCTAAAGATGCTGATGTATTTTAAATCAGAAATCTATGTTGGATTTTGCTAAATGTCTTATCTGGGTTTTCCAAATAGCCTTAGGAAGGGAATGATAAAACACATCCTACAACTGAAGTGTCCAGTCTCTAAAGCCTAGGATTTTATTGGTTGTGAGATTCAATGAGTTTAATAAGAAATTGATACATATATAAAACACATTCATGTTTTTCTGAGTGTCAAATCACCAAACTGATGAAAAGAAGTGATGTCGTGACTCATTATATAAAATGGTTTCATCCTATTGAGAAATTTAGAGAACTAGTTGACTATCTGTATTGGAGTCTCCAAGAAGAATCTTAGAAAACAGAAGAAAGTGTTGCCTTCCAAAAGCTTCTGGAATGTGCAAGCACTGTAAAGTTATGTTGTGTCTATCCCATTCCTTTCATGAGTTAAATGAATAAACAGGGAATAAGAGGAAGCTAAGAATCTTGTGTGATTCACTGGAACAGATTTGCCAAAGCAGTAAAGCCCTTCATTTTGACACCAGCTCCTAGGACAGCCAGCATTTTCCACAGTTTCCCTTCAGCCTCTAATTCAGTTATTTTCTGGCCACTGTGATAAAATACACTGACACAACAGTTTAATGGAGAAGGGTCTATTGTGGCTCACTCTTGTGGGTGCTGTGCTCCACCACAGTGGGTGATCCTGGCAGGATGTGCTGTGTGTGTCAGAGGAGCTGACACTGCATCCACAGTCAGAGGAGAGGGAGGAATGCTCGTCTCACTTCCGTCTTTCACTCTGTTCAGGACCATGGCCCCATGGGATGGTGGTGCTCACTGGGGGTAGAATGTATTCTCCCTCTGTCATTCTGATCCAGACAATCCTTTCCAGGCATATGTCTTAGATGCTTCTAATTCCTGCCAAGTTTGCAGTATTAACCCTTACAATATCTTTATGACCCCTGATTAGAATCAGCCAGACAAAAGCAGAGATTGACAGCAGTGAAGGATTTCACGCTGCTCATTCCAAGAACTCCTGCATATTATTGAAATGAACACTGGCCACAGTTTCTAACCGAATTGATTAAACTCAGAACCAACATGAAGATGGCCAGCATATTTAGCCTATAAACTTACTATGTCCTTAGATAAAATCATCTTAAATTTATACTATGTTATCTCAGTGAAGAAGTAATATATTTTTTATTGTGCCTTTTTAAGAGTTAGAGATTACCATTTATGACATTATTAATGATAGCACCAATATATATGCTCACATGGAAGGGGGAAATTTCATGGGTCCTCGCCTCTAGGGTGAAGATAATTTTGTGGTTTATGTTTAACACACCAAAGCAAAGAACCAGGCCTCCATGTTCTACCAGCAACCCTTAGTCCCACCTATTACAGGATACTACTGGAATACCATCCTTCCTAAGCTGAATTTTCCAACCCTTCCCTCAAAGGTCCTTTCCTATAGAGTTCCGACATTTTGGTCACTCATTCACTTTGTAGTTTGGATTCCTGGCTACAGCACCTGGTTCCCTTTCTCCCCTCTCCTTCCCAGCCTCATTACCAGATCAATTTGGTGATGTTCACTCTGGATTCTTCCAGCTATCTCTGACTCGGCTATGTTCCTCCATATAACTATTATACACTTTCTTCTCCCCATACGTAGGATCACTCATGTCCTTTCTATTTCTTTTTATTTCTTGCTTTCATTTACTAGGGAGGACACCTGTCTACCGAGCCTCATATAAAACAATGTGACAAGAATGACAGTAACAATAATGGAAAATTGTATCAAAATTTGAGGATTCACAGCATCATTGAAGATATATTTGGCAATTTTTTGGACACAAACAGAATTTGCTGTGCAAGAGCTCTATTAGAGTTAAAGTAGAATCTGCTTGTACAGCAGATTTAAGCGTACAAAGATAATAACAGGATTGAGGCCCGATTGTATGGAGGCAATGGTATTCTACAATGCCATAGTAATTACACATTACTGCCCCTTCATCCATGGCATAAGTTATACACAATTGAAATAAATTTTTTCTTGCCCTGTACCTTCTTGACACTGAAATATTTAGTAGATGTGGCCTTGACAATAGCACACAGGACTACTGAACCTTAAAGATAGCTTTTTTTTTTTTTTTTGAGACAGGGTTTCTCTGTAGCTTTAGAATGTGTCCTGGAACTAGCTTTTGTAGACCAAGCTGGCTTTGAACTCACAGAGATCTGCTTGCCTCTGCTTCCAGAGTGATGGGATTAAAAGCTTCTGCCACCAGTGCCCAGCTGAAGATAGCTTTCTAACAACAGGAATATTTCTGCTTTGTTTTTCTTAAAAATGAGAGGCTTTGATCAACTAATGATTTATGGTAAATGAGAGAGTGATGGACAGTTTGGGATAATTTAGACTAATGATTTCCATGTGATTTTGTTGTTTGTATAACTGCTACAACTCTCTTAACTAAAGTCAAGGGTACCATTGATGATTCTGTTGCTGGAGACAGATGATGAAACCTGTTCACAATTCATAGCATGACTGCACATTCCAGCAATGTCTTGCCTACTTGCTCAGCATCCAGCCTGCTAAAATATTGATGTGAACAGAAACCTATGAAGTAGAGGTAACAAATCAGACATCTACCCTTGGAAGCACTTGAGCCATAATGGATAAATATTCCACTCAACAATTCTGATTATGAAAATACATGTAGTAGAGCAGATCAAATTCATGTTTACTCTCTATATCTATATCTATCCATCTATATGCATATATGTAAATATATTTATATTTGTAAAATATCGGGCACACACAAAGTAAATCCTACAATTTATGATAATCAAAGAAATAAATTCTGAAAGCAAACTTTTAATATTAGGCTACAATACCAGCACCTCACAATTTGTAAGTTTTTAAAAATAATTAGCATTGACATTTTCAAGCAACATTTAATACCATGATGGTATCATGAATTTAAATTTTACCCAACCTGTACTTTTTCATAGTTTGAAAATAATGAACATTTTAGAACCAGAGAACCTCATTCCATAACTCAATAAGATACCACCAGATAGCAAACAAAGCTTCAATTATATAATTGATTCAACTTAGAGGTCTTTTACAGGACAAAAAATAATATGTTTAAAGTATCTGGAACAAAAACCAATTCCCATTATCTTAATTTAATAAAAGACAAAGAATATTAACAGAAGATCAAATTTAAAGAAAATATTTTCAGAATTTATATGTATTTCTCGGAAGAAAAACAACTAGTGATTAATGAGCCCTGTCCTGGATTACAGAATGCTGGGTGATATATTTTCTTTATAAGTATTTATTTAGCAAAAATAATGTTTCTATGACCTTTTATGAATTAAGTTGACTTTCATGTGGCTTTCTGTCTACTCTCAGAAAGGTTAACAGTGTATGGTATTGATTCCCTCCTCCAGAGGGTATTTTTTTTAAATTAATAATTTAAAAAATGTTTAATGAAATAAACCTTTCAAAAATGGAAAAGTCTAGATTTTAAAAAGTATTGAAAGTCCTTGACACACACACAAAGAATAATAAAAAGCAGAATTTTAAGGTTACAGAGTCATTCTTTCATGCAAATATGTTTTTAATGCTTTAAGAAGGAAAAAAGTTATTTGTGTCTACTGACTTTGTGGTATAAATTGTTTCCACATGTGTCACTAAGTTTTGGCTGATATTGCCTCAGGTAACTTAGCAACTTCATAAATGATTAAGTTAAAAAGAACTGAATTATTACTGGTATTTGACTGTGTATAGAACCAATTATATCTAACTTTTATCATCTTCACAATGAGTGTGATTACAAAACATACCTCATAATTGTTTTACTTGAGACTCAACATGACAATCCTTAAGTTTTGGCTACTACTTACAATGTATTAAACTGGTCATTGTTGGATAACACCATTTCTTCATTTAGCAAAGGTTCTAAAGCTGATATCTGCTGCTCTTTCATTTAACTTATATTTTATTGTATGTCTCAATACAAGAATTGATATTCTAATACAGATTCTTCTGTTTTGTTCCTTATGTTATAGTATATATGGTCTCATCAATTGTTTTCAGATTATTTTATTGTTACTTTCTGTGTGTATATAAGTGCTTTGCCTGAATGTATGGATGTGCACTACCTGTGTACCTAATATCCCTAGAGTAAAATTCAGGGATAGAGAAATATTCAGGGAATCAGTGTGAGATTCCCTGAAACTGGAACTACAGGTGGCCATGAGATCCACATGGATACTGAGAAATGAACCTGGGTCCTCTACAAGAACAGCAACGATCAAAACTGCTAAGCTTTCTCTCCAATCCTTTAACAGATTTTGAGGTATATGGTCCTCCCTACTTCAATAAAATAATGGTGCTTCTCTTTTACTGTCAGATTCTAAACAGCTCTTCCCATAGAAAATTTGCTTTCAAGAACATGTAAGAGGAGTAATTTTATAGAAACATGCATTTACCCCGAAGTGTGTATGATGCTTTTCATTAATACCAAAATGGAGAGTACTGAGGATCAAGAAATGGAAGAGTTTTCAGGATTTGTGAGCATCCCTTACAAGCACAAGCACACAGAGTACACAAGGATCTTTTATTCACACTTGGAAAGAGGATTATTTCTGCATAAATATTTTAATTACTCCATTGAGTACTGAAGTGATGTTATGACACATTTTCATTTTGTTCCTGCTCTACTCAGAATGCTCTCCTCCTCTTCCTAATAACTGCTCTCCACATCTCTTTGTTACCACAATGACTAAATTTTTATTACTAAATGGTCTTAAGAATTTTGCAGGAGATTGGTGGACTTAGAACATATGATAATATTAAGTAAGTGTAGGAGGGTCCACCTGTATTTCTGTGCTTTGATTGGTTAAATAAAGACCTGCCTGGCTTATAGTTAGGTCAACCCTTAGGTGGGCGGAGTAGACAGAACGGAAGTTCTGGGAGGAGAAGGAAGGGAGGAGAGCCACAAGCCACCATCGCAGATGGATGCAGGTTAGACCTTTCCGGTATGTCACCACGTGGTGACTTACAGACTTTTATAATGGGTTAGTTTAATTATAAGAGCTAGCCAAGAAAAGGCTAGTGATAATAAGCCAGGCAGAGTTTAAATGAATCCAGTTTGTCATTTCGGGTGCAGGCAGCCACCAGTAGCTGAGCGGGCCAGTGGCTGGGGGCTTGGGAGCTGGCGGCTGGGGAACACAACACACACCTCTCTGCCTATTTACAACAAGTAAGGACATAAACCTAGAAGGAAAAAAACAAAAAACTATTTTCTCCTTACTATGTGGATCCCAGCCACATATACATACACATACATGCACGTTTATATATGTATTATAATGTACAAGAGAGAATAAGAAAGTGTAAATGTTAGAGAATGAGGAAGGACTGGCTGCAGGTGATGAATATGATTCATGCAAAGTACATAAAGCTAATTATTTTTTCTGGCTCCAAATCCTAATGGATTTTCCATTTTTGATAGCAGATAGGAGCACAAAAATATCCTTGATAAAATCCAACAGTAAGCTCTACAGTTTCAAAATGGCTGTTCTAAATGTGTAGAAGTTCCCTGAGGTCAAAATACTTTAGGTTTTTTTAATTTTCGTACATAATAATTTTTATTTTCAAGTTCTTATTAATATCATTTTATAAAGAATTCTGTACATGAATCTATATCAGTCTATATCCAAGGCATGTGCATCTTACAGTCCTTAAGTGGTTTAAAATAATTTACAAATTTACAAGAATTAAATTTGTCTGGTAAGGACTAGAGGGATAGTTTAGTTATTAAAGGTTCACAATTCAACCTTTTAAATGTGTCTAGGAAAATTATTTTGTTATATAGTTTAAATAATGTCATTTAATGTACAAATAACACTTTCATTATTCTACAAAATGATATATGTTTTCATCATGAACTGAGGGGAAGGGAGGTTTTTTATATTTGTTGTAAGCTAAGGTTTCTTATCATACCTTGCCCTTTTGAAGTCTACTTACCCCTGCCAAACGGAGAAGCTCAGAAAAGAAACAGACCTAACAGGTCATCTTAAACTTTACAGAAGTTGATATAGGTTTTTACTGGATAGCTCCTTAGTCACTGGAAATTAACATTTCATATTGTCTGAATGTTAGGGTTCAGGAGAAAATGGAAACAGTAAGACAGCATTTTATATAACGTCAGACTTTTATAAGTAGCCTTCAGGAGCAAATTGCATCACATTGTCCTAAGCTTTCTTCTTAGAATTGAGTAGCCATACTATCAGTAGTTCCTTATAATTAGTTTCCTTCATATTAATGGAACAACTTTTCCCATGATAACAAAAAGGTTGTCTCTTAATTTGATATACAGTTGAGCAAATGGACTTTGTCGGTTCAAGCTAAAACCTGAGGTTCTGTGTATTGAACTTGTTCTGTGTTGTCTTCTTGTTATAGTCAACATTGTGTACTGTGTGCGTGTACATGAGAGTGTGTGTTGTCTGTGAGTGTGTGTGTGTGTGTGTGTGTGTGTGTGTGTGCATTTTAGAGGCTCTATTGAGTTAGATTCAAGGTCTTTTGTAGATTTGGCTGAATAAGGTGCAGATAATCTGTCCACACTAAAATATTACAGCATGTCCTGTGTGTCAAACACAGGAATTTTAAATGATATCCTATATTCTTTTCCCTTTTTCTCAGAATCAAGAGATATATTTTAGATTATTGATGTTTTCCTCTGTGGTGGCAGAAATGAGAAAAATGAAACTCTCTTGTCTTGTTTAATGTTCAAGGGTGTAGAGGCATTACAGGAAAATAAATGCATTCATTTCAGAATAGGCACTCTCCTGCATGGAGTCCAACAGCATTATTGCTACTCTGTGGGGATACTTTGCTGTATCTTAGGTGTCAGTAGGTTCATTTTAGGACTCACTCAGCCTCCTTATTGAGATAACCTTCCTTAAATGGAACTACCGAGTTCTTCTGATGAGTGCATTTTGGGGATTGACAAATCTCAGTATTCAAAGATAGAAATAATTGTATTCACAGTTCTTTAACAATCTAAAATAACATCTTTATCTTAATCATTAATAGCTCTTGAAACTCCAAGATTTTTTAGACATGAAATGTAATTTCCTCACATATTCTGGAGATAGTATTGAAATCATTAGGAGATGGACATTCTGACAAAATTCAAGTGCTCCCAAAATAAAAGATAAAAATGTGAAAAGCTAAGGGATAGTGATGCTCTTTATGTTAGTGTTGTCTACTCCTAATCCGTTGGGGAAAGTATTAATCTACAATATTATTCTTGTATCATGTTGTCTGTAACAAGATGATTGCGGCCAACTGGGGTCATAGTAGTGGGAAGCTAATCCATCAAGGTAATGTTCAGGAAAATCAGAAAGAGAAGAAAGGAATGAAGAGGTGATAAGGTCAGAGGGTTAGAAGACAAGAAGGCTCATCAATTAATTTTATAAGCACAGAAGAATTGTCACTTCAAACTGTGATATAAATATGCATATTTTCTAAGAAGCTTCATTCATTCACTTCAATGTGTTTGAGATTTTAAACTTTACTAATTTTAATTACTGAGCATAAATATATAGAATAAAATAATTTATTTTTGATGAAGCAAATAAAAATATTGTATTGTCATTGTTTTTGAGCCTTTGGCTCCTGCCTCTATTTCCGTTCCAGTGAGAAGTACTTTAAGAGGAAAAATTGAAGATTTTGTTCTGTATATTCATGAAAAGTGGGATTTCTTTCCTCCTGTGTGTGTTGCAGGCTGCCTGACTGTGACTTTCACACAGTCAGAAACTTTCAGCAGTGATATTTTTTCTCTTTTGACTTAGAAATTTCATAGAACTCTTTCTTCTCTAATATTCATATATGGTGATAAGTTCTCATCAAAGTATATCCTCCAGCAATAAGAGAAATTATTAAAATATTCTTTGAAAGGTAGTTTAGATTCATAGATGGAAACAAAATTTTCAGACTTTGTCTTCCCAAAATGGAAAGATTTCTCAGACCTAGCCAAAAGCCTTAAATATTCTCTACTTCCACAAGCCCTGACTTTACTGGGGTATCCATAAACATCCAAAGACAACTCCTGCATGTGGAAATGTACATACAGCATCAATGCAAGAGGATGAAACAGCTGTTTGGAGAATAGTGATTAACAATGTATTTTAAAATCTGAGAACTTAGGAGAGTTTAACACCATACGGCACAGACTACTACCTTCTGGACTTGACTTAATTCTTGATGCCAGATCAATATTCTTCAAAACACACTGTGAGGAGCCTGACTAACTGGATTTAAAATTCCTTAAAGTGCTCTCATGACCACAAGATGACTGTGTTATTAAATATTCCCAGAAGTAGAGTCAAAAATAAATGTGCTTCCCATAATTTCAAGGGCAATTTAATATACTTGTGTTACTTTTAAAACTTGGTTATTTTTATATGCTCTGGCACCAGAGTTCTTATAAGCTCAGAGTCATATTGTGTGATTTGGTAAGTATATTGATGTCTATCAAGAGATGTTCAGTCATAATAAAAAGAGTCAATTATGAGATAGTTTAGGAAATAATTTTCTGTACTTATTTAGCTAAAATTACAGTGTTTTGTATAAATGAGGACATAGATTAAAAAAGCAAGACTAAAGCAATAGTGTAAAATCTATATATTGATCTATCTATCTATTGCAGATAATTAGGTATACATGGAATATAGACAGAGAGATAGATAAATGATAGATAGATAGACCATACAATATAATGAGGGAAAAGAAATCATATAAAAGTCACATGTTTTATTTCTTATCTGCATAAAAGAACATATCTCAAATTTGATTCTGTCTTATATTTTAAAATACAGTAATTTTACTTTCCAAACCCAACACTTGAAGGTAAGCCTATTTCCCAGAAATCAAGCTTCTTTCTAGTATGCTTAAATACAGAAGCCATTAAAGACCTGTGGATTTTTTAACCTATAAATTAAAACATCTAAGATATTTTGAGAAATTCAATAGAAGAATGTACTTGGATGCCGTATGTCAGAAAGGGGTTGATATCCAAAGTGTGAGGCTCCTTAGCCAGCAAAGCAATTAACCAAAGTTTTTTAAAAGGAAAAATAAGAAAAGTATTGAGTAGCCTCTTTCTGAAGGCATGACTCAATAAGTATCCTAAAACAAGCTCAACATCTCTAATCGTCAAGGAAAAGAAAATCCAAACATGGTAAATTATCACCTTACACCTCTTGGCACAGATGTTGCTAAAATACAAACTAACACATTTTGGAAGAATGTTAGAGAAGCCTTTGTGTTGTTTGGAAATGATCTGAAAGTTCCACACCCAATGAGGCCACCATGAACAGTCACCCTCTAATCTTAGACAATATTGAAGAAGTAGACTTATTCACCTAATTTATCTCTTTTGGACTAAAGTGTCTCCAAAATGCTTGATTTTAATTTTTTTTTTGTTTTTTGCATCACTGAGGTTGATCCTCCATCCATACTAGGCAGCTGTTCTACTACTAATCTTTACCCCAGCCCTTGGAATTGCTCTAAATGTTGTCCACAGAGAACAAAAAAACCCCTATGGGTATCTGAAAAAGGATTTCAGACAGGCAGAACATAGCTAATCTTGGAGCACAGTATGCTGAGAGAGTTTCCCAATCCAGAAATATATGCTATCTGACCATCTGTTCCCAGGAAAGCTACACAAGAGAAAAATAACCAGATTCAGAATGGAGGTTTGTGGCTGGGAAGGTGGCTATGCAGAAGGGGAACTTGTAATCCAGGTATAGTACCCCATGTCTTGCAACTCACTCCTGCTGCAGCAATCTCCTCTACCTCAGAAAATATGCATTGGATTATTCCCTTGATGCTTATCTTTTCCATTTCTGTGCACAATGCAGTTTTCTGCTTGTTTTGTTTTTAATTTGAGTTAATATTAGAGACTCCATAGCTACAAAAAGGAAACTTGATTATTTTGGTTTGGCTTTAATTTAGATAATAAACATTCCCACAAATGTGAAGTGTTTGTCTTAGTTCTCAAAGAGAGATCGGGGTGACTGCCTTGAATGGAGCAAAATTCCACTTTAGGTGAGGGAAAGGAACAGGAGGAGATAAGGGAGGGGAAACTGGTTGGTATGTAAAATTAAATAATTAATAAAAATAGTGTCACCTTGACAATATTGTGAAAGCAAAGGGAAAAAGAGGAGCAAAAGACTTCATTCAGGTTTACCTTTGTCCACAGCATAGGTCATGGGTTTATGGTGTAAAATGATCTGATTCAGTGATTGTGAAGTGGCTGCTAGTCTACCACCCATAGGATAGAACTTTCATAGTCTCCAAATGTATTCTCTCTCTCTGTCTTTCCCCCATATCCTTCTAGACATTATTTTACATTTTCCTTCAGTGAAATTTTTACTATAATGCTGATTTTGCTTTTAAACTATCTCCAGTCATGAAGCTTTATCAGTAGTAAGACACCTGATATGAGTACTGAGAATTGACCTCAGATCCTCAGCAAGAACAGCATAGCCATCATTTCTGAGACATCTCTTCAGCTCCTGAGAAGACATTTTGAGATGATTCTGACTATCTTGCCTGCCTAGCTCAACAGGCTGTTTGAGAGAAGCAGAAAATGTAAGCTTAAAAGGGGGTCAGTAGCTCTAATAAGACACCAAGTTAAGACCTTTATAGGGACAGGATTCCCTTGTAATAAGTATTCCAACATCAAAATACTTAATGATAAGTGGCAGCTCATACCTTGTCTTTCCTTTCAGGTAGTAAATTATTTTACTGTGTTTTGGAAATGTCATTACAATTTTTAATGCAAATACTAAATTTTCTGTGAAGGAACCAATCCACCCTTGTATAAAACAACACAGACAGAAGGTTCTGTCTTCTGCTTGTTGTACTGAAGCAAATCTTCCATCTGCCTCTTCTTTGAAGTCTGCCTCCAGGCAGATGGTTCTCATGCCCCCACAATCATCTCCTGTCTTCTTTTTTTTTCATAGAATTGTGATTCCATGAAGGCCCAAGACCACTACCACTAATCTGCTAGAAAGAGTTTGGTAATGCATGATTCTACCATGTGCAATAAAAGTAGAAGCCAGATCTGTATTCCAGTGTACAGAAGGGATTGGTTTTGGCTTGTCAGAGTTCATGTTACATTTTAATAAATAATATTGCACCTTTAATATTTGTTGTCAAAATACAAAGTGCTTGAGCAAAATGAGGGACTGCAGAGAAGACAGAGGATATATTCTGTATAAATGCAAAGGGGATTGTAAGGCTTCATTAAAGAATTTCTGCCTTTATTTAAGTCAGTGCAGAAGAAATGATCTGCCCATTATGAAACACCTTCTTCTGCTCACAGTACTAAAAATATGTGGCCATCAATCACAACATCTGCACTGAGAACAGAATTATGTAATCTAAAAAATATTTTTCTAAACACTAAAGTTTAAAGTTTTTTCTTTACAAAGACAACTGAACTTAAAATGTTTTTGGCTTCTTGGGTTTATTTTGAAATAAGCCTTAAAATGATTGGACTTTTCTACAGCATTATTTTGAAAATTTTATTCTGGTCACAATTACTGATAATTAATATTGACTGTCATCTGCACTTTTTTAAGACTGTTTCCTCTGGGGGTGGAGGTAGGGATTGGGGGAGGGGGTAAGCGAAAGGGAGGGGAGCAGAAGGAAGAAAAGAAGAAAGGGGAAGAGCCTGGGGTTGTGGGAGAGTGGAGATGGAGGAAGGGTGGATATTGGGGAAGGGAATAAGATATCTACATTAACAGGATTCATTTTAAGATTTGCAAGAGACTTGTCTCTAGAGGGGATCCCAGCTATTCATAGGGAAGTCCCAGCTAGGTACTCGGGCAGGAGAGGAGTGGGTGCCTGAACTGAACTTCTCAATCGTCACCATAGAAATTTCGCATGATGGATGGAGATAGAGCCAGAGACCCACATTCACACCAGAGCAAGGGATTGTGCTACCAAGGTCCAGTGGAAGGGCAGAAAGAGGGAGAAGATGAGCAAGGACGTCAGGACCGTGAGGGACTGGCCCACCAACAGAGACAGCGTGCTTGATCTATTGGGAGCTCATCAAATCCAGCTGGACCAGGACTGAAGGAGCATATGACCTAACCGGACTCTCTGAATGTGACTGCCAATGGGGACTGACTGAGAAGCCAATGATAATGGCACTGGGACCTATCTCTTCTGCATGTATTGGCTATTTGGGAACTTATTCTATATGGATGCACATCTTCTTAGACCGAGATGGAGGGGGGAGGGCCTTGGGCTTCCCATAGGGCAGGGTATCCTGCCCCATCTTAAGGAAGCAGGGGGAGGGCGGTGGGGTATGTGGGGAACGGGAGGGCCAGGAACTGTAATAATTAAAATGAATTGTATAAAAAATAAAAAAAGACTGTTTCCTCTTTGGGGGCACTACCCAGCTCCCAAAGAAATACAGGAATAATTATTCTTATCTATGTATTCCTGGTCTTAGCTTAACTTGTTTGTGGCTAGCTTTTCTTAAATTATCTCATCTACTTTTCGCCTCGGGGTTTTTAGTTTTCTGTATTCTATGGACATTTCTTTCCTTATTACTCCATAGCTGAATATGTGGCTGGGTGGCTGGTCCTAACTGAATTTCTCCTCTCCTTCTCCTTTTTTTTCCCTCAAACTTCTTCTCTTCCTCTATTTGTTCTCTCTCCCTGGTAGCTCTGCCTATTCCTCACCTTTCGAGTTACTGAACATTCAATTCATTATTAGACCAATAAGGTGTTGTAGGCAGGCAAAGTAATATGGAATCACAGAGTTAAACAGATGTAACATAAAAGAATGCATCATATCTTTGCATCATTAAACAATTATTATGCAACATAAGCAAATGTAACACTTTTTAAACTAATATTTCATAACAGTCAAACTGAAATGATCTAGAATTAACTAGGAAATAAGTCACTGGGAAAGTTTTTGCAAAGGAGTCCACTATTTTGTTTCCCAGCTGCCCAGACTGCAGAAATAATCACACAGAAACTGAATTAATTAAATTACTGTTTGGCCTTCTAGCTCAAGCTTCTTATTGGCTAACTATCACATCTTACTTTAACCCATCTCCATTAATCTGAGCATCACCAGGAAGTCGTGGCCTATCAGCAAAGTTTCAGCGTGTCTGTTTTCAGTGTCAGCTCCATGGCTTTTGTCTGACTCTACCTCCTTCCTCGCAGCATTTAGTTAAGTTTTCCCTGCCTATCTAAGTTGTGCCATGCTGTAGGTCTAAAGCAGTTCCTTTATTAACCAATGGTATTCACAGTGTAGAGAAGGGAATCTCACATCAGAAAGTCTGTAAGGAAAATTCTAGATTAGTTTGAAGCGAGGAGATTTACCCTAAATGCGGATGGCCTCATTTCATGGGTTCAGATCCTGACTAAATGAAAAGGTAAAAGTAAGCTGAGCATCAGAATTATCTCTGACTGCTTCCTGACTGGGTTTACATGACCAGCTGCTTCAGACTCCTGCCAGGGTGACTGTGGGTGCAATTTACCAGATGCAACAGACTCCTGCCATGGTGAGCTCTGCTGGATTATACACTCAAACTATGAGCAAACAAACCAACACTCCTTCCCAATGATGCTTTTGTCATGTACTTTCTCACAGCAATGAGGAAAATATTTTTGTTCTTCATCATCATTAACCAACAATGAATCCCCTGAAATACTTAAACAACATAACTGAAATTTGATTAATTACTTGCTCTTCCTTTAAAAATGGTGAAAATGAAAATTACAGTGCACTTGGCACTTTTGATCTTAAAGTCTGTGTATAATTACTTGTTTGAAGAATCTATCACTGAAACCCTCTGTTCTTTCATTCAGCTTGCACACACGCACACACACACACACACACACACACACACACACACACAAACTCTGCTGACATTGCCCTGAGCAAGGCAGGCTTGTCACAGACAGATTAATTTTCAGAGCAGCTGTGCAGAACAGACTGCTTCTAGAAAGCATATACCTGCAGGCTGATTTTAAACTCGGGGGTAATGCTGTAAGTAGTGATACACATTTCAGATCAGGGAAATGTCATCATACAGTGAAGTCCTCATGTGTGTCTGTGATTAGAAAGGAAAGTTGGTCTCACAGTACTGTTTAATCTGATTTGTGAAGGATTGTTGAGGAATGTACTTTCTACTGGGATCCAAGGCTAAATCCCATACCAGTGATGATACAAAATTCAAAATGATGTAATGGTAGTAGGATAGAGGCCTTTCAAAGAATTCAGTTCTTTGAACATATGGCAAAGGTTGGATAATCACTGAGAGATAAAAATCAGAAAGAGAAACATATATGAGAGAGAAAAAAAACAGTCGTGGTTGTACACAGAGCTAGGCCTAAAGATGCAAAATGTCTGAAGATGAAGAAAGCTCTAGTTGTTGGTTTTCTTTTACTCTAGCCCCACATTGAAATGCCAAAATATTGTCATTCGCTTTTCATCTTTACACTTCTACTCTTTTGGTGTTTTTGTTCTTTTGGGTGTTCACCACACAGTTCCCAAATAAATCACACACACAGAGGCTTACAAGTACTTATAAATGCCCAGCCTTAGTTTGGCTTCTTTCTACTAAGCTTTTCTTAAATTATCCCATATACGCTCTCCCCCTTTCTGGGACTTTTCCTTTTCTTGCTTCTGCAATCTTACTTTCATTCTTACTCCCTGGCTGGTTGGGTGGCAGGGTGGCAGTCCCCTCCTTGTTCTTTCATGCTCCTTTGTCCTCTTCCCAGATTCCTCCTCTTATTTATTCTCCCTCATGCCAGCCCCACCTATTCTATCTCCTGCCTTTCTATTGGCCTCTCAGTTCTTTATTAGACCTACACATGTTTTAGAAAGGCAAAGAATCACAGCTTCACAGAGTTAAACAAATGCAGCATAAACAAAAGCAACACATCTCTACACAGTTAAAGACATGTTTCAAAGCATAAGAAATGTAACACACCTTAAATTAGTATTCAAACAACAGAAAGTCAATGGACTTTGTCTAGGAACTGTAGGAGAAGACATTTGGTATCAGGTTCATATTCTAGCCACTTCCATAAACAGGTGGTGGTCCATCTGTGAAGGAACTCAGCATCTCATTCCAGCAACTAAATCATCAGGACCTTACAACAGACACACACTTTTAGCATTTTAACAGAAATTATTCACTTAATTTCCTTTTTGGCATTGTTATCTTTTATTTTGAGACAAACCCATTATCCTGTGAAAATAGTGTTAAAATTGTGGTGGTTCACATGTTTCAGTATTTTGAGTGCCTGGGTTAAAGTTATGTCCAATCATAATGGATTTCCTCTCTTAATCTTTTTTATTTTGCTTGATTGTCAAATGCAGCAATATGAAATAAATTTCTAATAGACTTTGTAAATTAAAATAGAAAAGATTGTATTTAGCTAGCTTGAACTATACATGGATAATTTTCAATAATAATAATATCTGGTAAAAATTGAAAGCACAAATTATGCCAGTATTCAATGTATATAGTATTATAAAATATATATTAAAATGATTATCCTATATTGCTGACTAGAAAAAAATCTTTATTTGTATGACAGGCAATAAGAATCGAGTCTTTTTTATGTTATCAGATAAATGTAAAATAGGTTATCAGTACTATACAGGTATGCCTAAGTCCTCCACAAACAAAAACTAAAAATATGAACTTTAAACATATTCCAAGGTGTATACTTACTGTTAAAAATGATTTTTAGAATTTTGTATACCAATAACTACTCAACATCTTCTAGAACTATTAATATCACTGTCAACTTGATTAGATTTAAAATAATCAACATATATTTAGGTGTATCTCTGAATATGTTTCCAGAGAAGCTTAACTGAGGAGAGAAAATCTACCCTGAATGTGGGTGGTATTGTTTTAAGGGCTGTGGTCCTGCACAATATGACTAGGAGAAAGTGAGGTGAACATAACCATTTATCTCTCTCTTCTTCATGATTAGATTCATGTGGATGGTGAAATCAATACCTCCAACACTAAGATGAACTGTATCTAACTCCAATTGTAAAAAAATTTAAATCAAATCAGAATGCTCCCTTCAAAATTTAAACCTCACCTGGTGACAGACTTCCAGGTACTGACATGGACAGAACTTATACTGTGTGTGATAAGGACATCTGTCATCAAACACCAGAGTACACAAGGTGGAACAAGAGGCCAGGACATCAGTGTCCTTTAGGCAGTCCCCTCCTAAATTGTGCTAAAGCTGTGTGTATCCAATTATATATGGCAAAAGTGATGTCAGGTTATAAAAGTCACTGTGGCTGTCTTCCCTCCCTCTAGAAATAGAAAAGTGTAGTTGGAAAAGCTGTGAGAATATGTAACTCTGTGTCTTAGTCACTAAAGAACAAACAACTATAAGCCAATAAGAAATCAAGTCCTACCAAGAAGCACAGTAGAAAGCTTGGATTATACCGTTATAATCAGGTCTCCACATGATGGAAGCCATGAAAACAGGCTGCCACCACTGCCATCTTTCAATGTCTCTGTATCTCAGAATTACTGAATTGCTCCTGGGTTCTGAAAACTGAGAGAGAAAATCAACAGTTGTAGTATAAATGTGCTAAGCACCTCAGTAATTTATTAATCTGAACTTTGAAGAGGCCCTACTAGCTGGGTATGATGGTTCACACCTGTAATCTCAATACTCGGGCAGCTAGAGGAAGAATGGAAATTCAAGATGAATTTGAAGCACGTAGCTCCAAAAACCCAAATCAAATAGGTAAAGATAACTGCTCATATCAAGAGGCAAAATATATGACATTGTGTTAGGACAGCTTATATTTATCTTACCAAAATATGACGAAAACAGTATGCTTCCAATGGCCAACATTAAATCATTCCTACATTATAATAAATTTTACAGAAATGTAGGAGGATAAGACCAGGGCAAGTAATTCATGTTTCTAATGATCTCACCAATTGTTTAGATAAAAACTAAGCTAGCTAAACTCTTCATGCCAAATCAAATAGACTCTGAGTCATAGAAAATGTGTGTCTGATGACTTCATAAATAAGTAGTTAAGAAAGCCTATGCTAAAAAATGAAATGTCCCATTGCTTATTTAATTGTATGCTAGGGAAGGCAAACAATTATGTTTTACCTTAATTAACTTATTTTCATAAAGAGAAGATTTTTGTACTGATTTGCTGAGCACTCTTACTGAACCTAAAAGTGTTCTTTGCTTCACTTTTTCTCTGTCTTCTCTAAAAATACAAACAATGTACTCTAGGAAGTAGATAATGGCAGTTGGGTGAATGAATGACACAGCCACTGGGTGAAATAATGTAAGAGAAAATGGAGTCTTTAGTGAATGTAACACTGCAGACTCATAACCATGGGAGCAGAAGAATGTGGCTCCTGTCCTACTGAGCATCACTCTGCAAGAAGGTGTTTCCAAATACAAAATCCTTCTTATACCCAGGATTTCTGAGAGAGGTGAATACCCCTGGAATCACAGTGAGTGAAGGAAGCCTATGGGATGAAGTTTCCATAGAATATGGAGATCTGGATATATTGTCATGAACACACTCTCATATATTATCAGTGACCTTCAAATGAACCCTATACCTGCTTATATCTGCCCTAACTCCTGCCTAGAATCTGTTTTCTTTGCTTATAATTCAGAAAATATTAATTACCAAATATTATTCATTTATCTATAAAATCACATTTTGTACAAGGAATTAATAATGGTGGGTGTTGTAGTACATGCCTGTCAGCCAAATATATAGAAGGCAGGGTAGGAGGATTAGGAGTTCAAGGAAAGCATCTATATAATAGATTTAGAGCCATTCTGATTTGTAAGAGAACCTATCTCAAAATCACAAAATAATTATCTCACAGCTATTGAAATTTACTATTTTAAACCTTCCCAACAACTCACAATGTATAGAGTATTTACACAAATGTGCATGTATCTGAGAAAACAAAAACCTATGGGTCCATTTGAAATAAAATCTTTAAAGGCAATTTATGGTCTTTCAATTAGGACTTTGGAATCTCACAAAGCTCCAGGAAGATGACTGAATTCAACATGAAGAAAGCAGTTCCTTCCTGCTCCTGTAAGAGAAATGAAGTAGTTTCTGAAGTGTCATTGCTTCGAGAGACAATTCTGAGGGTGCATTGTGATGAAAGGTAAATAATGAACACCATATGAACAGAGCCTTAGGCATGGCAGTCATCCTTGTAATCCTTTTCCAGAAGCAAAGACAGAAAATGTGGAGCAACCTGCCATCTAACCTGGCCAATCCAATGAGCTTAATTTATAACATAGGAAGTGATCAACGAAAATAGATAATGTCAACGTATGGCTTCAATGCATATTCCCACATATATGCCAGCACATGGGACATACATACAGATATTCACACTGTACACACGTGTACATTGCTAAACACGTTAAGTCATGGTAAGTGTCACTGTTTTCAAAAATCAGATTGTCTAATGACTAGAACAACCTTTCTAATCTCATGGAAAGAATTATGGTAAAATCAGCTTACTTCATGTTCCTGTTTTTCACTAACACATAGGCAGATTTAAAGGAAAAGTCTGTAATTTTGTTGTGTGTGAGGTTCTTTTTCATAGAATTCAGATAGCCACTAAATTCTAACTGAACATAGAGTTTTATTGTGATTGTAAGAAGGCAGGTTTACCTTGTTTAAGCACAGCCTTGCTGATTACCTCAGAAGCTGCCTTCTTAAACATAGTTCCTCTCTCTGATGCAAAGAAAAGCTGTCTCTCCATGGCTTCAGCCTCTGGCCTCTTACCATATTAAAAAGCTCAGGAAAATAGTTCAAAGTATGAATAGAAGCCTCAGGTCATTGAAGGGTTGCTCAACCTGAAACTCAAAAATCTTCTTGGTAATGCATTCATTTTTCATTCTCAAAAAAGGTTTTTTTTTCATTTGTGAGGCCATATTGTAGTCTCTAAAGATGTATTCATATGAATCATCAGCCTAAGGCCATCAGTACGCAGCATTAACCACAATTCCTCACTTCACTGTAAAGATTGGATATCACCTTCACTAACTTTTTATGACCTGGGAGGTTAAAGAACATTTGTTTAGGGTAATGATTTTATTATGAGAGATTAATAGGTGTGTAATGTTCAACTAATTCAACTTAATTAGATAATACATGGATCAATGCATAAGCCCAGACCAATTGGTGTATTAATTTGTTTATTGCTCTGAGATGAAATTCCACCCATTATTTACTTCTTGGAGTCTTCATCTCTCTGGTTCTTTCTTTTTCTTTTTTTCTTATTCATGAACACAGGTCCTTATTAGAAGACATAGCACAACATTTTATCCATGGTGTTCCAATTTTCTCAGTTATGCTGCGTCATGTTTTTAAACACTGGGGAGCATTTTGCTCTTATATATACAATAAGAAGTATTGATACTATAGCTAAGTTGGCAGATTACTTGCTTAACATGCACCAAGGCCTGACCTCTATATGCAGCACTGCATAAAATTTGCTTGGTGGTTCATGCTTGTAATCTCGGGATGCATATGTGCAGGAAAATGGAGCAGATATCCTGTGCATACTGTACTGCTTGTTATGTCACCCTGAACTACAGAGGTTCCTGTCTAAACAAACAAACTGTTGGTTTTTCTAATATTAATAGACATGAAAAATGTAGTAGCAGAAAATTAAATGAATTTTACATCTTCTCAGATATTGCAAATTGACATAGGTTGTTCTGTCTTCTAACCTAGGCCCTCACCTTCTTTCCTTGACAGCACATTGATGTCCCGTCTGCATATTCTGAATATGTTTTATTGCCATTGGTTAATAAATAAGCTGCTTCTACCTATGGCAGGGCAAAATATAGCCAGCCTGGAAGAAATGAGAGAGAAAGTAGAGTCAAAGAGATGCCATGTAGCTGCCAAAGGAGAAAGATGCCTGAACCTTTCCCATAGGCCACAGGTACATAGTGATACATTGATTAATAGAAATGGGTTAATTTAAGATGTAAGAGATAGTTAATAAGAAGCCTGGGCTGATAGGCCAAACAATGTTGTAATTAATGTAGCATCTTTTTGATTATTGGGTCTGGGTGATTGTGAACGAAAGAGTAGTCTCTACCTACAAAGGGGCAACCACCATCTGGAGCATAGATACATATACAACCTAAAAAGTAATAATAATAAAAATACTTAAGACCCACAAAAATGGGATCCAACACAGCTTCTTGGTAGCCACATTTGTTTTCAGATGTTTTTTGTTTGCTGGCTGCAAGGAGAGACATGCCTCCTTTAAGAAGGCTTTCAGGTTCATACTGGCAGCACAAGCAGCTCTGGCTCTTTTAGGGAGGTCTGGCTACAGACCACTGAAATGGGGTTTGTGAACAGAGTGTTACAAGTGGCTTAATGACAACATAGACCCACCTGTGTCCCTGAAACTGGGCAGTGAGCATGGCTCGCAGAGGCTGTAAACGTATGTATGCCCTAGTAAAAGGCAAAGAGAGTGGAGTCAGCATCCAGGGCTGCCACACCCACACTGCTTACCAATTTTAAATGCTGCTTGTCAGAAAATGATTTCAGATACATAGTAGGACAGATTCAGACATAAAAGCCTGCTAAATGAGACACAGTGTGTTTTAAAAATGTATGCAGGCTTAGGAGAGAGAAGAAAAAGTGTATAGATAAAACAAAGTCTTTAAAGATACAATAAAAGTAATACAATAAGTAATAGATGGTCACTAGCAGGGAAACCATCTCACTAATTTCTAAAGGCTATCTCTCTTCTTTTCTAAGAGTATAAAGGGAAATGAACTATTCTCTCATTCATCAAGATTCCATCATGGCTACCTGTGAACATGATACTATAACTCTCCTACTGAAGTTATTCTGAGGGGTCTTCTCAAGTTTTTTATCCTAGAAACTTGCATCATTTTTAATAAGTAATAATAGTCACTCCATGTTTCCAGTCAATGAGCAACTACCATATCTTGTGATGCTCTAAAATTCTCTTAGTTATTCAATGTTGAGACTCAACTTCCTCTCAGGTTTGATTCATCAACATCACATCAACAAGCCCTAAAGACCTCCTCCTTCAAATTATCTAAAGTCCAATTGGTCGTTTTCGTCTCTGTCATTCTCAGAGTTGGTGTTCTTTTCTTCACTGAGCACCTGCCCTTGGGACTGCTGTCATAACTACAGACATTCCGTTCTCCACATCACAACCAGCCAGCCTGCTTCAATCATTTCTTCATCTTATTGTCTTATCACAGGGGATTGCTTGTCTTCTCTCTCCCAAGTGCCACTTTTAAATTGGGATTTTGTTTACTTATATTTTAGATAAGTAGACTTTTTTGTCATAATCCTCTTAAGTCTTAGATGGTCTTTTCCAGTTATTCATCATTTCTATGACAACTTCCATAGAAACCTTCTCACTGTTTCTTTGTAAGAGTTTCTAGCTATTTGGGACACTCATGTTACAGCCTCTTATTTTTAATGTCTGTAAAAACTGTATTTACATGGCATTCATTTGTCTATTGTCAGTTACATGATCAGTACTATAGCATTACACAGCAATTTTGAGCTGTACTGCATCTCTACAATCAAGATTTCTTTTTTTCAAAATAAAATTCATTATAATAAAATCTATTTAAAAAAATCTCACATAAAATTTTCCATACACAGAATCATAAAATTTAATAAATAATAAGAGTTGTCATTTAAGACAGGTAGCTTCTCATTTAATTATTTCCTCCAATGTTGAATATATTTATGCACACATACACTGCCTGTATCAAAGGAATGCAACATAATTAAAACTAGAAAGTAACTGGATTTTTTTAACATCTTCCCCAATTCATGCCAATTACCTCTATTCTATTCTTGCTCATCCCTTTACATTTAGGGTTTTTTTTTAGGTTTATTTATCCATTTATTTTGTGTTCTGAGAAAGAACATTTCCATGTAATAAACCCGGCATGAAGCTTGCTACGTTCTTTACTTAGCTTCCCAAATGTGGTAAGAAACTGTTCCTAGCATTTGCTGCTGTGGACATAGGCATCATAGTGTTCAACATTACCAATGTTTCATATTTTTGAGAAAACTTTGATACTGATTATCTAGTAATGTTTCATTCTTTTACATTTTTCATTACCCTAGACAGTACATATTCATACAGAGACATATTTTCATTGAATATGAAGAATTATATGAATAGTAAAATCTACATTGATTGATAATTTCTGAAAACAGTAACATCTGATGTGAGTTTTAAAAAATAATTCCAAATTAAGTTCCCCTTTTTCACAGACTATAAAGCAGTATATAAATTTATACAAGCAGTATATTTCTTTATCACTTCTAGTTTCTATTTTCAGTTTTATTTTACTTTTTTTGTTGTTAAAAGAAAAATTTACATTACTCCCCTTGTACCGGTCCTCCCACTCCCCCACTCCCCCAACACCCTCCCCCTGCTTCCTTAAGATGGGGCAG
>JAQHUG010000270.1:1688467-1724903 GCA_028555095.1 Dicrostonyx torquatus | reverse complement strand
TTTGCTGTGTTGAAATGAAAGCCTTTCTTTTTGTTTAAACAGAAAAAGGGGAAATGATGTGGGAGTGTTCTCCTGTATTTTGTATTACTCTTATTGGTTGAATAAAGTGCTGCCTGGCTTATAAGATAGGTCAGCCCTTAGGTGGGTGGAATAGAATGGGCTGGAGATAACGGGCCAGGCAGAGTTTAAATGAATACCATTCTCATGTGTTATTTTGGGCATAAGCAAGCAACCAGCAGCTGAGCGGGCCTGGTGGCTGGGGCCTGGGGGCTGGGAACATACAACCCGCACACCTCTCCACCTAATCACAACAACAGGTGAATTTTTGGGAAAGGGAATGCAGTCCTTGCCCAGGCACAGAAGAAGCAAGATTTGACTGCCTCGCTGAAAAAGGTATTGAGTCATGTGGCTAACATAGACAAGAATAATGGGTTAATATACATTATAAGAGTTAGTAAAAAGCCTGAGTTAATGGGCCAATAAGTTTATAGTTAATGTAGACATCTGTGTGATTTCTTTGGGACTTAATGATTGTGGGAACTGGGCAGGATAGAAACCTTGACATTAAGGGAGTTTTTTACTTCCTGTTTAAAAGTCTTCATCGTTTTCATAAGGTTTCTTTTCAAGTTGTTTTCTTCTACTTCTTCTGAGTTTGTATGTTCAAGTCTTCCTATTGTGCATTTGCTGGATTCTGGTGTTACTTGCTGCTTTTCTGGAATTTGGAGGTATTCTTGCATTGGTCCCTACCCATCTCTTCTTTTAAATGAGGACAGCAGAGTCTTGGCATCTTTGTCCAATCTTTGCTGTGACTGATTGAGTACTTGGGAGTTTTTCTTGATCTTCCCTCTCTTAGGTCTCATAAACAAAGGAGCAGGCTGTTTTTGAGGATTCCAAGGACCTCACAGGTGAATGATGGACTTGGGGGCAGTGTGGGCTGGGGACAAGCCCACTAGCAGGGACACTCCCAGCTGGCTGGCCAGAAAAGCTAGGACGTTGTGAAGGGTCCCCTATGTTCTGGCCCACTGGTATGTTGCTGAAGAGTAGGACATCCAGCTGTTCAGGCATGTGGGTGCTGACTCACCTCTCAGATCCACTCAGCAAAGACATAGGCTGTGTTCGGGGTTGCAAGGACTTCACAGACAAAAAGGCAGACATGGGGGTAGGGTGGGATGGGAGAAAGAAGGCCCAGTAGCAGGAATATTCCCTGCAGGCTCTCTGGTCCCCTCATTCTTGAAGCAGGCTGTGTTGGAGGTTCAAAGGACCTCAGAGACAACAAGGCAAGCTTGGGGGCAGGCGTGGAATGGTGTAAGGAAAGCCAGAAGCAGGAACACACGACGCTGGATGGCCAGTAAAGCTTAGGGAATTAGGAGGGCAGCCTTGATTCTGTCCCCCTAGGAAGGTCCCAGAGAGTGGCACTTCTGGCCATGTGGCCACTGACTCACCTCTTTGGTCCCCTCAGTAGGGGAGCAGGGTCTCTTGCAGGGTTCCAGGTACCTTGCAGGAAAAAAGACAGGCTTGTGGGAGGTTGGGATGAGAGAAAGAAGGCCCAGTAGCAAGAACACTCCCCGCTGGCTTTCCGGCCCCCTCAATCCTGAAGTAGGCTGTTGGGGGTTCTAAGGACCTCACAGAAGAAAAGGTGGACTTGGGGGCAGGGTGAGATGAGGTAAAGAAAGCCAACAGCAGGAAAGCACCCTGCTTGATGGCCAGAAAAGCTTAAGGAATGGGGAGGGCTGGATTCTGTCCCCCTGGCAGTGTCCCAGAGAGTGGCACTTCAGGTTGTCTGGCCCTGTGGCCACTGACTCACTTCTCCAGTCTCCTTGGCTTGGGAGCAGGGTCTCTTGCAGTGTTCCAAGGACCTTGCAGACAAAAACGTTGGCTTGGTGGCAGGGTGGCACGGGAGGAAGCAGGCCCAGTCTTTATATGTAAGATAGATAGATAGATAGATAGATAAGTGAGAGATAAGAATCTAGACTGACTATACTTTTAGTATTGGTGCTGTGACTCATGTAATGCTAAATATGTTTTGTGCTTGTTATACATATATGTATGTATAATACATATGTATGTATTATATATATATGTATATATACATATCTTTATGTTGTTGTAATAAATTAACACAGGATAGCAAATGTGCCAAGGACTTCTGAGGAATCAAAACCCAGAGAAGCTGAAGGTGTCTAGCTGTAACTTGTTCTGCCTAAACAAGAAGCTTCACCTCTAGTCTTCATGACAATTGCTTCTCCTACTGTTGTCCTGTAACTTTGTCATACTGGATGTTTTTCAAGGTGTGTTGTAGCAATTCTGAACAAGCATAACTCTTCTTTGGGGCTACTTTTGTTATTTTCTGTACTGGAGTAATTTGATGGCATCTTTTCAATATGGTCATAATGTCACAAACATGATCTTAGATCTGATGTTACTGTAGGAAATGCTGCTATGAGCCAGGTGCCAACTCCATCACCCTGTGAAGATGGTGTTGAATTTATCTCCTTTGGGGCTTTCCTTATCTCCTTTTGTCTCTATTAGCATGCCTTTCATTGTAGTATTATTCCTCATCATGAATCTTTCCTCTGCTGTCACAATTCCTTCACATCTGTTCTGATGACTTCATGTGAGCTATCTTACCGTGGAAACTTGGGGGAAGTTTTCACTTATTTATTGTTCATTCATTTTTAGTTTTGCTTCATGCTGATGTATTACTCTGGATATTTTCTAGCTCGTGTTTTATTTTTCCTTTCCAACTCTAGATAGGTGCTTTTATTGTTTCTTTTAGGGGTTCAGTTGGCCAGTCAGCTTAGAGCCATCATGAACAACCAGCCTTCTCTTTCTCTCACTCCAATATCTATGTTGCTGAATTCCAGAGTCATCACATATTCTACTGAAAACACAAAGGAAAAGTAATGACACTTTCATGGCTTAATTTATTTATTTCAGAGCCAAAAGGCTAATGCAGATGGTAAGTCACATTTAGCCACATTACTTGTTAGCACCACAATCTTACATGCAGTTCCTGAGGTGTGGAGTGTGACTTTGTTGATCATTTTATAGTTGGAAACATAGGAATGATCTAGTGTTATGAAATAACAAAGATGAGCTATCATTTTGAAATTTATTAATTGGAGCTCAACACTGCAAATTTTAATATTTTCTTGTTCTGGATGTTCTTAATCCCCATCTTGAGATCAAGGGTCTGTTGTAAGGATGAGTGGAACTTTGAATCCTTAATATAGATCAGTTGTTTTACATGTACATGAAGCTCACAGAGAAAGTTTTTTGTGTTATTATAAATATTTCTTGAGTAAATGCTAGATTAGCTTTGTGCTGTGTGGCATTTCTTGATCAGTGTTTAAAAGTATCTTTTCCTCTCAACTGTGGTTCTGATGACAGACCAAAGAAAGAGTTTCAGCCAGGCCCACATTAATGAAATGGAATATGTCAGCATTGCTTACATGAGTGGGGACTGAAAACAGAATATCCCACATGGGTAACAACTGACAGAAACCGTCTTCTGGAAAGGCTTTGCACGATTTGCAGACACATACATTAAAGAGTCTAATCTTCCATACACCAAATAGTCTCATCTTCCATAGCAACTGTTTACTACTAAGAAAGCCTCAAGAAGTGGGTCTCAGTTTGAATAAATCCCCTGTGAGTCCTTGTAAATTGTAATGCTTCCTGTAGGAGGGAATGGTATAAAAAGGGAGACCTAGCTACATAGCAACCTAAGTGGTTATGCATGAACTCAATGTCAAATAGATTTGAATGAAGATCTCAGCAATATTTTGAGATATATGACATATGACAGTATATATATATGTGTGTGTGTGTGTGTGTGTGTAAGTAAATATGTCAAACAAAATGAAAAATTTGTTAACAAAATTGTTGGTGAATCTGAGAACTTTAAGAAATGTTATTATTTACATTGTACCATAATAAAAATAGACATTCAAGTTAAAAGCATGGTGCTAAGAAATGTCTAGCACAAAAATGTTATTTAATATTATTATAGTTTTATCTTTAAAAATATTATTCATGGATATGTGATTTGATGACAGAGAAAGAGAGAGAATTTAAAAAGAAATCAAGAGCAAAGAGAGATAAATACAAACTTGCAAACTTTATTGTTTCCACCAGGGAGTTGTTAACTTATGTGGTATGTGTTCTAGGTAATGCTTCAGTTTGGTTGGGTTACTGAGGTCAGGTGTCAATGACCAAGTATGGCACTTGTTTACAACCTGTAGGACTTGATCCTTTTGGGGTCAAATGATCCTTTCACAAGGGTTGCCTTAAGACCATGAAAAAACACAAATATTTGTGCTATCGTTTATACAAGTAGCAAAATTACAGCTAAGAAGTAATAAAAAAATAATTTTATGTTTGGGGGTCACCACAACATGAGTAATTGTATTAAAGGGTTGCATTATTAGGAAGGTTGAGACCTATTGCTGTGTGATTGATTATCAATCAGACCTCATGTCACATCCCTGACAGGCTTCCTTTTCCTTTATGAAATTTTTCATATCTAGAAAGATATTCCTGCTTTTCTCCTTTCTTTGAGCAAATTTTCTTTTTAATCTCATTGCAAATTCTCCCTCTGAAGACCTGTCTGGAGTGAAGATAAAAACAGGAGGATACCATACTTTAATAACTTAAATGGTCTTTTCCCATTTCCTTTTCCCAATTTTCTTTCTGTAAATTCCTGCAGAAAATCTCTGGTACTGTCTAGAACTGAAAAACAAACGTCAGATCTGGCATGAGAAGAATGTAAAGTTATTTAAGCAGCCTACCAGATGATATGTAATGAATGAGCATTAGGACCATCGTCAATGTGTACCTGCTCAGCTCTTTGCACGGTTTCCTGTCCCTGAGTTGCTGGACAGACTAGGTAATGACCTAGTAACTTGGGAACTCTTGTTCACCCCCAATGAGCTCTGGGACTTGGATCTTTACAGCATCCTGCGGGGAACCCTAATGATACGAGTTCAGTGGCTTTCCATTAAGCAGTAGTAGTAGCTGCCAGAAGTAATTGATGGGTTGGTCATTGTTTCAGTGATGAGAAGGAATGGTGGAAATGATTTAAGCATTTTACTGAAGCATAAAACTATATTACAAGGGACAGCATTAGTTGAACATGTTTAATTGTAGTACACTTTACTGCATGATATATAGACTTCATCTCCTCATCTTAAATGGCCTAGATAATTAAATAGTATATCTTTATTTTAGATACAATAAAAATCAAAAGTGCCAGAAAATAAACATTATTTGCAAAGTAAAATTTTAAATACTAACCTAGTATTTTATAATATATCCCAGGGATTTTGTTCTCTTTCTGATTTTTTTTGAAACATTTTTTTTCAAAATTAAGAAATAATTTTTAAGTTATTTGGGAAAACTGTGAATTTCAATTTAACAGATAATATAGGAACTTATGTGGAAATACAATCAACATGTAGATAAAATGAGTGCTAGTATTTTCAATACTAAAAAAAGTCCTCTAACTCTTCCTTTTGTGGACAGTACTCATAGAAGACCACAGAGAGCATTGACTCCCCTGCAACTGAAATCACAGGTGTTGTGAGTGACCCAACTGAGGGTGTAAGTCAGAATTCCTTCCCTCTTCAAGGACAACAAATGTTCTTAACTGTTGAGCCATGTCTTCAACCCTCAACAGTTTATTATATGTTATGAACATAAAAAGTAATATTTAATGTAAATATAGCTTTCACTTTGAAAAAAATTTTTCTACATGTATTATATTCACAAGGATGTGACTTTGGATCAATTATGTTTTAAAATTTTTTAGCAGCATTATTATAGAGAGTTCCTAATGAAAACCAATAGGTTATTATTTCATTGACTTGAATTTGACACCTTGATTCAATATATTATGAATTTTTTCCACTTAAGAAAATGAGAAGTGAAGAATATCAATTGGTTCCTGAGCCTTATTCCTAGAACATGAGTATATTGAACATTTGAAGAGAATAAGAAAGTTTACAGACATGCTAGAGAAGATTAGTTTCACTGAACCAAGGGAAAGAAAGAATTCTACTTATTACTTACGAGCAGGATATTTTCTCTGCTGCCTCTAAGTTCCACCTGATGAATCCAATAAGGTCTGTGAGCATGTAGAGCTGAAGAAGGAGAGAGGCAGTACCTTTAAGCCCACTGAAGTCCTTATGTGGGACCTGAGCTTCTGCTGTCACCTGTTCAGAACCTAAGCTTCACTAGTGTAGCAGCCAACACACAATCATTAAGATGATGTCTTCAGTATTCCAAATGCATCTCTTGAAAACAGAATGTTGGTTTTGTATCCTGAGCTAGGAGTCCTAAACAGTTCCACTGAACCAGGCCATGACATGACTGTTTCCTATGCAGTGAAAATAGATGGAAAAATGCATTTACACATTGTAAATTAATAAATATTTATTTTATATTGCATATAAAATAGGTGAAATTACCTTGCCATAATTTATTTGCTATAATTTATTGTCAATGAAAATTGAGTGTTAGGTAGTTTTGTCCCAGTAACCAACTCAGACTGACACTCTGAGTGGCAAGAGGTCATGCAATCACCAGAAGTGCAGCTCCCAACTCAGGTGGAAAACTCCATCTCAATTTGAGACCACAAAACCAGAGAGGAAACAGAAACCATGGAACCTACTCTCTCTCTCTCTCTCTCTCTCTCTCTCTCTCTCTATATATATATATATATATATATATATATATATATATCAGCCTGGCTTTACTCTTTTAGGCCATTGGCCAAAAGCAGCTTCTTTATTAATCAATATAAGCAACACATAGATAGAGGGATTTCACACACCATTTTCCCTTGTCTGTTTAAATGAAAAGGAAAGTTTTAACTTTAGCACAGTAAAACTACATTTGACAAAACAGGTATCAAGCAAAAATTACAATTACAATATTTACATCTACGTTATCTTTTATCATAACTAAGAAAAACTGTAACCCTATCTATTCTTCATCTCCATCAAAGACTCCAGAAAGATTAACTAAGTAAATCGGAAATGCATTGTAAGCAACTTCCAAAACTCTAGAATTAACAGAGATATATCACTGCCTGAACAATCACCAAAAGATTTTCTGTATCATTAGGGCATCCATCTTCAGTCCATAGTATCCAGCAGACTTTTCCATGGATAAGGAAATTCAATGATCTGTTCTTACTTGTAATGATAAAGTCTATTAGTAACTTTTTTCTGTGTTCTACAGAGTGTCTGGCAGACTCTTTTATGAAGCAGGTTTTTCTATGGGTCCTGTTTATCCAGTTCATATAGAGTAACATCAAGCATTCTAGGCAAGAGCAATTTCTTGCCCAAATGTCTAACAAACTGTATAAGAAACCTCTTTGATGCCCATCATCCTCTTGAAGTATACTTTTGCTGCCAGAAGCATTGTAATGAAAAGCACTAAGTTCTTACCACATTTTAAATGTAATATTCTGAAAGTCTCTGAAATAGTTGAAGAATTCCTATCTAACTGAAATATATCTCTATATATTTAGAAAACCTAACTAACAAGCCAGACAATTAAAACAACTCTCTATTAATCTGTATTTCTTAATTATACATTACATTTCAAAAAGAACTGCACAAACACAATACCTTAAGAAATATACATATAACAAAATTAACCTTAAATTGATACTAATAAACCAAAATTCATATCAATGCCAATTGTTAACATCTATATAATATCCCCATTTAAATGTAAAGAAACATTTACAAAATTATTTGGAAATTTGAGTGTAGTTCTCTCCAAATGCTTTCCTGCTGTTTTTTGGGGCAGAGTAATTTTTGTGGTGCTCACAGAGACCTTTTGGATGTTTTTGTTCCAGCAAACCACATATGTCTGGAATTAATCTACAGGTTCTCATCTTCTGTGGAAGCAAAAACAGAACCTCTTTTCCAAAGTGACAAATCCTTAGGCCCAAATTCTGAAGTCAAGATACCCTTAAAATATGTATGTGAATTTAGTGTGGAATACAAATTTGTTGTTCAATGGCCACTTGTTTATTTCCCAGCTGCCAAGACTCCCAAAATAATCACACAGAAAATATATTATTTAATCACTGCTTGGCCAATCACTTAAGTGTATTGCTAGCTAGCTTGTATATCTTTGGTAAACTCATTTCTATTATTTTATACTTTACCATGAGACTCATGGCCTACCAGCAAGATTCTAGCTGGCCGCTTTCGTCCTTCCCCTCTGGAGGCTACATAGTGTCTCCTGACTTTGCCTACTCTCTCTCTATAGCTCTTTCAAACTGACTTTACTCTGTTAAACCATTGGTCAATAGCAGCTTCTTTATTGACCAATAAAAGCAACACATAGGATTTCCCACACCACCTACAAACTTATGGAAACCAAGCAAATTCCTACTGAATTAAAACTTGGTCAAGACAGAAATAAAGAAATTAAAGACTTTCTATAAATCAAAATAAATAGAAAACATATCCAAACTTATGGAACATAGTAAAAGCAATGCTGCGATGAGAGTACATAGCACTGAATTCCTATATTAAAAGATGGAGTGATATCACACTACCAACTTAATAGCACACCTAAAATCTCTAAAACAAACAGAAGCTCACCCTACAAATAATCAGACTGAGAATTGAAAAAAAAACAAAGAGAACAACAACAAAAAAATAAAAAAGAATTACTTCTTTGAGGAAATCAGCAAAGTAGAAAAACCCTTATCCAAACTAACTAAAAAACACAGAGAGGATATCTAAATTTACAAAATCAAAACAAAAAACAAAAAAATGTTACATAACAACAAACACAAAGGAAATCCAAAGACTCATTAGGTCATATTTTAAAATCCTGTGTTCCACACAATAGGAAAGAATAAAAGAAATGGACAAATATTTTGATAGGTACAACATGCTCAAATTAAATTAAGACCAGATAAACAACTTAAATAGACCCATAGCTCCCAAGGGAATAGGAGCAATAATTAAAAATCTCACTATCAAAATTAATTCAGAGCCAGATGACTTTAGCACAGAATTGTATCACACTTTAAAAGAAGAGTTAATGACAATATTCTTCAAATTGTCCCACAAATTATAAACAGATTAATGATTGTTAAATTAATTTCATTATTCATCTTGATACCAAACCACAGAAAGATTCAACAAAGCAAATTACAAGCTATTTTCTCTTATGAACCATATGCAAAAATACTAAGAGAAAAGAAACCTAAAAATTAAACCAAAATCATAAAACACTCTCAAAAAGTCAGCCAATATAATCAATAATCTAGGTTTCATCTTAGATGCAGGGATGGTTCAATGTAATGAAAAATCAGTCAATGCAATCCATCATAGAAACAAACAAAGGAAAAAATACCACATGATAATCTCATTAGATGAAGAAAAGGCCTTTGACAAATCTAACACCTCTTCATGATAAAAGTCTTGGAGATCGAGGAAACAAGGGACATATCTAAACATAATAAAGGCAACTCACACTAAGTTTATAACCAATATTAAATTAAATGGAGAGAAGGTCAAAGTAATTCCAGTGACATCAGGAACAAGACAAGGCTGTCCATTCTCTCCATATCTTTTCAGAATAGTACTTGATGTACTAACTATAGCAGTGAGACAAATTAATAAGATCAAGGGTATACTAATTGAAAAAAAGCTAACATATCGTTACTTGTAGATGATATGATAACATTCATAAGCAACCCCAAAAATTCTACCAGGAAACATTTACACTTGAAAACCAGCTTCCGGTAAGTGTCAGGAAACAAGATTAACTCAAAATAATCAGTATGCCTCATATATATGAATGACAAATGGATCAAGAAAGAAATCAGGGATTCAAAACCTTTCAAAACAGATACAATCTATATGAAACATCTTGGGGTATCCCTAACCAAGCACTTGAGAACCTGTATGACAAACATGTCAAGTCCTTTAAGAAAGAATGTGAAGAAGATATCAGAAGATGGCAAGATATTCTATGCTCATGGATCTGTAGAATTACCATTGTAAAAATGTTCATGGTAACAAAGGCAATCTACAGACTGAATTCATTTACCATAAAAATTCCAATTTAATTCTTTTACAATCCTTGAAAGTACAATTCTCAAGTTTGTATGGAAAAACAGAAAACTAGGATGGCATCAAATCTTAAACGTAAAATATCATTGGGAGATATCACCACCTCTGGCTTCAATTCATACTATAGCACTATAGTACTAAAAACTCCCAAGTACTAGAATTAAAGGCCTGCACCTCCATGCCTAGTGAGCTATGGGAGAATTTTTGCACACATTCATTCCTGAAATTTTAATGTTTCTTTCTAAATGCTCCTGTTCTAATGTTACAGCAAAATATTCCTGAGTTTCTCTGATGCTGCATCCTTACATGTTCTCTCCCTACTCTCTCTCTCTCTCCTTTCCTTTTTTTTCATTTTCCAGCATTTTCTTTCCCAAATCCACCATTCTGTTGAGTTTTATTTTGTGTTCATTATTTGTGTTTGAGCTTTATATGCTGTATGTATGTGTATTTTTAAAGAAAATTTTCTTTAATTTGGTTAAGTAGTGAAGGACAAAGCAAGAAATTTTGTTCTTTGTGTGCTTGGTTATTGTTTTCCCCTGAAATGACTTATTGTTGTAAAGAGGGCCGAAAAGGTGAAGGGAACAATAAGATCCTATTAGTAAAGGTTTGTGGTGTCATTGCTTACTCTTTGGTATATGGAATTGAGAAAGCAGAATAAAAGACAACCAATTCATAAAACAATGTTTATTCTCCATCCTTCTGCCTATACTGGGTCTCATCCTACACATCATTCATGACATGTACTCTCCCAGGAGAGGGTGGTAGCTAAACCTTTCATCCTACATATCACCCAGGATGTGTGCTCTCCCAGGAGAGGATGGTAGTTGAGCTCTCAGCCTACACATCACACAGAATGTGTGCTCTCCTAGGATGGAGTGGTAGCTGAACTCATTCCTACACATCACCCAGGATGTGTTCTATACCAGGATGGGGTGGTAGCTGAATTCATCCTACACATCATTCAGAATGTGTGCTCCCCTAGGATGGAGTGGCAGCTGAACTTTTTTACATATTTTATGTAGAAATACAGAGCTCTAAAGATTTTCCAGTTTTCTTAAGATATTCCCCAATGCTGTAAGTCTTTTATACACTTGCTTATTTTACTTAACCAAACATAAATATTTTTAAGATCTCAATTTGTCAGAAGTTCAAGCTCCCTCAAATGAAAATCTACACTATATTTCCATTTGCTCATTAATATCAATGAACTAAGTAAAGTCAGAATATCTGATTATATGGATTTTCTCATATTTTACCTTAAAGTCCTTTTAGTGTTTTCTTTAAGTACCTTTGTATTACTGTGACTAACATCTGGTAGAAACATTCTTTCTAGTTCATGGCCTCCAAGTTTAAATCTGTCATGGAAGCCAGGGTGTGGCAATGCAGACAGGAAATGAGAGTAGACATGCCTTAGTGTTTAGAGAAAGGCATTACCCACGGACAGATCCTTCCTGACCAATTTCTTCCAAAGAGACATCTTTCCTTGTCTTCAGAATGCCATCACATTCTGAATCTATCAATGATTCATTACATTATAGCCTTCATCTAACTACCCCAGTAATGTCTTAGCAGACACCCCAAGAGGTGCGTTTCCCGGCCTTTTAGTTATTTCTCAATTACTAGATTGACAGTCTAATTACCCTTCACAGTGATATTCCAGGTGACTGTTAAGATGATCTGGACTACTGGTGAAAACATAGGTTAATGGTTTTCTCCCCTACATTTCTAATCCATATCTGAGCAGAGTCCAAGATTTTGTGTACTGTTAATCCCATTGACAAGAATAAGACCACTACCACAATTTGAGTAAAATTTGAAACAAGCTTAATTTTTATTGGGTTGCTCTGAAGAGTTGGCCCACGACTACCTCCTGAATTGGGTTAAAGCAGAGCAATAGAAAATTCACCTCTTGGACCCTATTCTAAAAATGATTAATTAATTAACTTCACATACTAACACAGATTCCCTTCCCTCCTCTCCTCCCATTCCCTCGTCCTACCTCCTTTCTACCTTCCCCCTCAATTCCTCCTCTTCTGCCCCTTTAAAGGTGTTTATGTAATCATAAGTAGCTTACAGGAGGGAAACAATGGTGCAATAAAGAAATACAGAACACCTTTAAAAAATCGTGGTCACCTACCATGTGATTAGAGAGGGGTCAGTATGGGTGAGGGTATTCTCACAGAAAATAGAAACTTATTTTTTAAAATAAAGCATAATGGCTCCTGCCTTTAAAATGAGGGAGGGCCTTGGGCTCCCCATAGGACAGGGTATCCTGCACCATCTTAAGGAAGCAGGGGGAGGACGGTGGGGTAGTGGGGGAGCGGAAGGCCGGGAACAAGGGGAGTAAATGTAAATTTTGCTTTTAACAATAAAAAAAAATGGACTCAGACCCGTTCCTCAGCACCAAGCTCCACCTCTGCTGTGCTGGGGAACATACTTCTAGAACCACTGTAGGGCACAGGCCACATTAGAATTGGACTTTTCAGTTCTACCAAGGTAATCAACAAAATTCAACTTTATATTTGCCTTTAAAGAGTAGATTAAAGTGATTGGAAATGAGCAACAAGATTTGCTTTACAAGTGGAAGCAACAGATTGCCTGTGAAATTATAAAAATAGTGACCACCTTTCATTTGAAATGGTGCTCTACAGACATAAATTTAAAAATGTCATCTTCACCTTAGGGCAGTTATGTCAACAATGCATTCATTATGTCCTCACAAAAAAATCTGAGTCTCATAGTTCAAAAATCAGTTTCTATTTTAGCCAACATTTGTATATAAGGAAATAAAATTTTGGTCAGTGTAAAACTGACATTTATGCAAAACTCTGGCTTGCTTGGACTTATTTTATCTGCTTTTATGCATTAGCTGGTAACTTTATGCTCACCACCAAAATGCAATGATTTAGAACATTCTTTTATGCATCTGTTGAAAGGAAAGATTTACTTTAAGTCAATAAAATAGCCTCTGTCAGAGTCACAAAGTCAGGTGCTTGAAAATACCATAGAATTGAGTGCTTTATATATTTCAGAAAAATGAGAACATATGCAGTATCTCCAGTTATATTTTCTTGATGAAGCTAATTGAATTGGTAATGGGTACGAAAAGAAGCAGTATACACATGGAAGGTAGAATTTAGTTGACTATGACCACTTTTTGCATCTACTTTTACACTGACTTAAGGACATTTCAGGTGTCATCAATAAACATTTGATGGGTTGTTTCTAAGACAACAGATCATTTTCACTGTCCTTTGCAAAGCATGCCCTTTGCTTCCCTTAGTGAATAGCTCCAGGATGTCTTTGTGGTTTGGAAAATCACCTCTTCCTGTGAAAGTCACAGTGGAGAGCCATGCAAGCTTCCTTTGAAATGAGAGCCCCTGACTTATTCCCCTGTGGAGCACAAAACTCTTGAATCAAGACACCCAGAGAGAAGAATTGTCATCTTCTACAAATAGGAATCCCACTGCCTCAATCTTTCAGAAGCTGCTTCCCAACAAGGCCACTGGTTAACAGTGCCTTCTTCTGCCCAGCAGATTTGTAAATTAATCACTACAGTCATGCCAGTAACTCACTTTCTGAGATGCTTCTCCAAGAACACACAGGAGGAGAAAAATTAGACCAATCTCTTAGAAATGAAAACAAAGAGCAGATTAGTTGAAGAAAGGGAGGGAAAGAGCAAACCATTTTAAAAGCAATGGTAGTTGAGCTTTTCTCTTGGATGGTGATTGCTCCTTTTAGAGCAGAATGAGAACTCCACAGATTCCAAGGGCATCCCAGAAGAAAACATTATAACCTTTAAAAGAAACAGATTTTGCATTTTGTTATCAATGTGGTACTCAGAAATATGTGAAAGTAATCCTAAAAGTACCATTTCCTGTTTCTAATACCATCTCTCAGTATAAAATCTTAAATGCAGAATAAACAGTGGCCACATTATTCTTAGTCTTTACTTAACAAGTTGCCCAAAATATCCCAAATGTCCTGTCTGTAACCATTATGTCCTAGAAAAGTAAAAACAACATTCCTCACACAGATGAAGCCAAACCTTTTATCTTTACTGTAATGCTTTTAGATGAAACTGAACTAGAAAAATAGAAATCATGAGGTTGGAGAGACAGCTCAGTGATCAAACGCATGATTTCAGCTGCTCTTCCAGAGGACTAGGATTCAATTTCTAGCACTCACACAGCAGTTCACAGATCTGTCAGACTTTCCTGACCTTGAGATGAAAAATGCATATGCTGCACAGACATCCATGCAGCAAAACCCCATACACATGAGATAATAAAATAATAGTTTAAACACACACATTATTTAAATATATATATTTAAATAATGAAATAATTTAAATAATGAAAATGTTGAGTGCTTTAATCAAGTTTAAGAAATATATGCATGTCTTTTTTTTCTAATAACATGTCAAATCTTTTGCCCATTTTCTGCTTTTACCTTCAACTTATTTTATGAGATGTATATTCATTCTTTTCCATAAAATATTTTCAAAAATTTTTAAGTCAATAATAGTTTTGGTGTTACCTTAAAAATTTGAAGTGCTATAATTTATCATTATTTCTTCTTTGTATTGGATCTGGTGTAATTAAGTGCAGTTAATGCTTACAGAACACCCAAAGTCATGGGGAAAGACATCAAGCAGGCAAACATTAATTCCTATTAAAAACCCTTTTACACTTTTGAACAGAAGGTAGAAACAGAAGGCAGAATCCCTTTGCTATTAGAAGTTGTGGCATTCATGCTATGAGCATCAATGGGGAGACAGGATATTTAAGAGTAGCACACATACATAGAACAAAAAAGAAAGAGATTGCACTGGTCTGTCTGAAAGTCTAAAATGTTGCAGACTGTTATATTTGTCAATAAAAACTTCAGAGAATAAAAGCCTGTATTAAACAATATTAATTACACAGTGAGAGGTCTTAAAGAAGCTTATACATGATAAGTGGATGGTACTGGCCTATCATCTACACTCCCAGAAAAGTATCAATGAAATTTGACTGAAGCCAATTCTTTCACAAATGTGAAATTGTGTGTTTATCAACTAAGGCACACAATAAAGAACTTTATATTTTGACCTTTCTGCGTCTATGACAGATAATCAGTAAACCCAGTTACCTAAAGCAATGCAAAACTGGATTGAAAATTGAGACAAGTATGTTAAAGTCTTGAATATTAAGCTATATAGTGATCAGAGACATCCCAGGTAGCTCCTATGAGTCAGTGCACTGATTTAAATGTGACACCGCCTGTGCAAGGAGCAGGCTGTGGTTACACAGAACACTAATGGGATTTTCACACAGAATGTCTTTCCTGCATATAGTGAACTAGAAGGCTTGGACTTCTAAAGATCACATGCAAAAGAACCCTTTAAACATAGACCCTTAATTTACAAAAGGATGGTGATAGGGCTTGGAGCATCTCTTTAAAAAACAAGAGAACTAAGGGCAGTATCTGCATCTCCATGGCAATTAATGCAAGCTTCCTAAGGATCTGTACCTGCTTAGCCTGGTTCCATTTGAAAAAAATGAAAAGAAAAAAAAATAATCAGTGAAGTTATGTTCTTGTTAGTTCTGTGTGCCAGTCCTTGGATCAAAACAGAAAGCAAGAGAATTTGCGAGAATTTACTTATTTGCTTGAAAGTCAGTAGGTGAGATGAAGGAGGAAGATGGTTGATAGAAAACAATGAGATTATTACAGGGAAAAATAAAATAATGATGTTGTTCTTTGAAAGAAAGGCTACAAAGTGTGTTACCTTCTATCTCTGCTTACAGATGGACATCTATCCCTTAGCAGCTGCCATTCTGATTTAGACATGATGTTTCCAGGCTGGAGTCATTTGTGAGATGTATCATGGTCACTTTGAAGAGACACATGTTTTAACTCCATTGCAACTCTGCACTTTGTCCCAATTCTGCAAGATTTCTCTGCCACTATTTGGGAGGTAGTAACTGAAAACTTCAATCTCCCATGTGAAAACAAATGACTGTTCAATAGTCATAGGTCACTGTTGTCTCTTCACTTGCCAACACAGACATGCCTGTATCATGTTCATACATATCTATGCAGATTCAAATACAATTGTGTTATAAAACCCAATGTATAGAAATAAAACATTATATGTGTGCAAGGAAGGCACTAGTTTTAAAAAATAGCTTAAATTCTGAAGGCAACTATAATTTATGAGCTGTGCTCATGTATCTGCCACTTAGTATTCTATTTACAGAGAACCTTGGGGAAAGTTCTCCTGCATAATCACAATGTATGCAGTTAAATATTATGAATTTGTTACTTCACATGAAGTTCAACATTTCAGGGTCTAAAACACTTAAAGAACACAAAAGGTTTGCTAGATAGGTCAACGTTGAGAAATGCTAGAACATTTTAATATTAATTAAGTTAAACGAGAATAAAATTGGAACCACAGCACAGGCTGAAACTGCCCTTTTAAGACTGTAAAGAAGATATACTGGCTCACACGGCTTGGTTAGAAGAGATTGTATATTTCTAGAAAAGGAAAAAAAATTGAAAGAGAGAAAATTGAAAATTGTATTAAACCAATTCAGGAGATAATGCAAATGAGAACAATGTAGAAAGTTGACACAAAGGCAAAGTCACACAGTTTCTCCATGTGGGTAGAATAGCAGAAAGCAATGAGCAAGAGCTTGGGATAAGGTAGCAGATACACAACAGTGTGTAGATGAGAGAAATGGGATCTCTTTGGTCTACAGTTATATGCAAGTGGAGAATGTAACTTATCCTCCAGATCCCAGGTACTTTCCAATGTCGTATGTACAAAGAGTGACCCTTCCCGAGAATCTTTAAGACCTGTAAAACTAACCTAGGATTTAATTGACCTCACAAATATTTCCTTTTCTGTTTTATTCTGTGTTGTACAGTCTTTGTTTCTGTGTTTCTGTAATACACTTATTACTGTTTTGCTCAGGGTTGCTTTGGTTTTGGGGCATTGTAGGCTTCAGTATGAATTTTATGTACTTTTTTTTCTAGTTTTGTGAGAGACATACATGCACTTCTTATGAAAAGTAGGAATATAGACTGATATATGAGACTTGATGTGAAAGTTATTGAAATAAAATAAAATTACAATCTTTTTCAGTTATACCAATTTGTCAATTTGTATCTATACTCAAATACTCTAAGTCACCATCCAGAGTGATACTTGCACATTTGTGTGCTGTTTTAATAAGCCAGGAAAGAGATTGAACTTAGCTGCCCATAAAATGAAGAACATAGAAACAAAATGTGTTGATACACACAACAGAATTTTATTAAAATGTCTCAGCCTTGAGTGAAAACTTGGCAAGGCCTAGAGTCACCTGAGAATCGTGTCTCAACTGTTGGATCAGAATGGCCTGTGGGCAGGTCTTTGAGGGGTAGTTAATGGATTTGGGAGGGTCCATCCTACTGTGCACATCATCCACCATATCATGGATTGAGTACTAAAGGTAACTAAGCCTGAGCTTTGGAGCAAGCCAGCAAAACAGTATTCTTCGCTGGTTTCCAATTTAAGTTCCTGACCTGTTTTCTGTCAATGGTCTACTGACATTTGTAAACCGAAATGAACTATTTTTTTCACATAAATCACATGTCTTTCAAGTATTTTATCACAGCAATAGACATCAAGCTGGAATGTGAGGAGAGATAAAATCATCTTCAAACCTAACACTCGGGAGCCAGAGGCAGTTGGATCTCTAAGTTCAAAGCCAGTCTGTTCTGCAGAGTGAATTCAAGGACAACCAGAGCTACAGAGAGAAACTGTGTCTCAAACTCTCTCTCACACCAAAACTACCAAGCAACCAACTAAACAAACAGACAAGTTAATTAATTAACTAAAAGTTTGACATTTGCAGAAAAATGAATAGAATTGAAAACCATTATGTCAAGTCAAGTAAGTCCGACTCAGAGGGACAAATAACATGTGTATTGTTTCATATGCATTTGTGTGTGTGTGTGTGTGTGTGTGTGTGTGTGTGTGTGTGTGCGCGCGTGTGTGTGTAGGAGAGGGCAGAGAGAAAAACTAAAGGCAATCCAATATACTTGACACAGAAGAAGCAGGAACTTTTAGGGAGAAAAATTAGATATGCAAGCAGGTTTTGGGGATACCTGAGAGATACGGGCGGAGGGAGATGAATTAGAACAAGTGTAGGGAAGTATGAGAAAGAAAATGGCATAATGAAACTTATTAGTTTGTATGCTCATTTAGAAAATTAACAGAGAGGAGTCATTCAAAGGTAGTTGCAAAACAAGGCATTGCTAGTTGAGAAGAGACTTGTCAGGGGCAAGGACAGTTGGAGAATGCTGGTCAGGGGACACTAAGCTTCAGTTAGACAGAGGAAGACCTGCCATTATTGTATTCTAGGGAGACTGGGAGGAGTTAGGAATGGCAAAGAATGTGACCAAAATATATTATATGAAAAATTAAAAAAAAAACCCCAACTCTCAATGGTATTACATTATCTGGTGTTCTACAAGTTGCTATGGAGTTTTCCCTTATGAACAATCTGGTAAATGCATAAGAGGACAGAAATAGAAGCACAACTGTTAGAGAAATTTTCCATTTATATTTGAAGTTGTCATTTGATTTCATAACCAGTTATTTTTCTTTGAGCTTGATTTCTTCTTTGATAATATAAAATTATTTGATTTTATGTTTTTTCTCAAAAACAGACAAAGCACAAGGTTTCTGAAGAAATTTGACTTTGCAATTGTAGATGGGTTTTCATTCCACATCCAGAGGCTCACCAAGCCCAAGCTTTCTTAAATCTATGTCTGATGTGATCTCAAATGAACGTAAGCTGTAGTTTTCAAGAAAATATTTCTTTCCATAATTATATATGATATAATATAGTAGTATTGTATCTGGGCCAGAAACAGTTTTATGCCCACCTGATATTTTTTCCATTAAACAAAAATTCAGGCAAATGTGTGGATTTGGAATTTGTCACAGTTTGTCACAGAAGTGGGGTAAATTACCACTTTTTGGTCATCCAGTTTAACAGTACACCAAATTTGCTATGATTTCACCCTTCCTTGTTCAATTTTGTTGGAATTATCCAGGAACTGAAACAAACCACCTGAGCAGTATAATGCTAGGCAGTGCTCCTAAGCCTAAGCCAACACACTTGGTATCTAAGGTAACTAGTTACCCTTAGTACTTAATTCTAAGGCAATGAGGCAAGTGTTGACTGGGATAACAAAGGAGGAGCAGAAAGCATCTACCACACTTCATTGATTTCAAATAAAAAGGCTGAGAGAAAATGAATAGCTTCCCTTAGTAGATAGAAATTTTTTAAATTGAACTTTTCTTAGAACCAGAACAATGCTTCATATTTTTACAATTTCTTGTTCAACCATGAAGACAAATCTTAATTATGTGATGTCCACAGGGCTTCAAAGATTTCAGGAACCAAATGGGCTGTTGAAAGGTTTTGATATTGCTTTACACTAAATTTGCAATTTTCTTTTTGCTTCAGGTGAGAACTTGAACATTTGCTTAAGTAATTAAACAATGTGAGCATTCTGGATGATGACATCATGAAAAACGTACTTGTAAATGTGGCTAGTAAGCTATGAATTAATAATCTTTCTTTGGGAAGTCAGGTTCTAGGACCTTGAAGACAAGGCCAAACACACCTTTAGTTTTCTGTGGAATGTCTCCAGGAGACACTAAACGCATCTCTAAGGAAGTAGTTAAAAGGTTTATATCAGGTTCTTTAAAAGTCTTTCTTGACTGAAATCTTAGGCACTGACCTCTCCCTACATTTAAGTCTTCTAAGCTGTAGTTACTGGTTTCCACCACTGCAGCCCCTTGTCTCTGCCACCAAGGCACTGCAAAAGCAGTGGCTGGGGTTGTCAGTATAGATGCATACTGCTGAACCGGTTCATCTTTTCTGTTTCTTCTATGAGTGTGTGTGTGTGTGTGTGTGTGTGTACATGAGCAGACACATTTATCTCTGTATCCACATGTGAAAGCCAGAGATTAAATTTAAGTATCTTCTTTCATCCGTTTCCTCTTTATCTTTTGTTGTATGGTCTCTTCATCAAACCAAATGCTAGAAGTCTCTGCCTATCTTCACCTTTGATGTAATCAAAAGTTGGCAATGCTTTATTCACCTTTTATGAAGAACACGGGATTCAAAATCAAGTACTCTATCCAATGAGCGATCTTTCCAACACCATAACTGAATGCTTTACTCAAAATATTTATTTTATGAGTTTGTGTGTATCTGGATTTTGGATGCTGCATATGTGCCATTACCAGCAGAGGCCAGAGAGAATATAAAATGTGCAGCTGGATTTACACACAGTTGTTAGCCACATAAAGTAGGTTATAAGAGTTGAAGTTGGGTCCCCCAAGAATTAAATGATTAAGTAAGTAAGTAATTGAGCCCTCTCTCCAACCCTACTGCCTATAGCTGGTTTTAGTGTTATCTCACTTTTAGCAGAATGTTAACGCAATTAGTTCCACTAGTGAAGCAAATATAAGTGCCTCAGCATCCTACAGATAGACCAAGCATTCACTGTGGTTTCCTTCTATTATCTTACTTCAGCTTTTCTTTAACTGAAAATCTGAAGGAAATTTCAATCAGATCTCTGTAAAATTTTTACAAGTTTTTCCAATGATGAAGTAAATACAACAAATAAGCATATTTATCAGGGTTGTTTTCTTTCATTTAACAAATTAAAATTTTGTGGTGTATAATTATTTTCATTCAATAAAGGCCACTTAAAAAAACCACTTTGTTGGTGGGTATTTTTTTTGAGTTTTTTGTTTTGTTTGTTTGTATGTTTGTTTGTTTCATTTTGTTCTGTAAGATCCAAACATGTGAGAGAAAGTTGGATTTGAAAAATCATCTTTAGATTTAACTGGTCAGATCATAAAAGAAGTCAGAAATGGCCACTATATACAGTCCCACACACTGACCAACTCTCATTCAGAAATTGATCAAAACATTTTACCAATAACCATATATTTCAGGATATTTCATTTAACTGTTGTTGTCTTTTTTGTATGACACACTAAAGATCATTTCAAACTATGTGTTTTTACTTATATGCCATTGATCCTTTCCAAATATCTATGTAGAATGTGTCAAGGTCCAGCCCCTCATAGAACTAACAGAGGAATCTGTTGATTTGTAAAACAGAACATATCAACTGGCAGAGGATCACCCCTTCTCCTGGTTCACATCCCAGGATCAAAAATGAAAAAGGAAGAATATTCATGAGCATTTGCTGGGGATCAGGCTGATCGTGAATCTCTCACAAGGCAGATTCTGTAGCTTTGCAAAGGATCACAATATAATAATTTGGGGTTACAGGTCTCTTATCATGGGTTTTGAAAGGTGAAGGGTTTCTAAGAAAGTTTGAAAGCCTAATTGGCATTTGTTACTGATTGAAAGCATCATCCCAGCCCCCCCAGCCTGGGAGTTGTCTTGTTCTGGACTCCAACTCCCAGCCTGCCAAGTGCTGACCCCTCCCCAGAGGTCCCACAGGCTATTTAGACTAGTGCTGGAAAAAGGAATATATGGTCTCCAGGATAGGGTAGGCTCCTCTCCCCGCCATGCTGTCTCAGTCCACCTAGGAGTGCAACATTTATTAAATGTGGACATTTTTGATTTGGTCTAATCTGGTTTAATTGGAGTTATTTTGCTTCAGCAAAAGACTCTTCTTAACAGTTTCTCTTTATTAAAAGACATAATAACCTGTTTGGTTAAACTTATATTGAAACCTAATAAAGCTTCCTGCAATGACAGTACAGTCTTCTTACTACTATCGAGCTTTCTTTCACTATACTAATTGTATAAACAGATAGCCAACATATAAAGATGAAAAGCATAGTTTTGAAGATTTCAGTCCAGCGTTGGTTGACCTAATTCTCTTGAGCTTACAGCAACACTGTACAACACAACTGGATAACACCATGGAGCAGAGCCACTCATTTTGTGTCTGGTATGCAAAAGAGAGGAACAGGAAATGTTAGGGTTCACTGTTTTATCTAAATCAATTCTACATTATCAGAAAAACTTCCATCAGCTCCCCTTCTTGTCATTTTGGTTGTGAGCCTCACCTTTAATGACTGAGCTACTCTTTTCAATTTTCTGCCACCTCACACCAGCAACAAACTAAAGACCAACCCTGTTATACCTTGGCTTTGACAACCATTTCAGACCCAATAACAGAAGGAGACAAAGAGTTGTTAGCACAGCAAAGCCATTTTGTTGACCAACAGGCTATACATGGGAAAAAAAAGTTTAAGATTTCAAATCTCCGTAATTCCAATAAACCTTTCTCACTAATATACAGTCTCCCTCCCATCTATGTTTATACCACACCTGACCTAAATACTAGGGCAGTAGCAGCTGAAGTCATGAACCATGTAGCTCTTCACAGGCATTCACTTTATGATTTTTTTCTATTTTATTGTAATATCCTTTGCTAGATAATTGGGTGTGGAATCAGTGGCAAAACAGAATTTAACCATTGCATATCCTGTCACTGCCACCAGGTGGGCTTGGATTCAGCCTAAGTTCTTTTCCCTATAATAGGACATTTTATCAATTCAGGACTGTGTTCATTTAAATGCTTCTCTTTTGAATGTTCATAATCCCATTGGCTGATATATGTTGCACAGTTAGGGATGTTCTACTGGAGTCCAGCTCTGGCAGGGTTCTGAGTCAAGAGACAGGTGAAAAATGGGCAAAACTAAAGAGTCTGACAATTGATCTTTCAGATGGAATCAGATAACTCAAGCTGCATTTATTTATACAAGTTCTAATGTATTCAAGCTTGAACAGTTGTGATACATCTTCCTTTATCATCTACGATAATGAAGCATCATTAACATTTAGCCATTTTGATTTCTTTTGCTTTTCCCTTAACATCATTGACCTCTCTACCCCATATCATTAAATTTTATATTGAATGCCAAGTAATAATATCTAGCCATCTTTACCTATGGATGAAGGTATGAAAATAGAATGGGGTACTGAATGTTTTCTCTAGTTTGCCTAAAAGTGGTGAAGTAAATCTGAGATTTTTCATAGTTGACAAAGTCACTTCAAAAGAATGTGAAGATATTGTGTCAACATGGTTAGACATGACTAGCATTGAAAAAATTCTAAATCCACTTGGAAAAGAAAGATAAGAAAATAAAACATATGTTAAAAAAAACTTCCTTTCCCCCTAAATCAGATTGTTTTCTTAAAAGACATCTATTCATTTTTTAAAAATGTGTACATGTGAATAAATGAACCCTGGGTCCCTGCCTAAAGAGGTCAGGTGAGGCTTCTTGATCTCGTGGAACTGAAGTTGGAAGTAGTTGTGAGCACACAGGTTGATTTTTTGGTGGGGATTATTACTTTTGTATTGGTGAACAGGTTGTGAGAGTTTCCTAATGTTTAATGCTATAGATCTGACGATTTGCCTAGAATAGAAATCTTTTCCGTTAAGGTTCAGGAGTTAAGTAACAATAAATTACATCCAAAGGAAACACTTAACTAAATCTGACCCTATAATTTAATATGCAAATCAGGACACTTCTCAAAGCAATAAATGACCCTGCTAATTGTTTGTCGGTAATGATCAGCCCACATAGAGAAGTAATGAGAAACCAGAATAGGTAGTCCTTCTGTGCAGTATTAATCCTGGCAAGATGAAAAGCTATAAGATTTACTATTAAGTGATGTACTCTGCAAACAGCATAGGGTCCAGACCAAGAGTTCCATATTCCAGGTGTTAAAGATGAAACAGCACTCAATCCCAATCTTCTATCTATTTAAGTACTCTTAACAGTCTTTATATCAGTTATATTACTATTTTTATAACAACTGTAAAGTCCATGTTGTATTAACTTTACAGATGAGGAAAATGGAAAGGAGTTAAATCATCCAGATCACTGTACTCCTCTTACAGCTTGTTGGTAATAGGATTTGCTCTGCTCTTAGTAATCGCATAGTAGCTGCCACTTCAGTAATATTTTATTCATGTCCATACTCAAGGGATAGGAGCATCTGAAGATTAAGCATATTTCCAAAGATTATATTACTTTTTGATTGCATGAAAATTACACAGTGACTAGGATCATTCACAGGAAGTTTCCAGTGACAGATTGTGCAAACCAGAACTTCACCACTAGAGAGCTTTATTTTGAATTGTAAAACGAATTAGTCTTAGAATGTCATTAATATGTTTATTATTCATGCTTCAAGTATTCCCACTCACTGAAAAATTCAAACTTTCTTCTCCAACAGAATCACACAGTGGATAAATTTGACCTCTTAATTACCATAACGCAGAGATCTAAACACTCACCTCTAATACAGCCTTTGAAAAAGAAAATTAGATCAATTTTAGTTTTTAAATTGCATCAGGAGTGAAGTAAAATGTGTGTTTACCTTTCCTGAACTCATGATAATTTTTAAATTAAGTTTGAAATATTTATATGCTCTACATTAAAATTGAGACCTGAATATGCAATTCATCCAGGGGAGAAGAGAATGCCTAATAAAGAGAGGTAAGCTGGAGGAAACGAAGCTGGCAAATGCATTAAGTTTAAATATTTATCTGGATTATAGTGCTATCTTAGGCTTTTAGGTACTCCATTCTATATTAGATAAGTATTGTAAGATTAATGCTAAATGATTCAATGGTGAATATTAAGTCATCATACCATGTGTCAGTCTTAGGTAAAAATATTTCCTTCCTAATCTATAATTTAAAATTAAAACATGCAACAAAGTATAATGTTTTAGTTTCTTTATGTATCTAGGTAATTTTTCTTTAAAGAAGAAATAATAATTTAATTAATGTGAATATTTCCTCTGGTTAGATAGATAGACACATAGATTAGGTAGACTGATAGATGATAGATATATAGATAGATGCATACACACATTCATGTACATTTATATTTCTCTGTGTGTATATATATACATACATATATACAGAGAGAGATGGGAAGATGACAGATAAATGCTAAATTATAGATACACACACATATGGAGCTAAGTAGATGACATATAAATGCTAAAAAATAATAGATGCTAGTTAGTTATAAATATATGACAGTCCATGATAGATATAGGTATAGATACATAAGTGATAGATGACAGATAAATGATGATAGACGGCAAAGCATATGGTCATAGAAATCATGATATTTACCTCTGTTGTAAGTGAATCAGTGTACATGCTTGTATGTGATTTCTCACTACTACCCTGCGCTTTGCCAATGATTAAATTTGGGTCTTCTTGCATGAGGAGACGCAAGCTGGCTGTGTCCCACTGCCCAGCTCCCAGAGCAGGCCTGCTTTTGGTCCCAGATAACTTATACTCGAAATAATTATACACAAACTGTATTCATTTAAACTCTGCCTGGCTCACTAGTTCTAACCCCTTATTGGTTAACTCTTACATATTGATCTAACCCATTTCTGATAATATGTATGGCCACTTGACTGTGGCTTACTGGCATGGTTCTAACCAGCGTTCATCTTGGGCAGGAGCAGCATGGTGTCTGCCACACTTTCCTTCCTCCCAACATTCCATACTGTCTACTCCACCTATCTGATTTCTGTCCTATCAAAAGGCCAAGGCAGTTCTCCTTATTCAACCAATGAAAGCAATACAAAAATACAGAAGACCATCCAACACCTAGGACAGCAGCAAACTATGTGTAAAATGTGTATTGTTGACTTTCAATGTGATTGATTGGAAAGGAGTTTATGTGTTAGCAAAGCTAATCTTTGAGTGTATCTTCAGAGAGCATTTACTAAGGGGTAAGGGATTACCATGCCTGTAGGTGACATCATCACACAGGCTGGGGTCTAGGATGGAAACCAGGGGAAAAGAATGACTTTGAGAGCACACAGCCTCACTCCTCACTCTGCTCAGGTTGCTGAGTTACAAACTATTCTGCCACAACACTTCCACCCTGCCACTTGGACCAAAACCTCTGATGCTCCAAGACAATGAGAATTTTTCATGCTTTAATTTATTTATGGCAGTTAATCTGTTATTTGTCCAAGAAGAGAAAGTCTAACTTATTTATGGAATGGTTAAACAGTTTAATGGTTAAGCAGGGATAATGTTCTTTTCTTATAACAGGTAATTTAGACTTGTAATAAACTTTAATTAATTCTATGTGTTAAAATAAGGGATTAATCAATTAAGACCTAGCAATAAAGTAAACATTGACCAAACAAAAAAATGATAAAAATTAGAAGTTCCATTAATCCATTAGGAATAAATGAGAAAATTCAAAACAAACTATATATAAACCATGTTAATAATTGAAGACAAAGGATTTTTGAATGAGATTTTTCTCATTAACTTCAAACAATAAACTTCCCTGTATATTTGGTCCATTTTAATAATCATTTTCAAGGCAAGTATGTCACGCAGCTCAGTTACCTGGTGCAGAAAGCGTTCTCTCTTCTTAATAACTTGACAGTAATTAGCACCTTGGACTCCAACCTGACTGCATCTCAGTGTGCCATGGCACTGCCATTTATTGAGCTCCAAAGTCAGCAATAAACCAAAAGAGTAAACATCTATTTAACACTGAATTCAGCAACATACAGAAGTTTTGTAATGCCTTGATGTATTAATTTATTTCATGAATATGCATATATTCAAGTGAAGTCACTTTAAGAAGATTTATAGAATCACAGTCCAATATGAACTGTGTTAGTATTTTCTGAGTAAAGATTTTGGTCCTGAAGATAAAGTTTAAATTATTTCTTCTGAACATCCCTGTGTGTGAAGAATACATATTCAATGACAATGACTCTTTCAAATGTAGTGTTCTTCTGCTTCATGATCTTGTTAGGAGGAGGATGGAGAGTTTGGAGAAATAACAGCAAAAAGTGGCATGCCCTGTTCAAGACCCAAATATCTATAGTGGAAGAAAGCACTGGACATGGATCTCTGGTCAGAACTGCCCATGAGTCATTTTCCCACCTGCCTGAGAAGATGTTCAAGGCAGGGTCAGCTTTGGAGCAAGAAGTTGCCCTCTTCACCGGTTCCTTGCAGCAGTGGTCCAACTCCTACCAGGGAACTGTTAGTATACAGATGAGCCCCTTCCAAATCATCTGGCTAAATCTATATCACTCAATAAGAAACATATCCGTAACAATGAAACTAAGCCTGAATATTTCTACTATGAGGGAAATATCTCATCTGATTTACCTGGTTACTGCAGGACTCACAGAGTTCAGAAATTTTTTATCACTGATTAATAGTAAAAAAAGAAAAACAATAACAAAAACTGCACTAGAAGGTGCTTAGAGTATTCATGTTTTAAAAAAATAATTTAAAAGTCTCATGTAATAGTTCAGACCTATAATCTCAGCCCCAGGGAGGATTCAAGGCTGTGCTAGGCTTATGAGTTATAGAATAAACTGAGCTACAGAGTGAGATCATGTCTGATAAAATAATAATAAAAAACAACAATTAAAATCAGAAACAAACAATTTCCATGAAAATAATTTGTATAAAGAAATTATGAAAACAAGAACGTGAAACATATTATCCTATACATTAGCATCTATACATTTATATGGATAGCATTGTGTATTTGTTACTTTTGTGACAATATGATTGAATGCCTGTGATGATAACTTATGAGGGGGTACATTTATTATGCTCATGATTGCAAAGGGTTCAGAGCACATGGCTGGGAGGCATGGCAGAGTAGAGCATTTTGGTCATGCAGCCAGAAAGCATGTGAGAGGGGACTCTACTGATGGCTGTCAGGCTTTGCTACTGTTTATTCAGTCCCAGCTCCCAGGTCAAGGGCCACATACCTCCCATACACAAAGTGAAACTTTTGTATCTGCTAATACTTCCTGAAATGCCTCTCAAAGAAAATCTCAGAGGCATGCCTCTCTACTTTCCTAGGCAACGTGAGAAAGTATTAATACTCACTTTATCAAACACTTCCCATTCTTTGACTGTTCCATGCCTTTCTTCGGCTTTGGTTTGAAAAGACAATTTTCTAGGAAATGTTTCCTGGAAAACAGAGAGGCAGAGAGAACTGCTGTGTAAATGAAACAACATGACTTAGAATTTCCAATACTCACACCTGAATGTGTATCTTCAGTTTCTTCTTCGTATGTTTTATTTTCATTTAAATGACAAACAATTCCAAATATTGATGAGTTATAATATGATGTTTTACTAAATGTGCACATTATGGAAAGATTAAAGCAGATCTAATCAACTGTGTCAGCCACTTATCACTGCTTAGTGTGAAAACATTTTAAAGCTAATATTTACTATTTTAAAATAAAAAAAATAATGTGCCATCATTAAGTACAGTTAATGCATAGTTTAATTTAACCTAGAGTGTGTATTTTCTAACTAGAACCTTGTTTCCCCTGATGAATAATATTGACTTCCAACTTAATTGGATCTAGAACAAATCAAGGGACAAATTACTGAGAACTCTGCTCCCCTGCACTACATCAGAATCCAGCTTCTTCAGAACCACCCAGTGAAGGACTGAAGACCAGATGATCTTTAAAATTCCTTCAGGCTTTGGGCAACAGAACATTGCCCCTAATGTAGAAAACAGGCACTGTAGACAGACACTGTTGTTATAACTAAATTTGCCATGGATTTCTTAAGCTTTGGGAGCTAAATTGTGGGAAGAGTTTGGAAATGTTCACTTTGTAGATATACATTGGAAAAGCTTAACATACTATAAGCACAGCTTACTGGGTGACCCAATGGGGTTCATCAAACAAGAAGGCCAACAGCAGTGTAGACAGTGATGGTTGGAGACTCTCTCAGATGTTAGGTTAATGGCCTTTTACATTTCATTTTGCAGAAGAATTTCCCTGTGTTTTATTCATACCTTGAGTCTTTGAATGAGCCAGAAATGGAAGATGACTAATTAATCTGGTGTGGAGATTTAGAGGTAGTCTGTCACTTAGGCAATGGCACTGTTACTACTGGGTGTATTTTGAGGGCTTAGAGTAAGAATCAGGAGCAAAATATACATCAGAATTGCTTGAAAGATGTACTGTTTGGTCAAAGCCTGTGTAAATGTGGGACCAAGAAAGCCAAGGTTTCTGAAGAGATTAAACCCACTAAGGAAATGAATATTTTGCCCTAAGATGGTAGGAAAGATGTCATGAGGGTATATTAAGAATTGAAGAAATCTTACTATTGTCCTAGTTAGGGTTCTATTGCTGTTGAAGAGACATCATGGCCATTGAAATTCTTATAAAGGAAAACATAATTATGTTTTATTACATATTAAGTTATGTGTCACTTTGCAGTTTCAGAGGTTTAGTCCATTATCACTATGAGAGGAGCATGGTGTGCAGGCAGACATGGTGCTGGCTACATCTTGATATACAAACAGCAGAAAGTTGACTCAGTCTCTGGATGTGGCTTGAGAATATACAAGGCTTCAGAGCCTACCTCAGCAGTGACACATTTCCTCCACTAAGACCACACCTACTCCAACAAAGCCACCAGTCCTAAAAGTATCGCTCTGTTTTGAAGCCATTTTCTTTCAAACTACCGCACCTATCAAAGGTGAAAACCTTGAAAAATACTAAGTTTATTTGAAGGACTTTACCTGGAGAAAAGAATATATCCAAGGCACTCTGCTAAAGAAAGGGGTGTTTATAAGGGATACTGCAGGTCTTCTTTCTGAGTTCAGAACAATCTAACACACCAAGACGAGCATGGACAAGGTCCACGTCTAAATCTGGCATCAGAACTGGGCATCATCCTCTTGTGCTGGATGGCAGGTATAGGAATAACAAAAAATTATTGGGTTATTAAGGTTCCTGACTAGATTTTAAAGGAAAGCGTGGGTGCCAAGGCAATGTGTGTCTGGGTCCATATATGCTTCCTCTTTTTCCCTTTTCATATTTGCTGTGAAAAATGTGGTAATGAGCCTGTTGTAGCTGGCATCACTTCAGCAGGCTGACTTCCCCTGCTGTCAGTATATAATCAAGAGTAGAAGGATAATTTATAAGAGCTTCTCAAATAAAATAGAATAATATGGTATGCTTTTTCTTGTTGAACATTGGTGTGCAGAGGCATGAATATACATGTCCATAGTATCTTATAAAGCAGAATTCTAATTTCCCAAAGTTTAATAAAATGTCTGACAATGTCACATTCAAATATATTTCTATGAACTTTTTATAATGTAAGAATGACACATTTAGCCGAGGCAGCCACATGCTTCCCAGATACCTGGAACTGTTTATTCCCTGTAGAAATAAAAGCAATTTACTTTCATCATCATGAGTCTAAGATGCTTCCTTGGAGATAGAATTTTATCCTCATTATTTCTGAGTACAACACAGCATACAGCATTTAGAAAAGACATCATTAACCTACAAAATACTTATCACCCAGGTAACTACTGGAATTGGTAAATATGTAACCCATCAGATTAAAATTATATCCTGATTATTGACCATTGACCTTTATCAAGAGATGAAGAAAAAGAGGGACAAATCTGACAACCTGACCTCTGCAGTTTGGCTAGTACAGGCCACTTATGTAAATGAAGTCTCTTTGTAAATTTTGCCACCAAGTAGAAAACCTAACAAGGAGATGTTCTCACAATACATCTTTTAATTAACATTCTAATGTCATCTAGCTGTTTTCCTTTCTGATTTTAACACAGAGTAGTTCCATTATAAACAAAGGTTTGGCTTTTTAATGTACCTTTTAATACCTAGCAACATAAATGACTCGGAAGTAAGTTTATATAAAGATGAAAACAAACAAAGCCTAATAAAATAATTACCTCCAGTATTTTCATAATTCTCCTTGTAAATACTCTGGAGAAAGTTCTAGAAATGTAGTTCTCAGTAATCGTTCCTGGCTGTGATGTTATTATCACTTTATTTAATTCCTCATCAGCTCCCAAATTACAAAGAAATTCTAACACACAAGCAGGATTAATTGCTCTAATAATATTCTCATTGCATTATATGTAACAAACTCTTTCATATTTTTAACCTTCACATTTTAAGATGACAATTTAGAGAAACAGAATTTTTAATATTTATTTATTTATTATGTATACAATATTCTGGCTGCGTGTATGCCTGCAGACCAGAAGAGGGCATCATCACAGCCACCATGTGAGCCACCATGTGGTTGCCGGGAATTGAACTCAGGACCTTTGGAAGAGCAGGCAATGCTCTTAACCACTGAGCCATCTCTCCAGCCCCAGAGAAACAGAATTTTCAATGGCAAAAGCTAGTGTATGTTCTGCCCTGAATATAGTTACCCCCCCTTCAGAATACTAGGTGGAAGTGACAATAAGCCCAAGTCTTACCCTGGATAGCACTTGGAGCTAGGCAGTTTTGAGGTGGATAGTTTTAGAGGATGTATGGTTAGGTTAGTTAAACATCATGGACAAATTGACAAGATTTATAATTATGTAGGAGACACATTTGTAGGCATGTGTCTTATGGTTTTCAGAAAGGTTGGCATGAAATCACCTTTGATGTGGGATTCCCCTCTGTATGCTGTGAGTGTGTTTTGTTATCATTGGTTAGGTTAATAAAGAAGTTGCGTTGGTCCTCTGACAGGGCAGAATAGAGCAAGGTGGGAATTCCAAGCAGAAATAAAAGAGAAAAGTAGGTGGAGTGAAGGAGATGCTGTGTGCTGCTGAATGAGAAAGACATCAGCTGCTAGCCAGAACCATACTGGTAGGGCTACAACCTCCTGGTGTTTCAGATTACCAGAAATGGGCTAATTTAAGATATAAGGGTTAATCAAAAAGAAGACTAAACTCTTGGACAAGCAATGTTGTAATTAAAACAGTTTCTGTGTGATTATTCAGGTCAGGATGGCCAGGAACAAACAAGCAGCCCCAGCCTACTCTGACAACACATCATCCTATGGACTGGGATCCCAGCATGAATCAAAAGTCTGAAAAGAGCAGTGGCATTTAGTGTATCTGCTTCCCTGGCTGCAGACATCATGTAGCCAGGTGGATGCAGGTATGAGTGGATAACTCTCACTCTGTTTCCCACACTCTCATGCCAAAATGACTAAATCCGTGTTATAATATGAACTAAAATACAGTTTATAGCTTCCCCTTGCATAACAATTGCCAGGAATTTTGTTGTGGCAAAAATAAATTTAAAAGATGCAGAATCTTGCATGGTGGGTGGAACTCTTTTCCTGGAAGGAGAGATTCTTTCAACGTCTGAAGTTACAACAGGAAAATGTCATTTATAAATATTTTTGATATCTAGATATTAGACTCACTGCATTTAGAACTCTTGGGAAACATTTAATGTATTAAATTAATTCTTAGTTTATGGTTTAAAAAACAGAAAATGTGTCTATTATGAACTGATTTAAATGAATCTTATCTCCTTATTTCATATATTAATCTGTTAATGAAAACTATCTTGATGGATAATATGTAAAAAGTGAGGTTTGGTGATATTCAGCCATAAACCCAGAATTTACAATAACTATTGTAATCTTATTTATGAGTACATGAGTATTTATGAAAACACGGAAAGACTTAAACTTGTCATTTATTTCCCAGTCTTATGCAGAAGAAGTAAGATATTGAGGAAGAAGAGGAGGGGGAGAAATCAGAGGTGTCCTTATATCTTGGCAATATCTAACATGATAAAGTCTAATTTTGATATGAAATTTCACTTTCCATAGATTTTTAAGGAAAATGCTTTTCACCTTGTGTAGCAATGTATTATTAATTAAAATAATTCTTGGCTGGGTGGTGGTGGTGGCACATGCCTTTTATTCCAGCACTCAGGAGGCAGAGGCAGCTGAATCTCTGTGAGTTTGAGGCCAGCCTGGTCTACCAGAGCTAGTTCCAGGACAGGCTACAAAGCCACAGAGAAATCCTGTCTTGAAAAAAACCAAAAAATAAATAAATAAAATAATTCTTTATCTCCAGAAATAATTTGATAACCATTTGAGTTATTCAATATTTAATTTCTTTTGAATTTTTGGCACTTAACATTTTTCCTAGTTCCCTTGCAAAGATGGACAGGCAGGGGTAGACTGCAGTGAATCTTTTTTATAAAATCACAGCTTGTGGTCTATGTCTAAATGTCATTATCACTAATGAGTCCTGGATTATAGGCTGTTACTATTTGTCTATCTGAAGAGCAATCTTTATAATCATAGTGCAAATAAAAGAATGCTTTTTGATTCATTGTTGTCTTAAAAAGAGTGAGGAATAAAAATTGGGAGGAGACAAAGATTATAGATAGATAGATAGATTTGAATGAACATGGAAGTTTGATCCTATGACCAAACAATATGGCTAGTTCAGTGTTGAGTTTAAAGATTAGAGTCAAAATCAAGTATGACCTTACAGCTCATTCACATTGGCATATTGCTGTATGACACATCAGGATTTTAAGATTTTGCAGACATTTAGGCCCTGGATGACTCTACACATTACATTGGAGATGGTAGGTCATGGATGCTATTTGAATCTTGTTGAGGGTTTCATGGTAGGGCTAGATGATTGTCAGTGATGTTTGATTTGCTTTTCCTGATAGCTAAAGATGTTGCACAATTTCACACATTTTTAAATGCTTGTATTTCATCTTTTGAAAATTGACTCTTCAATTTGTTCATGCATTTTTCTTGATTATTTGGTTTTTTTCATGTTTTTTGTTTTGTTTGTTTCATGTTTTTTTAATAGAATCTAGATATTTACCAACTGTCATATTTTCTCCAATTCTTTAGCCTGATTCATTGCTCTGTTTTTTTTCTTTGTTTTTCAGAAGATTGTTAATTTTACCCATTTCATTGTGATTTCAAATTCCTGGACTATCTACAGACTTTTTAAAGAATAATTGGTAGGAATATATCTCACTGAAATAAAAAGAAAGCTTTCTAAGTAGCTGCATTTGTTGTGTGCATTTGATTCTCATCATCTGACTTGTCATTTCATATACATAGAAAATGGTCATAAAGATACTACCTACTGAATAGTGTTGCAGGGTGAGGGTTAAAAGGAAAGCATGGGTGAAATCAGTGTGCCTTACTGGACACTTCTCTAGTAAATGCCATCTCAAAACAATGAGGGGACATAGGATTTTTATCAAGCAGTTATTCCAATAAAGGAGAAAATTGTTAAAATCCTCCATTTTACTTTGCATGATTGAAAATGCTAACATCTGAAGAAAAGTGTCACACTCACAATTAAAACTCCTTCAGACCCTAGTCTTGAAAACTTCTATGCTTATTTCCATATATCATTTGAGGATGCAAAGTCAGAATGAAAGATGAAAATCTGAACAGAGAAAATCAAGATGGAAAGCAAGAAGAAGATTTTATATGAAACAGTGACCAAGGGTGAAAACTAAAGCTGTGACTTCATTTCTCAGCTATGGCCTTGTGCAAATGTCCCCTTTTTAAAAAGCTCATAGTGTTTATTTTTTAAAGTAGAAAATGTATTATTTCTGGTTTAAATAATCTGCTGTAGATTTAAAGTAATTATTCGCTATTATACAGAAATAAACAGGAAAAGAAAATGACTTTGAGGACCATAGTATTTTTATCTTCAATAAAGTTATTGAAGCAAACGTTAAGAGAAACTTGAAGAAATTCACATTTAAAATTTTAATTTTAATTTTCTATCATCTAATATCAGAACAAAGGCATGCATATATGGTCACACCTCTAATGTCAGCATTTAGAAATCTGAAGCATGAGGATTATCATGAGTTTGTGTCCAATTTATGCTGTAGAGTGAATTCCAAACCAATATAACATAGAATATGACCTTTCTGAAATGTGCCTAAATTAAAAATTATAAATAAAACTGGAACAGTAATGCTTTTGCTATGAGTTGTATTCTTTATTGTTATACATTTTGGGGAAAATTCAATTTTGGAGATAGAAAACTATTCTAAGTCTCCTAACTCACAACTTTTTAAAAAACACAGCAAGTTTTGACTTTTAAGGTCCTATATCTCTTCACATTTGGTTATGTCCGTATTGCTCAGGCAGGAGAGCAGAGAGGAAGGAGGACGTCTACACACCATGCTCTCCATAGACTGCAGAGGAAGATTCTAGCGAGTCTTGGCTCAGTGTGACTGTCCCTCACTAGAGAGACTCTTGGAAACTCCTCTGCCTTTACATTTCAGTACATGGCATCCTTTGATTTTCTGGCCTTCATTTTAATTTTTATTATTTTAAAATTTTCTTTATTTTTATTTTTATTGGAATTAGATTTCCCCCTTTATACAAGGTGTCTTGGTTATTGTTTGCCCTCTCCCACTTCTTCCATTTCTTCTTTGCCTTGCCTCCCATTCAGATCCACCCCTTTCTGTCTCTCATTAGAAAAGCAACAAAATTTCCAGAGATAGTAACAACGTACAATATAATAAGGTAAATCTAACACACTAAAATATAAAAAAACCACAAGGCAAACAGAAGGAAAAGAGCCTAGGTAAAGGCATAAGAACCAGACATAGATGCAGGTGACCACTGTTCTCAAACTCAGGAATCACATGAAAACAGAAAATGAAAGTTGTATAGATAGATGACATGGAGAGTAAAAAGAAAGAAATAAATGGATAAGTAAAATAAAAGAAAAATATGAAGTAAGATAGAGTTTGTTTGTTTTAAAGGAAAACCACTGAATGACATTCTGAGATGAAGAACCTCCAATGATAAGGCTGAGCTTATTCTGTTGGTTATCCGTGGATATTGAGCATTCAGCCTACCCTTAGGAGCAGCTTGATGCTCAAGGAGAAAACTAAATATTCCCTTGCAAGTAGTTATCAACTAGAGATAACATCTAGTTTGGAGATAGGAGTATTTGTCCAAATTTCCTTTCAGTGCTAGGACCTGTCTATGTTGCTACAGTCCCTATGAATTCCCTTGTTTATTGAACCTCTTGATTTCAATGACCTGTACTCTTGGTTTCCTCCATCTCCTCTGGGTCCCACACTCTATCTGCCTTCTTTTTCACAAGGACCCGTGAAGTCTAAGGAGAGGAATTTGATATAGACACCTGCTCTAGGCTAAGTATGCTAGGTTTTCTCACTTTATACATAATGTCTGGTTGTAGGCCTGTAGTGGAGAATTTATTTGGGAAAGGGGCACAGGTACAATACCGGAAAGGGCTCCTCTGTAGATGCAGACAAACCAGACAGGTCGGCGATCCACGCAGAGAGAGCTCCCTGCCTGGGTTCCCAATATTTATACATCTCCTGAGACCCGGCCCCCTTGGGGGTGGCAGCAGGGTGTGGTCACAGGCCAAGGGACCACACCCCTTCATCTCCCCCTTTTCTCTAATT
>JAQHUG010000270.1:1637109-1662393 GCA_028555095.1 Dicrostonyx torquatus | reverse complement strand
TAGGAGTTAGCTTTGTAGGCAATATACCTGCCTGCCATGTTTGGCTGTAATCTATATAGCACACCTGCTGATTCTGTATTGCCTGCTCTATCTGTGAGAGAGTCTGTCTGGCAGCTTCTGAAAGCTGTCTGCTGGAATTAGGATCGCTGTCTCCTTTAAGTATTTCATTTAGAGGCTCGAGGTCTCCTGTAGAAAATTTTAAGTAAGGCCTCAGCCATTGTATATTTCCTATTAGCTTTTGAAAGTCATTAAGAGTCTTTAAGTCATCCTTCCTAATTTCTATCTTTTGAGGCTTAATTTCTTTGGGATATAACATATGACTCAGATACTGAAAAGGTGGATGCCTCTGTACTTTCTCAGGAGCAATTATTAATCCTGCTTCCTGTAGGCACTGTTGTAATAGTCCGTACGATTCTAGCAAAACATCCTCTGAACTGAAGGCTGATATAAACCTGCCATTGCTGTAGGAAAATCATCATTTCTCTGACAAGAATCTTGTATCTGCACAGTTCCTAGTCTGCGCGATAGCGAGGTTATCATTCTTCTCAAGCCTTTTATTTCTTTCTCAACCCTGTCCTCGTGTCTATGTCTTTCATCGCTGTTATTTGCTAGTGAGAAAGATGAAGACTCCCTCTCATGGTCTGAACCATTTTCTAGCCTGCTGAAATTATTCCGTTCTGAAAAATTTTCTAGCAGCTCCTCAGATGGGGCTGGTGTAACTATATCCTGTTGGTCAGAGTCTACATTCAAACTTTCCTGTATTAGCATCGATAAATAAGGCATATCTTCTGGAATGCTTTCTGGTCCATAATTACAATAATGCTGTTGGATTCTCATCCCTACTTCTTTCCATACAGCCATGTCTAATGTCCTACGCTCAGTAAAGCGAGGACATATCTCATCTATGAATTCTAAAAATTCTTGAATTTGTCCTTCCTGTATCCTTTCTCCTCTGTCTTTTAAAATGTCCTCAATCGTATGGAGAAAGCCATACGATTGCTTTCTCCTTGACCCATATTTGTAATTACAAATTATATTCCGGAAACTATTGTCTTGTTTTGTTATCTAAACACACAAAACTCACATGTCTGCCAGTTTTTTCTCACGAGTTCCTCCCATCCAGTCACTTCTTCCTTGATTTTGGGGTTCTCGGATCCACCTCACTTTCTCCTCCGTCCGTCTGTTCCTCTGTCCTGCGTCTCTCCGGATTCAGCAGCCGGTCCTCGCGGTCTCCTCACGGTCTCTGTCTGCATTGGTCTCTCGGGGTTCCTCCTCGTTGCTTCTCTGTCCTCGCGGTCTCCTCGTGGTCGCGGTCTCCTCGTGGTCTTTTCGTTTTTCTTCTTTTTCTCCAGCTTTCTCGGGGTTCAGTCATTAGCCTCACGTTGGGTGCCATTATGTCGGGGACTGTTGCCCCAACATAGAAACTGGTGTTTTTCCCCAAAGTGTTCCCGGAGGTATGAGGAAGAAGCAGGCTTTCACACCATCACCGTTCAAAGGCCGCTTCGGACTTCCCTTGTCCTTTACAGCATGACCTTGCGTTTATTGTGCCTCTCCCAAGCCATTCATGCTCTGAATGCTCCCCCAACTCTTGAGGAATTTTCCATTCATATTCCTTTTCCGGGGCACCTCCCCCAGCACACACACACCTGCATTCCTTCACCAGCTTTTGGAGTCAGCCCCCTCTCATCGAGCAATCTACAAGTGAAAAGGAAGGCTGGAGCAAAACCCTCATCTATTGTCTTTCTAAATTGTTAGCTTTCAGCTACAAAGTTGCATGGCGTCCTCAGGCTGGCGGATATCAGAGCCCACAATTTTCCATATGAAGTTGAGGACCATTCTTTCAAGGTCTTTGAAGAGTTTTGCTGGGATTTGGATGGGCATTGCACTGAATCTGTGGTAAGATTGATATTTTTACTATGTTAATTCTACCTACCCAAGAGCATGTGGCATCTTTCTACTTTCTGGTGTCTTCTTCAATTTCTTTCTTCAAAGATTTAAAGCTCTTGTCATACAAGTCTTCCACTTGTTTGGTTAGAGATTTACTCTGAGAAATTTTATACTAATTGTGGCTAATGTAAAGGGTGATGTTTCTCTGATTTCTTTCTTAGCCCATTTATCATCTGTGTAAAGGAGGACTACTTATTTTATTCTGAGGTAATTTTGTATCCTTCTATATTACTGAAAGTGTTTATGAGTTATAGAAGTTCATTGGTAGAATTTTTGGGGTTGTTTATGTAAATTATCACATCATCAGCACATAGTGAGAGTTTGATTTCTTCTCTACAGAATCTGACTGGGTATGTATTACAGTTCCAAGGTTTAGTTCATTATCAGCATGGTTGGGCATGGTGACATGCAGGCAGCCACCATGCTCCAGAGGTATCCGGGAGTACTAAATCTGGATCAGCATGCATCAGGAAGAAAGAGGGACACTAGGCCTAGCTGCATGGGAAACCTCCTCAAAACTCACCCCAGTAAAACACTTTCCCCAACAAGGCCACACCTACTCAACAAGGACACAACCATTAAATAGTAATACTCTTTATGAATCTAAGGAGGATATTTTCATTCCAGCTATCACAGAGACCAGTTCTAAGCAATGCAATAAAAATTCTGTAATACATTCATTACCTATTTCAAGTTGACCTCCATGGATAGAAAAAATTAAACTTTTGGCAACATTTCAGTATCAATAAGATTACACAGTTAGAAATGCACCAGTGACCCATATTATACTGACCACAAAGAGGACGCATAAACTGATGGCTGCAAATACAATGAGCTGTGCCTTCATGACACAAAGATTGCAGAACTCAAAAGTGTCAAAATGCAGTAAATGCTATCATTTCCCTACCTGACCATAAAACTAATGGGAAATAGAAGGGAATAAATACTATGCTCCACAAAACCCAGAGAAACTCCTACTGACAGCAAGGTTAAAGCAAATAGCACTGAGGTTAATATTCTTCTATGGTTCTCCTGAAAGTAGAAAGTTCAAATTTTACACTCAAGTCCCATGTCACCTCAGAAAGATGGCCATTTTGTCATTCTTAATAGAAAGCTAGCAGTATGAAAGACCCTTGGCTTCTGACCCACCTCTCTGTATTTCAATATCCCTCACTGTGGTCTCTACAGGCCATCATTTTTATTTCAATCAATGAAAGCCATTTTTGAATAGGAATAATCTCCCCTCTTCTTCCAGCCCTTCCTTCCAGCAGCTGTTACCAGAGTTGTTTCTGTCAGTACCTGGGCTCCGACTACCCTAATGATGACCCAGGCTCAGTCACTCTTCTTCAAGGAGACAGTTGACACAAAACTATCAGTGAAACAGTGATGAAAGACATTAATCCACTGGAGTCTCCCTGGAAAGAGGGACAAGAGATCCAGAGGCAGCCCCTCCATTTCTACTAAATGTTTGAGAAAAGTTCCAGTTTTTTGGTTCTGTTATTTCAATATTCTGACAGTCAAATGTGGAAAGAGATGCACTAGGATAAGTACTTTAAGAGTCTGAACCCCAATACCATCAACTTTGAATTCCCTATGGTTCACTTTTATCTTTGAATGATAAAACTGGCCTTCATAACATGATAGAACTTTCAGGAGGATGATTATTCTGAAACTTATCATAGATTTATGGTTTTAGGGTCTTATACTAATGTTTGGGAAAATTTAATGCATAAAACTTATTGAAAAATTCAGGGTTTAATGTTTGAAATTAGCAATAAGGCACATACATATTTCTTCTTTGATTTCAAATTAGGAAAAGCAATTGTTTATTAATTTTCATATTTCAAAGTTAATTATATATACATGCTGTTTTAACTCTGTGCAAATACAAATTTCATCAATTTTAAATCTTATGTATACATATAATATAGTTAAGATACATTGTATATTCACACATGTCATCTTTGAAAGCAGCTACTAGTAAATCCTTAAAGTACTTTATCACAAATTGTTTTCTAAACTCAAATTAACAAAACACAGCACCATGATAATGCCAGAATATACAAAACTTTATTTGTATTTTTCTTTGATTTCATATACATTATGTACATAATAAGGCATTTGAACCAAGGTTGATCAGAAATAAAAATTACAACTTAAAAAGATAATTTTAAACTGTTTGGAAAACAAGACAAAGTTAATATTATCAATCTTTTGGTAAGATGGCCTCTCAACCTGCTGCCATTCATAGATCACAGCTGTTTAGTCTAATAGGGCTCTCTGTATAGTTATCACATGAAAATATCTATTTCATGCCACATTCTCTGCAAACATATAGCCACCAAGTAATCTTTAAATTGCAGTGCATGAAATAATAAGTCATTTTTGTGTTAAGTAATATCTGTATCTCGTTTTTTTTCAAAGACAATGCTAACCAGTAAACACCACCACAAACCTCTTTAAAGGAACTGTTGTAAAGATTAGAATTCTCCCCTGAAGATTTTCAGTAGTGATGGATAAATGCATCTATGTGAAACCCAAATGAAATTCAGCATAAAGATGTTGAAATTAATATTAATCAAATACAAAGCTTGTCTCCAAACATCCCAATTAACATCTATACATCTTGTGTGAGTAGAATATAAATGATCTTCTAAAATAAATGCTGGAACTTGAAAACTAATACCAAGATACATGAACAAAAATGATAGAGTAAAAATTGCAACTTAAAAAGATAATTTTAAACTGTTTGGAAAACAAGACAAAGTTAATATTGTCAATCTTTTGGTAAGATGGCCTCTCAACCTGCTGCCATTTATAGATCACAGCTGTTTAGTCTAATAGAACTCTCTGTATAGTTATCACATGAAAATATTTATTTCAATTTTATATAACTTATATAAAACATAACTGTTTGAAGATTTTCTTTTTGGTTAGGAAAGTATAACTGTGTTTAACAAAAGAAATTTCCTTTACGATATTATTCTCTCCATTTCTTTCAGTGATACTAGAAATGTGCTTCTGATACTGAAAATGCTAAATTTTGGTTCGCTTTGGTTGAGAACTTCTTTTTCTGTCTCTGTCTCTTTCTTTCTTCAGTTCTCAACAAAATGCTTACACATTTAATCTTATATACATAGGTGATTACCACTTAATCATGAGTACTACTAGAAATCAAATGTGTGATGATTATTATAAAAGCATTATAGGGAACATCTATTTACTCCTGTGTGGTACAACGTGCTGAACACCACATAAATATTTATATGACTATATGTAATCAGTCACATATTGCATAGAGCTACAGTAAATGAAATAATATGAAATTAAGTCATATACATGTGAAGATTTCAATCAATAGATGGGAACAAGACATGATCTGTAAGGCTGGTGCTCCTATGATGTAATGATGAATGACCATGAGTTAATAATATCATACAAGAGCACACGAGTGAGTAAACTTTAGATGTACTTACAGATAAGCAGTAGAAAACCCAGGAATATTAAATTCACAGAGCTGCCTCCTCAATAGAGAGATTACACCTGTTTTCAATGCAAAAGTCTGGGAGTGAATGTTAACAGCCTGGTGATATGTGCTATCTGAATGGTCAGGCTACATCAGAAGCCCCCAGACTCTTCCACCCTAGACTTTTAGCTTTGTTTCTCAGTCAGTAGACCCCATCCTTAGGAGAAAGGTCACACATAATTTATAGTTTGATGACCTATATAGTCATAAGACCACACCAAATCATCCTTTAGGCCCTTATTCTATAGAACCTGTTCTTATGAAAGAGGTCACACGTACTTTGCAAAAGAGTTTGAATATTGTTGTACCTTAAGCTTTATTGTATACATGGGATTGAGATAATTGTTCCAGGAAAGTTTTCTTCCAAAATTGTACTGTACTTAATCTGCCTGGTGTCAGACTCTATAAGTTTGAGACAACACTGGCTACTGAGTTCAGTTGAACAGGATTTCCTTCTTTCCTCATGTGGGTCATTACCCTGCCGGCCCTGGCATTTGCAGTGACCCACACAAGTAACATTTCTACTTGCTATTATTGTCAGTGACTGTGTATTATATATAATCATGGGTTATAAGATTTGAGCCATAGCTTCTTTGCCCACATACCAAACATGACCACAAGCTTAAGTAATAATTGTTCTCCATTAGTACCACAAAGACCTCAATCAACTGTAGGAAGTTTTCAGTTTTATTATCCTGTAAAGGGACAACCATGATATATGCTGTGGTTGACTGAAATCTCCCTTCTCTAAACTTTCCTTGATCTTTCTTCCTTCCCCATTTCCTTTCCTCTCTATGTATCTATACCTCATACAAATAAAATAAATGTAGGTCACTGTATTTGGATAGCTAGTTCAATTGAGTGAATGGAAAAATTTAGACATATAATTACAGGCAGTTATTCTGGGGGTGGGGTGTTGAAGAGAACATCTGTGAGATTCACCTACATCCACTGACTTCATTTGGGGGGGGGATGGAGATTATTTTTTTACAATGTTATACTGGGAAATATAGGGATTATGCAAAGATTTTATAGAACTGTAAGTAGCACCTGGAGTGTAATGATAGCGATGTTGAATTTTGACGTTGAACACGGAGCAAGAGAAGCCATGAAACATGCATTATATGTTGTGGCAATGTAAACATGGTAGGAATAGAAAAATTCCCTTTCTGGGTTGTATTTTACTAGAGGATTTCCTTAGATAACATGTGGCTTGTCTATGTAAAGTATCAGCTCAATCCATATGCAGCTAGGTAGGTTATAAACCATGTATGACCTTTGCACTGCATTCATCCTGCCTGCATATCTTCATGTTTGCAATATAGATACATAGACATGAAATAGCCATAATTTAAGTAATCCCATTATTGTAGTTAATTCTACATACACACAGCCTAAGCTCAGAAGTTCACAGGCCAAATATTATTTGTAGCTGTGTCTCTGATAGTGTTTCCAGATGGCATAGGACTCTGATCAGTGGTGGTGGTGAAGGACAATACTCTCTGCATTGAGGATTAATATTATCCTACTGATTGGGGTCCTAGATGGAAACATATAGAGAAAGGAAGGAGATAACTGTTCCTTCAGACTCGCTGCTTTAACTGAGACATTATCTCCCTCTTCCCCTCAAACTACAATTTATGTCATCGGTTTTCCCAAATCACTAATATTCACTACAGACCAGACCTGTTCCAGCAGCTCTCCTGAAATGATGGCTTCAGATAGACAGCCACAACACAGCGTGAAGCAATTCTATTAATTTTCTTTGGTTGCAAACTCTCACCAACTCAAATGAAATATAGTTCCTTAGAGAGGGAGAAACAAGATGAAATTTGTGGGTGTGCAAAAATACACACACATATAGTATATATATATGTATATATTAATGTCCATTATATATAATATGTATATATATATAATGTCCATGTATCTGTGACTAATACACTCTTGCTTAAAAGTGTTACTCTCTTGCAGAAATTATGAATGATGGTTTTGAAATATATACAGCCATGCAATATCCAAGCATGTGAAATAAACTTTTGGCACTTTCAGACACTGTTGTCTTGTGCTGGAATAAAATGGAAAATATAGCTCCAGAAGTGTTCTACAGCCTTGAAAAAGTCACCATGCAGGGAATAACTTTCTCTCACCTTATATTTCTTACTTGAAGGTGTAAGTGAGATTCAAAAAGTGCTGTGGAGTTGCTCATAAGTTGTTGCTTAAGACATGACAAGTATATTATCAGATTGAATTTGTACTGGCATTAATGTGTAGTAACTACTGAAGGATAAAGACTCAACTGAGCCCCAACTTCAATCCATGAGCAGAAAATTGCACATTGAAATTCTTTGTATTTAGTCCTTAAAAACCAAATACATCCTTGATTTTCCTCTTATGATATTCATGTTCCCTTACAAAAAGAAATATGTGCACCACGGACATTGTTCTGAGGATTGTGACAGTTATCAAACAAAAATAAAAGAGGAGGGAATTTCATTCCAGTTTCCTAATTGATAGCTCTTAAAATAATTTATTTTCAGTGAAGTCATAGAAAATACTTAGGCTAAATATCTGAGGCATTTGGCACATTGTTTGACCCTGACTCTTCTTCTTCACCATGTCTATTACAATGAATAACCGCCAGGGGTACTTAGAAAAGATAATTCCTGTAGATGGTTACACCGAGTAGCAGTAAGTTGGATTATTTTGTTCTGTGCCCATTTCAGCTCATTGATGATCATTCAGGTGACTGATGAAGATGCCTTCTCTTCCATCATTCTCTTTTCATATGCCATGTCTGACTTGTTTTCATGTTCTGTGCTGCTGAGATTGCCAGAGGTACAAGGACCAGGCTTACTGTCAGTTGTATCTGTATTTAATTTTAACCAAAACCTTTTCAAATGGTTCTTTTCATGGAGGAGTATTTCCTGGTCACTGCTTTTCACTCTTTGATGACTGGCACAGAAAAAAAGAATCCTACTTAAGGTCTCCACAAGGCTATAAATACCTGTTTATGAGAACTTGGCTCCTGGGAGTGAGTGGGAATTGAGTGCAGATTGTATAAGAGAGATAACCACTTAAACACAGTTGTATCACATTTCACCAACACTTGACATGCTAAAATGCAAAGATGGAGAAGAGCCTATTACAGTCCTAACAAGCCAGTGCACAGAACCATGGTGATAAACCTTCACTACCCTGCATCATTTTCCTTCGAGAGTGTCTCCATGTTTTCTCTGTGTTTTGAGACAGCATCTTGACATATAGTTTATGCTGGTATCTAACTCCAATAAATCCTCTGGTCTTAGTTTTACACATGCAGCGATTACAGACATGCACCTTTTCTCCTAGCTAATAGTTCACATATTTAATATGGAAGTTAACACATGGGCTGGATGTTTATAAGAACAGTGGGAAACACAATAGCAAATTAGTCCTTTCTCTCTTTTGTTGCTGTTGAGATTTCTTAAATCACCCAAAGACACCAACTACTTTGCCATAAGCTAGAAGTTTTCCATGTAAGAATTTTGCAACACAGTGTATTTGCTCAGCTAATGTTAAAATCTTCTCATTTTAGAACTATTGTGACATTGGATGGGGTTCTTGATTTAAACAGTATCCCCTTCAACATGTTGCTTCTTTCTCTTGGTAGGTTGAAATCATGCTGTTTCTCAAATATCAATGTTGACTGTGGTTGCAGGAATCACAATCATTGTACACATGAATCATGGTTTACTATAGGGTCAGAGCCTGGGGAGAACACAGCTTCATTTTTGCTGTTTAATGTATTTATTATTATTATGTTAATAATAATATTAATAAAATTTATTGATTTATTTTACATTCTGAGTACATGTTCCCCTTTCTTCTCTCCTCTCATTTCCTCCTGCCACCTCACCCCCACACCTCCAATTCACTTCCCCTCTGTTTCTGTTATGAATGGGTAGGTCTACCATGGGTATCACAAAGCATGCCATATCAAATTGAGGTAGGACTAAGCTCCTTCTCTTAAGGCTGGGCAAGGCAGCCCAGTAAGAGGAATATGTTTCTGGAAACCAGTCAAAGCCATAGGGACAGACTCTGCTCCCACCAGTAGGAACCCACAAGCAGATCAAGTTACACAACTATCACACATATGCAAAGGGCCTAGATCAGTCTTATGCAGGCTCCCTAGCTGTTGGTCAAGAGTCTATGAGCTACTATGAGCCCAGGTTAGTTGTTTCTGTGTGTTCCTTTGTGATGATCTTGTGATGATCTTGACATTTCTGGCTTGAAACAATCCTTCCTTACTTTCTTCAGCAGGATTTCCCAATTTCAGTCTCATGATTGGCTGTGGATCTCTGAATCTGTTTCCATCAGTCACTGCATGAATGCTCTGTGATGAATTTTGGGGTAGTTATCAATCTGATTACAAAACATAGCCAGTTCAAGCTACGTATCCACTATTGCCAGAGTCTTACCTGGGGTCATCTTTGTAGATTTTTAGGAGTTTCCCTTGTACCAGGTTTCTATTTGACCCGGAAATGGCCCATATCAAGATGTCCCTTTTATTACTATCCCCCAACTCACTCCCTCATATTCTTATCCCCACCCAGCCACTAGTTTACCCAGGAGATCTCTTCTGTTTCCCCTTCTGAAGGAAATCCATGCAAAGGACCCGGTTTTATAATTTCATTTCTGTTCTGGTTTCTACCCTTCCACTATCAACTATATGATCTTTGTTAGTCCCCAGTGTTTCACAGGGTGAGCAGGTGTTAGACTTTCCATCAGTATATTCAAAAGTCCTTCATACTTTTATGAAAAGTATAATACTCTGTCATTTGCAAGAAGCCACACCCTGACTTTATTTTTAAACTTGATAAGCACAGCAGAGAGAAAGCAAGTTATTTAAACAGGATTTGTAATTATTTCCCCGAGAAAAGAACATATAAAAAAGCATAAATCATGTCACTAAGACAGAAACTCTGAACACAATCACAGATACCTGTGGTCAAAGAAAATAAACATGTGGTTGTTTCCTACATGATGAACAGAGAGCCTACACTTCCCAAGTTGTCATTGCTGGCAGCCTGAACTTAACTTGCAAATGGATGAATCAGGATGCTCAATGGACAGCAACCTGGTGGTTTCTCCAGTGCGTCTGACGGCCTGTCTTGTGTTCTGCTTTCTACCACTACAACCCTTCCCCATCTCCTGACACGCCATTTAAAATTCATCACAAACACAAATACACTCTTTCACACACATATATACATGCATACACACTCGAGAGCATAAACATACTGTGTTCATTCAGTATTGTTCACATATACTTGTGTTTAGGGCTGATCACTTGTGATTGGATAGCCTATCAGGGCTCTTTCCTTGAGATGACTGTATTCTCTTGCTTTTAGTAGCTATTGTTTGCCTGCAGCTCTTGACCCAGGCATTGGTCCTTGTGAGATTTCCTCTGTCTACACTGGTTTGACAAGTAGTGTTTGTCTTTTGCATAATGAAAGTCTATAATTTATTTTAAAATTTTATATTATTTTATTTTATGTATGTGTGTGAATGTATATTTCTGTGAGTGCATGTGCACACATGTGTGTGTATGGGTGTTTCAATGCATGCTTGGAGGTAGGTACATGAATCATCCATCAGACAGTATTACATCCCCCAAAATTACAGTTGTTGCTATAAGCTATCAGATGTGGTGCTAAGAATTGAATACTGCTCCTCCATGAGAGCAGATTCTCTTTTCTTATTGTCTGTGATTTTAACCTTTGTTCCATCTCTTCAGTCCCTAGTGATTTCTTAAATTACCACTTTGACATAAATCTCTCAAAATGACCCAATTTTGTCAAATTATCAGAAGAAAAATGTTAAACTAGTTTGTGATGGTTGTGTATTATCAGAGTGAATCGGAACTTAGTTCTGCATGTAGGAGAGTGCTGGAAAGATGCTGACATGGTGTATGTCTCATGTGATGAACTCGCTGGGTCCTAGAAATGCTTCAGAAGTCACATGGACCGTTTTGTAATTTTCTACCACTTGATAGAGATTTCAATGCTTATGGCTCTTTAAGAAGGGAAATACATTCTGTTGTTTTATTATATATAAGATGTATAAGCTACATGTCACATTTCAAAGCAACACCACCCATCCATATTCTAAGCATTTAGTGTAGTGGGAGAGGTTGATTTCACCTGGTGTACCACAAAAAACGAGGAAGAAGAGTATTCTAGCAGCTAAGATAGTTAATAGTATCAACTATGGATACTATTACAGTGGTTTAGATATCATATTTCCCATCGAATTTAGATGTTTAACCTATAAACATATATACAATAAAATATAAAATATATTATATTATATAATTATACTCAATATTTATATGGTAATATAATATAGTATATTACTCAGTATTAATCTATATGATGAATATAATCACAAAGTAACTAAGGCTCTTGTGATAACTATTTTCTAGGATCAGTAATATAGAATGATAATGGTTGATTATTTATACTTTAGTTTCTTATGATTTATATTTAGCCTCATAGCCTCCAGGAAAGAATCAGCATTTAACATAATTAAGTCAGTGATCCAGCCTTATGGTGAATGATGAAAATGCAGTACTAAGCTGGGCAGTGGTGTCGCATGCCTTTAGTCCCAGCACTGGGGAGGCAGAGGCAGGCAGACCTCTGTGTGTTCGAGACCAGCCTGGTCTACAAGAGCTAGTTCCAGTGCAGGCTCCAAAAGCTACAGAGAACCCTTGCCTCGAAAAAAAAAAAAAGAAAGAAAAGAAAAGAAAATGCAGTACTAAGTCACAGGCAATGCACAAGAGAATAATATGAAAACCTTGGCATCAAATATCTTATGACATAAATATATTTGTATCAGTATTCAGGACAAAAAAGGTACATAGTGTACCTTTTTAGGAGTTATCATTGTTGAGGTCAGAGAAATCACTTAGTGTAAGCACTTGCCTCTCAATTAAATTATGTCTTAGCACAGGAATAATTAAAGTGACCTAGGGAAAGAACAAAGTCTCTTCATTTTCTTTGCCAAAGTGGAAACATTCATTTCAGAGTCCAAAATTGTTACAGGATATTGTCAGTGAACATTGACCTCTGCTGTAGGGAAATGTCCAAAGTCCTGCCAGGCTAACTTCCTTTGGTTTCATAGAGCAATCAGGATGATGTCATTGTCTGCATCACATAAATAAGTATTAGTTCTGAGGGAACCACAAGGAATGGTGAGATTACAGACAGATGTGAGTCACCACAAGGACACCTCACTGCTCTTTAAAGTTCAGGCAAGGCTCATTCTTCATAAAGGAATTCAAGAATTTTTATTTCATTATACTTTAATTTGTCCTTAAATTCACACAGATATTACTTTGGATCAAATGACATTTGTAGTGAATGAACAAAAAGATGTAAATATATTTATAGATATTAGATTTATTGATTTTCAAAAGACTTGTTAGTATCACATACAAAGTTGTATTTTATGATCTGAAGAACACCAAAAGAAATAAAAACATAAATTTGTTTAATTTGAATTGTTTTTAGACTGCCTAATAAAATTTAGTAACAGCTTTGTAATGTACATTTTCAGAGCTTCCAAATATGTGTTGAGTTTTTAATATAAACACTCAATGATGACCCAGTAGGTAAAAAAAGAAATCTGTTGCCAAGACTGGTGACCCACATGGTGAGAGAGACAATCCTCACATGTTGTCCTCCATCTGCCTCTGTTTCTTTGTCTCTGTATCTCCCTCTATGTGTATACCCACCCAACACATTACCTTACTATGTAGCCCTGGCTGTGTTGTACGTACTTGTCCAAGATGGCCTCAACTCAAATCAATCCTCTCTCTGCAGCCTCATGAGTGTTGTGATTCCTGACATCTGCCATCATGATTGGCTTAAAATCTTTTAACTTTTATCAAGAACCAGCTCCTAAGTTTCTATATGTTCTGATTATGAAAATAGAACCATGGGACTTGCTTTAATTAAGGTTGGTATCTCTGGGAAATGGAAGCAGCAACTTTATTTTCATTTTCACATAGGTGTGGCAGGGATTCTGACTGTTGATTCTGTCATATCCTATTGGAGTTACATTCTAGTCTTTTTATTGTTCGAGCCTATGTCCACTCAATCTTGGTGTTGATGGTGGTCAACAGCTAATTAAGGATTTATGTTGTTTCCTCGGGAGTAATTTCTATTCGCTAATTATTTTTTGCTATTCTGAACATTTGAATTTGTTGATCTTCAGACATCTATCACAAAGTCCTGTGGAGTGATCCACTCGTGAAAAAGTGACTATACATTTAATTTCATCCTCTAATCTTCATTTGTGTGAGTTTGCTTCCTCTTCCAGGTCTCCCACACTCTGTATCACTATATATCCATGAGATTTTAATTCATCTACTTTTTTCATGCTTGCCTTTTATTAATTTCCAAGGTCTAAACCATTATGTTTCTCTTATCTATTGGATTCTCTTTTGTCATCCAGAAAGCTGTCAGATTACAGAAATATTTGACTACAATGTAGTTTTAGCTGGATAGCATCATGGGCTTTGTTAAATGTTCATTTTTCTATGTTATGGCACATGACAAGGCCTATTTTGCATTAAATGCTGCTTGTTTAGTGTGTGTGTGTGTGTAGGTCATAAAACAACTTTTAGGAGTTGGTTCTCTCCTTCCATCATGCGGGTCTCAGGGATCAAGCTCCAGTCACCATCATTGGTAGCAAATATCTTTACCCAACAAGCCAACTTGTTGGCTCCATAATACCTATTTTAACTTTTAATATGAAACTATAACATTTTAGACATTTATATTTGTTGCTTATAATGGTGAAATATTCATGATCATTCATTTAGATGTCTGGTCAGAAAGCTGTTTCAAAATATATAGGAATTAGGATACCTTGGGATGTAATATGTACCCTAAACACATTTTCCTTCCTATTTGGTAACTCTTACTCTTCCCTTTAGCATATCATACATTTTATATGCATTATATCTAAAAACAAACCTTCACAAAATACAAAATAAATAAATTAGTCCTGTGGAAAGAAAAATGCAAACATTCCATCCAGTAACCCACATGTTTTTATACCTATTATTTACTATATTTAATGCCAGGCTATGGTTTAAGGTCATACTATATTGTTAGTTTTTATATATATGCATATTACTATATTATATACATTTAAACATATTCTAACTAGCTATATAAAACATTTGTATATATTTTGTATATCTTCATATATATGTATATATTAAAATTCTCATATATATATATATATATATATAATGATAATCCTCCATCTAGAAAGGATTTGATGTAAAGAACAAGTTGCACACATACAGATGCGCACATACACATATGTGTCAATGGTCACAATAGAAACTACAGGTCACGAAAAGTAAAAGTGATAAATGTTCTTGAAGAACAAAATAAACAATCGTTATGTTTCTTGAAGAAACAACAATTAAGGTAATATAATCTATTTATTAGAAAAACATCACATTGATTTTTCATGACATTAATCAGAAAAGACATATCTTGAGAGGTCATCACCCATGAATGTCAAACCACAAGTTAGAGAGTCATGGACTTTAAATGCACTAGTGAACAATTACTTGGGTGATGTATGTGACAGAGACCATTGGAAGTTTGATTGACAAGCTTACATGATGTCTGATCCTTATTCCCTGGTTATTTTGTCCCATGTTTTCTGGGAAAAGTCAGCATGCTGTTTTGTATGAGGAACTGGCTGTGTCCCACCACCTGGCTAGCTTAACCCCTGAAATAACCACATGGAAATTGTATGAATTAAAATACTGCTTGGCCCAGTATATTTAGCCTCTTCTTTGTTAACTCTTACATCTTGGTTAAACCCATTTCTAATAATTTGTATGTCACCACGAGGTTGTAGCTTACTGGGAAAGATCCTAACTAGCATCCATCTCAGGCAGAATCATGGCATCTGCCAGCCACACTGCCTTCTTCACAGCATTCCATCCTGTCTACTCCGCCTATTTGATTTCTTCCCTATCAAAAGGCCAAGGCAGTTTTTTTTATTCAACCAATGAAAGCAATACAAATGCAAAAGGACCTCCTACAGCATTTCCCATTTTTCTGTTTAAACAAAAAAGAAAGGCTTTAATTTTAATATAGTAAAATTACATATAACAGAACAGGTATCAAGCAAAAACTACAGTTTCAGTATTTAGATCTATTTTCTCTTTTATCATAGCAATAGAAAGCCATAATAATAAACTATTCATTTTTCAAGTCCATCAAAGACTCCAGAAGGATATGATATTACTTAAGTAAATAAGAAGTAAGCAACTTCGAAAACACTAGAAGTGACAGAGATATCTTGCTGCCTGTACAGTCACCCAAAGTTCCTCTGTACTATTGAGGCATCCATCTTCAGCCTACAGGCCCATAGTATCCAGCAGACATTTCCATGAAGCAGGAAATTTCAAAGACAGTTCAATCACTTTTTTCTTTGTCCTGCAGAATATCTCACAGACTCTTTCATAAATCAGGAACTCCAAAGGATCATCTCAACTTTAGGTAAGTTCAGCAGTCCTCTCTCTGAAGGTACTTTGTGTCCAGTTTATGCAACAGTCCAGGCAAGAGCAGTTTCTTGCCCACATGGCTAACAAACTTCATAAGGAGACACTTTGATGTCCATTTTTCTCTTGAAGTGGACTGGTGCTGACAGGAGCAGACATGTCTCATTGTCATGAGAAACCCTAAGTTATTAAAACATTAAATGTCATATTTTGTCATCTTTGAAAGATATGAAGAATGCCTATTTAACTGAAATATATTTCTATATATCTAGAAAATCTAACATGACTACGAACTTGACTATATCAATGATTATCTATTAACAACCTATATTTCCTGATTACACATTACTTTTTTAAATGAAATACATAATTACAATACCTTAATCAAAATCAGAAATACATATACATATAACAAAATTGATGTTAAATTTATATCAATAAAGCAAAATCCATATTCATGCAAATTATCCATATCTATATCATATACCTCTTTAAATGTAAAAGAACATTATAAACAATATTTGGGAATATGGACATAGTTTTTCTCTGTAAACTTCTGCCTGCTGTATGGGGGCGCTGTCAATCAGGTCTTTCATGGTGTATCCTGTATGTTAGGTTCATCTCAGTCACCAGTTGAGTGAAGTAATTTTCTGAAGGTGTTCACGGTGACCTTTCAGGAGGGCGTGGTCTATCATACTATGTTGGTCTGAGAAGGAATCCAGAGGTTCTCATCCTTTATGAAAACAAAAGAAGACTTTCTTTTCCAAAGCATGATATCCTTAGACCCAAATTTTGAAGTCAAGATACCTTTAGAACATATATGTTGGTTTAGCTTAGCAGACCACACAATGAATGTCTCTCTGTATTTAGCTCTTTTATAGTCAAAAAGTTCAAAGAAAACACAATGAAATACATAATCCAGATGTTCTATGAATTTTCCATTTCATGTGGCTGATTTTTAATTTTTAATCTACAACTATCTGTATTCTGTCACTTTAAAGACTTTATGCTTTTCTTAAAGCAGTAACTTTAATGACTCTCTGTACTCTGTTTTTTTTCTTTTCTAAGCCTATGTACACTCATCCAACACTGTGACCCATTTAGAGGTCTTTTATGTCTGAATCTGTCCTATTGCATTGTCCTTAATTTTCTACTGTCTTGAAGAACTTTTAAAATGTTAAGCAGCTTGGTTGCAGCTGCTCTGGATGTTGGCTCCACCTAACTAAAATTTCAAAATGGTGGACATACTGTTTTTGTTAGCTCTGGGGCCGCCAGGCAGGAGCTGTGCTCAGCAGTCCAACCTGGAGAATGAGCTTACAACATATAAATGCATTTTATCTTAGTTACAGCCAAATTTGCCACGCAGAGCAGTGCGCAGCCTGGAAACATCTCTTTTTATGGAGGTAGAAATCTGACATGCTCTCCCGCCTACCTAAGCCTAATCCTGCTGTCTGACCAGGCAGGAAGAGGTGAGTCACAACCATGGTCCCAAAGTACTTTCTTCCTGATCCCAAACAGGCACACAAACATGCAGTTCCACAAAAGCCATTGAAATGCTTCATAGCCGGAGTTCAGGCTGGCAGCACAGCTCAGGAAGCCACATTTTAAAACTGTGTGGCTTTTTTTTGTTGTTGTCGTTGTTAGGCTGCTGAGTCAGGAAATTCTTTCTGAAAGGAGCTATGGCACGCTATCAGCTGTGCTAAACTCAGGTTTTACATGGAGTTAGTCGATCACGTTGGACAACCAAACTGTTGTACAGAGCATAGGCCCCTTGTTCTGTCCTGCCCAGCTTCCAGCCGCCTGGCTAGCTTATACCCAAAATAATTACAAACAAATTGTATTAATTTAAACACTGCCTGGCCCATTATATATAGCCTCTTCTTGGCTAACTCTCACATCTTGGTTCAACCCATTTCTAATAATTTGTATGTCACCAAGAGGTCATGGCTTATCAGGAAAGATCCTAACCAGCATCCATTTCAGGCAGGAGAATCATGACATCTGCCACACTGCCTTCTTCCCAGCATTCTGTACTGTCCACTCTGCCTATCTGATTTCTGCCCTATCAAAAGGCCAAGGCAGTTTTCTTTATTCAATCAATGAAAGCAATACAAATGCAGGACCTCCTCCACGAATGTTGGCTTTTTCATGGTTTATAGTTTAAGTAGCAATATAGGTATATAAGGAATAGAAGAATAGTTACTAAAAGGACAGTTCCCTGAATATTTCACAAAATAAGAACTATCAATTTAAATTTCTTCTTGTATCATTTGATTCACTAGTGAAAATCTTTGGCAGTGTGTACTAGCTGCATACAATAATGGTTTGTGCTGTGACATTTTAATACATGTGTTTAATATATATTCAAAGATCAAGTTCATCGTTACTATGCTTTTCTCACTTTTCCTCTCTTAGTGATATCTTTATATTTCTTCTATAGTTTCTTGATTTCATAGAGTATTTTAACAGAGTCTGTGTTCCTTATGTGATATATATATATATATATATATATATATACACATACATACATACATACATACATATGGTAATTGCTTTTCTGAGTCTAGCTTGTATGACTTAACATGATGGTCTCTATCTTAATACATTTCAGAAAATATACAATTTACTTAATTTCATCCACTTATCATGGAAGGGCCTCTAGGCTGACTCCACTGCTCAGCTACTAAGTATAGTACAGCAGTGAGCATGGGTGTGCAGGGATCTCTGTGGAATGCTGAAGCCGGCACAGCTGTGGAGTGTGGAGTGACACCTAGGCTCTTACTGTAGCTCTGCTTTCAGTTTCTGAGGAATCTCATGCTGTCTTCCATCAAGCTTCAATAATGCTTGCTCTTGTCACCAGTGTGCACCAGTTGGCTTTTAGTTTTCTCTATATTCTTATTTTATTGCCCATTATTATCCTTTAGAATGAATTAGATGAAATAAATATACACCTGATATGCCTGGGATTCTCTAAAAATGTATTGTAGTATATTTTTTGTTATTGTTCTCTTCTCCAACCTTCTGTAAAATGCCACAAGACTCTGCTTGCTGCTTCTACACATTAAAACTCTTGGATTTACTGACAAACATTCATGAAGAAATGAGCAATGGCGTGAATACAAATTTCATATGATAATTTTAAAGAAATATGAAAATTTATTGAATTTCTTAGTAACAGCATAAATACAATACAAAGAGTCATTAACTTCAAAATCTAAGTTTTCCAAAAATATACAGAAAATTCAATTGTGATCAAGATCTCAGAGGGCGGTCAAGGTGACATGGAAAAAGACTTTATTTTATTTTAAATGTATTATTAACAGTAATGTTTCAATGCTATCATTCTTTAAACTTTTTATAATTTTCCCTTGGCTGGAATGATATTTTGATATAATTAGCTTACAAAAATTATTTATCTTTCTTCATAGGATTATAATAAAATTCTGCCTCTTTCTCCTTCCAATTCTTTTGTTCCAAACTTTCCATACTTTTTCAAATTTATAATCTTTTTTTGTTCATTATATTTTACTATTTTGCTCATAAATACATTGTGTGTGTGTGTGAGTGATTGGTTGTTTTTTTTTTTTTTTTTTTTTTTGGTTTTTCAAGACAGGGTTTCTCTATGCAGCTTTGGAGCCTGTCCTGGAACTAGCTCTGTAGACCAGGCTGGTCTCGAACTCACAGAGATCCACCTGCCTCTGCCTCCCGAGTGCTGGGATTAAAGGCGTGCGCCACCACCGCCCGGCGTGATTGGTTTTTTAAAACTACATGGCACTTTATCATTCATTGTATGTAATCTCTGATAACCCAAATACCTCCTTGAAACTTAGCCTTAGTTATGCCAATTTTCATGATACTGTGATGTGGGATGTCTTACTGTATATGTGTTTTTTTTTTTTATTGGTGATGAACAAAGCTATTTCAGCCAATGACTGAGAAAAGTCAGGCAGGAAATCTGATAAGATATATATAGAGAAAGAGCAATTATGTCTCACTTTAACAGAACTCTAAGTTATTTAAATGCCATTTTCTACAGTTCTTTGAAGTGGTTAAAGATTATCTATCTATGCAGAATATAATCTCTTTGTATCCTAAATCACTGAACTCTGTAAATTTTTGAAAATTTGATTGAGGGAGTGAGCCACTTGTTAGTTTCTAGCAGCTCAGCCCCAAAATAATTACAAAGAAACTGTATTATTTAAATCACTGTTTGGCCTATTAGCTCTTCCTTCTTAATGGCTAACTCTTACATATTAATTTAACCCATCTATATTAATCTTTGTATCACCACATGGCAGTAGCTTACTGGAAAAGTTTCAGCATGTTTGACTCCAGCTTTTTAACTTTAACATAGTACAATACACATAACAAAGCAGGTATCAAACAAGAATTACAGTTATAATATTTATATCTACTTTATCTTTTATCATAACTAAGGGAAACTATAACCATAAGTTCTTTAACTCCATCAAAGACTCCAGAAGGATATGATATTACCTAAGTAAACAGGAAGTGAATTATAAGCAATTTTCAAAACTCTGGAATTGACAAGAGACTTCCCGCTGCTTGGACAGTCACCCAAAGTTGTTCTGTACCATTGGGGTATCCATCTTCAGCCGATAGGCCCATAGTATCTAGCAGACATTTTTTAAAAAAGCAGGAAATTTCAAAGAATGTTCAAATGATATTGGCAGTTTGTCATTCACTTTCGTACCTCTCGTTTGTATAATAGTTCATATACTAATTAATTTTTAGTACTAATGTATAATCTTGATACATGTATCTATAAAGACATCTTTGGGGCTAAATACATCTTTGGCCCTCTAAATAATAATTTTAAATTTTGTGTCTTAGGTATTAAATATTGGAATGTTGAAGGCCTGGAGGAGGTGAATTTGAAATCATTTCTTTCAGTCTAACACAAATGTTTTTTCATTCTAAATTCTCAAACACATTTCACAGAAAATACCACAGAACAAAAAGAGCTTGATTAAAAAGGTAATGCATTAATCATATGTAGTAATCTTGATGACACAAGACCAAAGTGAAAGAATCAGGAGTGAACTGAGGGCAGTCAGGATGTGGCCTCTGATGAGCAAGGCCCTGAGGACTTCCCTAAAGCCAACTGACCCCTCACACAGTCTTCCTGCCACTCCTTTAGAAGTTGTACAAAGAAAAAGCCATAAGAGAAGTATCAGTGTTTCTTTCTGTGTAGCTTTTCCATCTCATATTAAAGAAGATGACTTTAAATGAGACAAAAATAGGATTTCAGAGACAATTTTATGTGAAATAGCCAGATATTCACTCAACCATTAATGAATATACAGGGGTTAGAAAGAATCAGGGGTGGTTGGAGATTGTGATGAATACAATTGGAAATGTTCAGCATGTAAAACTTTCTCAAACTTTCTTTTTCATGTTCAAATTATTATACAAAATCTTTCCAGTAATTTGAAGTTCATGAAATTGCACCAATCAGCATTGCTTTGAAGAATAATATATCAGTCTCATGACAATTGCTTAAATACAGACTGAATAATTTTACAAAAGTCCTTCTTGAGAAAACATTTAAAACTAGGGGCTTCATACATTTTCCTCTAAAGATTTAAATTATTTAAATCTAAATAATTTTAGTATGATTCATTAAAATATGTTGGTGTTTACATTTTACTTCATTTTTAAACACATTAGCTATATATAGTGAAGTAATCTATTCATATTTGGAGCTGGTAAGATATAAAGAATAAAGACCTAAACTTGACCCCCGGAAATCATATATAAAGACAAGTCTTTGTGTGGCACTGCAAGTTTATAAACAAGGACTGGGGGGGTGGAGACATGCAGGTCTCTGAAGCATGGTGGCAGCCAGCCTAGCCTACACAGACTTTCTGGACCAATGAGAGACCCTGTCTCAAAAGAAACAGTAAGGATGTTAATTAGGATGATAGTCAAGGTTGCTCTCTTCTGTTCACACACATATACACAAGTATCTACATATGCATAGTTATGCACACATATATTAACATATGCATACACATTGGATAAGCACATATGCTTACTATAAATCAGTGCTGATATCAGTCAAAGATTACTTTTGTTGAACACATATAATTTTGCTAATACTAGTAAATTACAACATAGCAACTTAGATACCAAATCATCTTTCCAGTTTCCAAATTCTTAACTATTATTGAGCCTTCTCTGCTGATGTTCATCATTTTCTCTGGTGTGGTGGGGAATTCATCAAACTTCTTTGAAACATCTATCAAATTATAAGCTAACATGTTGAAATTGTCTCAGAGTATACCACTAATTTCCTTTCCATCTTCTGCAGGGATCAAAGAAAATCTTTATTCTCTAGAGGGAAATTTTAAAGGGTATGTCTTTACATGGGTCAAAAATTGCTTTCTATATAACGTCAAATAAATCTCAATAACTATTGGTATTGCAACAATAGAGCATTTTGCTTCTATTAGTTGAGAAAACTTAACAGTAAATGTCATTAAAGCTTTGCCCCCGAGCTCTGACATGAATTAATAGTAGAGTCTGTTTTCAAGACTTAGGACTGTTTTTTTTTTATACTTTATGGATGAATGTATGCCAGGGAGTCATAACTGGAGTGCTTCTAAGACTTGTCTAGTAATGTTTTCCAAGTCAGTTGTTTATCTGTAAATCTAAGGCCATCATTTGAATATGAGCATGTAGCAAGTGGGTGTGCTTCCATAGACTGCATAAGTATAATTATATCAGCTACTTTTCCATTGCTTTAATAAAACACCAAGGTGAGTCAAGTTATTAAAGAAAGAGTTTGTTTAGACCTCTTGTTCCAGAGGGGAAAGAGTCCATGATGTCATCATAGAGAAATGGAGGCAAGAACTGTGAGCTATGGGCTTGAAACACAAACAGGAATCAGAGAGAGCAAACCAGAAAAAGGTTATGGGTTTTGACACCTCAAAAGCTTGCCTCTAGTGGAAAAACTTTCTTCATCAAAGCCTTTCCTCCAAGTCTTCATAAACAGTCATCAACCAGAGACCAAATATTCAAATATGTAAGCCTGAGGAGAGGGGGTATTCTCATTCAAACCACACAGCAAGCATGAGGAGAATTCAAAGCTTGCTGTTGTACTATGGAAGTGACTCATGAGAGCAAACACACACAGCTCCTGAGTTTGGGAAATGATAGGAACCTGAATTATCTTCGGAAGAATCAGACATTTGAAAACAAATGACTAAGTGCTCCTATCATTTGTTAAAACATTTCTTCTTATGAATATGTATGTATTTGTGTATTCCACCTGTATAGAGGTACCTGCGTACACCATAAGAGTATGACAGATTCCCAGACCCTGGATTTGCAAGTAATTGTGACCTGCTCAATTTGTATTTTGACAATAAAATCTAAAGTATATTTGGAGACGTGTATGTGTTATTAACTTACACTACCTTTGCATCCCACTTCTATTTTTATAGTATAAGAATATTAATTAAAACACAAGTTTTCTAGGATATTAATGTCATCTGAACACATACTTTCACTAAAACATACAAAGGAAAAAGTAGAACCAATGTTCACATAAAGTAAACCCAATTGACATGCTTCATTATTTCAGTTTGAGACACTCTTGCTTAAAAGTGTTATTAATAAACACTGTCCTAGGCTAACCCCCTCCATGCTGGGGTTTTGTTTGCATGAGCTTGCACAGATTGCATGCATGTTGTTGCAATCACTGTGAGTAACATGTGCAGCTGCCCAGCTGTGTCTGGAAAACACGGCCTCCTTGTAGTCATATGAGACCTTTGCCTGTTACAATACACCCCATTCAAACTGAGAACTATTGGCAATTGATAGCTGCTGAAAGAGTCAGTTTTCTTTTCAATTAAAAGCTCTTGTGTGTCAACTGCTCTAGTGGAAGTGGATTTGGCTCCCAGTCTGGCTGAAACTTCAACAAAAAACACACAAAAAAGCCACATACAGTTGAAAAGAAGAACTCACCAAGTGAAGGTGAGCTGCCTCACAGAGCATGTGCATGGGAAGGGCATTTTCCAGCAGGACCTGGGCCCTGGGCCTGTGGGGAAAAAACATGAACCCATTCAGTGGAAAAACTGAATTATGAATAACTATCTATATATTATGAATATTTCCTGAGATGTGCCATTCTGCTGGCACAAAGAAATCCAATCAAACCTAATAAGCCAAATTAAAATGCCCATATTTGATAAATGTTATACTCTCGGGTGGCTGTGAGAACATGGCAAGGGAGAAAGAGAAAGAGGGGGGATACAACCAAACCAAAACACCACATGTTCTTCTATCCAGCACAAGCTAAAATAGCCTGGGGGAGTGGTCCTGACCCTCCCCAGGAAGGGGTCAGCACTTGGAAGGCTGGGAGTTGGAGTCCAAGCTGGGCAAATGCCAGGTGAGGGTCTTCTAATCTTCCCAGACTTCTTAGAAATAGGTGTGTTAGGGCACTAGGGTGACATCCCCTGCTTAATATTACAGTAGACACAGCCAAGAATATATACGCAGCAGAAATTGGACTTGATGCATTAAAAAATAAAAAGGAAGTACTATTTTATTGGGAGGCGCTCCAATGAAATAGTGTATTTCCAGTTGTAAATATTTTACTGTAATATGTTGAGTAATTAAAAAATTTTGCATAGTTGCAATTAACTCAAAATATATTAAAGTTGACATGCAATTATTCTGAACACTTAATATTTAGTAAAATACATATTATATGTTTGTTAAAAACAATATTACTTATATATAATAACCTCAAATTATATGTCTTTGTACATGCCTTCTTATAAAAAAACAAGTCATATATATAGAAGAGAACATGTAAATGAATACCTAATTTACAAAAAAAGTGTTAAATAATAATTAAAATTATTTTATTGTACCATGTTAAGAAAAAGTGTTGGCTAAAAATTCTACCAAGGAATTCCTACATCTGATAGAAAAAAAAAACTTTAAGCAATGTGATGAGGTACAAAATTAACTATAAACAATCAGAAGCCCACCTATACACAAATGATAAGCATGCTGATAAAAAAACCAGACAAACATCCTTTTCAAGAGCCACAAATAACACAAAACGCCCTGGAGTAACTCTAACCAAAGAAGTGAAAGACATGTATGACAAGAACTTTAAGCCTTTTTTTAAAATTTATTATTATTATTATTAAGACAAGAAATATTTACATTTACTCCCCTTGTTCCCGGCCCTCCC
>JAQHUG010000270.1:1609565-1631358 GCA_028555095.1 Dicrostonyx torquatus | reverse complement strand
GAGGAACTCTTGGATTGGCGCCTGCCCATCTCTTCCTCTCCAGGTGGATCAATTAGTAGTAGATAGTGGTCACCTGCTTGGTCTGAGGGGATTGCTCTGGTCCACTCCAGTCGGAGGGATCTGGAGCAGTGGTGTTCACCAAGGACCAGCCGCAATCAAAGGGGTGGGCTTCTCTGCTGGAGCCCTGCAGGTTTATGCTGGATGCACCCTCGTTCAAGGTCCCAGCCCTGTAGCAGGCCAATTCCCGCGGAGAACCAGGGCCCCGTCAAAGTGGAGCCTTGTCCAGGGACCCTCTGGGATGTGGGACACAGAAAAGCTGGGGGAAGGGTAGAAGGAGTCTCCCAATCAAGCAGAGCGCCTGGGGGCTAGAGTTGGTCTTTCCACTCAGTTGAGCAGGTGGATTTGAAGCTGTGGCACTCACCAAGGACCTGCTGCCATAAAAAGGGCGGTCTTCTCTGCTGGAGCCCTGCAGGTTTATGCTGGACCCACCCTCGTCCAAGGTCCCAGCTCTGCTGCAGGCCAATTCCTGCGGGGAACTGGGGCCCAGTCAATGGGGAGCCTTGCCCATGGACACTCTGGGGTGTGGGACATAGAGAAGCCAGGGCCAAGGTCCCAGCCCTGCTCCAGGCCAATTCCCATGGGGAACTGGGTCTCCATCAAAGGGGAGCCTTGCCCAGGGACACTCTGGGGTGTGGTACACAGAAAAGCCGGGTGAGGGGTTGAGGGGACCTCCCAATCGAGCAGAGCGCCTGGGGGCTAGAGTTTAGTCTTACCCCTCAGTTGAGCTGATGGATCTGAAGCTGTGGCACTCACCAAGGACCCGCCACCATGAAAAGAACTTTAAGTCTTTAAAGAAAGAAATTGCAGCCGGGTGGTGGTGGTGCACGCCTTTAATCCCAGCACTTGGGAGGCAGAGGCAGGCGGATCTCTGTGAGTTCGAGATCAGCCTGGTCTACAAGAGCTAGTTCCAGGACAGGCTCCAAAGCTACAGAGAAACCCTGTCTCAAAAAACCAAAAAAAAGAAAAAAGAAAAGAAAAAAAGAAAGAAATTGCAGAAGATATTAGAAAAGTGGAACAATTTTTGATGCTCTTGAGTAGTAAAAATGGCAATCCTACCAAGAACAATCTACAAATTCAATACAATCCCCATCAAAATCCCAACACAAGTCTTCACAGACCTTGAAAGAATAATACTCAACTTCATGTGGAAAATTAAAAAAAGTCCAGGATAGTCAAAACAATCTAATATAATAAATAAATTTCTGGAGGCATCATCATCCTTGACTTCAAGCTATACTATATAGCGTAGTAGTAAAAACAGCTTGTTATTGACATAAAACCAGACAAGTGGTTCAAGGGAAATCAAATATAAGACCCTGGCATTCATCCACACACCTATGAACACCTAATTTTTGACAATGAAGACAAAATTATACAATAAAAAAGAAAGCATCTTCAACAAATGATGCTGACATAATTGAATGACGACATGTAGAAGAATGCAAATTTATCCATATCTATCACTGTGCATGAAACTCAAGTTTAAGTGGATCAGAGACCTCAATATAAATCCCATTATACTGAACCTGACAGAGGAGAAATTGAGAAGTAGCATTGAACATATTGGCACAGAATACTACTTTCAGTAACACAGATACTAAGAGCAACAGTTATTAAATGGGACCTCCTGAAACTGAGAAGCTTCCTTAAGGCAAAGGATATAGTAATTAAGACAAGACAGCAACTTACAGAATGGGAAAACATCTTCATCAACCCCACATCATACAGATGGCTGGGTGATGTGGGAGGTCCTTCTGTCTTGGTTAATGAATACAGAAACTGCCTTGACTTGTTGATAGAACAGAACTTAGGTAGGCACGGAAGCTGAGACTGAATGCTGGGAGAAAGGAGGGCAGAGTGTGAGATGGCATGGAACTGCCACCAGACTAAGATATTCTGAAACTTTGTTGGTAGGCCACAACCTTGTAGTGATGCACAGATTAATAGAAATGGTTTAAATTAAGATGTAAGAGTTAGCCAATAATAAGCTAGAGCTAATGGGCCAAGCGGTGATTTACTTAATACAATTTTTGTGTGGTTATTTTGGTTCTGGGCAGCCACAACAATCAAGTAGTCCCATGCAATATATTGGTACCCAAATATATAAAGAACTGAAGAAACTGGACATCAAAATACTAAATAATCCAAATTAAAAATGGGGTACAGAGCTAAAAAGAGTATTCTCAACAGAAAAAATCTCAAATACAGAAAGACATTTAATGAATTGCTCAACATCCTTAGTCATTTCAGTGAAATGAATATCAAAATGACTCTGGGATAATTTCTTTATCCTATCAGAATGACTAATATCAAAAACACTAATGACTGGTTATGCTCAAGAGAATGTGGAGTAAGGAGAAGACTCGGGCACTGTTGGTTGGAGATCAAACTTGCACAGCCACGTTGGAAATTAGTGCAGCAGTTTCTTAGAAAATTAGGAATCAATCTATCTCAAGATTGTTGACAGTGGTTTCTGTCCTGCCCAGTCCCACAGACATTCAGTCCCAAAGAAAAACATAGATGTCTGCATTAATTTTAAACTGATTGGCCTATTAAATCAGACTTCTTATTAACTCTTACATCTTAAGCTAACCCATAATTCTTGTCCTTGTTAGCCACTTGGTTTGGTACCTTTTTTCAGTGAGTCATTCTAAACTTGCTTCCTTTGTGGCTGGGTGATGACTGCAAACTGAGTCTTTCCTCTGCTGTACTCATTGCCCCAGGCAGAAAGTGACTCAAACCATGTTTCTGTGACACATTCATTCAGATATTAGGCAGTATGTTGTGTTAGTGGAGGCTATATCAGGTGCTATCGTCATCACAGCTTCCTCTATCATGGGTTCTGTGAAGCTGACAGTAAGGACAAACATCCATTGGAAGGTAGTGAGTCCCAGCCATAAATACAATCGTTTCATTATTTTGTGATCACTGATTTATCCTGCCCTCAAAGAAAGAAGACCTTTATCTCACTGTAAAACAACATTTTGAGCAATCCAAGCTAAGAAGGAATACTCACTCATGTACTTCTCAGGTTTCGTCAGAGCAGACTCTAGGACCAGTGTACCTTCTCTGCACACTCACCTGGGCCCACAAAGCAGCTGCACTAATTACCCAAAGTTGAGGTAGCCAGTGCTTGTTGATAACAACAATGAAATAGGCCAAAGGCAAGAGCTGTGATATGAACTTTTGAGATTTTTGCATACCTTACCGTGATGTTAGCCTGTTGAATTTGTTGTTATCAGGTATAATCTCACTTCATAGTTGGACCAGAGTAAAGGAGCAGATTTGGACTTTAGACCTCCTAAGTACCAGATCAGTATTGGTTTGGTTCGTTGTTATTCAACTCCCTGGAATCACTGATCTGAGCCCCCATCTTCTTTTGTTATTTGATTCCCTCACTTACTGAAGTATTTATTGAGAAAGTCTTCCTGTGGATGGAAATTATTTTTCTCAATTTTGAGATCTCATACTCAAAAATGTTATGTCTCTTAGGACTTAGTTAGTGTCTTATAATTAATTATCAATGGTGTCCATTTAAAATAATAATCCAAATACATAATAATTATGGTAGTGATTCCATTTTTAACTGAAGAACAAAAATTGGAAGCTAGAATTTTGGGGTTCAGAGAGAAGCATCCTGGTAAAACAAGGATTGGGGAACTTTGAAGTTTCTTTGAGTCTATTGAGAGGTGGTCTATAAATATTTCATAAGAGTCAATGTGGGCAGCTTGGATTACAGCTCCTAGATTCCCTTCTCTTTGAAGAACAGAAGAAAAACCTGGAGCATTGCTATGTGTCCAGCCTTGGTCACATGAAGAGCTTAGAGAGCAGAGCCCAAAGAAAATGACATAGTGAATGATGGGGAATCTTTGACAACCATTTGTCCTTAAGAGGTAGGTACAAGTTAGGGTGTGGCTTTCTGGGACCCAGAAAAAATGCTGCATGGCACTCTCTGTGTGGTTGCCTCACAGCACAGCTGAGTTTGGACTTCTCATTCCTGTTTCATGAGTATGTCCCTTATAATAAATAAAAATATAATTGTTTTATCTTTTGCCCAGCCTGATTATTTCTTGACCTGAGATAATTCAACAAGTGAGCAAACTTCTGTGAGACTTATGGATGTCAAATATGTCTGTCAGTACATATGAAAGCTGTATCCACATGGTCAGTTGTAAGAACAGATGAGGAGTGCCTATGTTTTAGTTTACCATCCTAGTAGAAACTTCATACATGTTCTTATTTCACATGCTTGCTTACTTTATTTAACTGAACTGCAGTATTGTAGGAGGAGAGAGCTGCTTGTTCGTTTCTGGCCATCCAGCTAGCTTAGCACCAAAATAAACACACAGAAACTGCATTAATTCAAAGACTGCTTGGCCCATTAGCTTTAGCTTCTTACTAGCTAACTCTTATATTAATTTAACTCACTTCTATTAATCAGTATATTGCCACAAGGCTGTGAATTCCTGGGTAAAATCCCCAGCATTTGTCTCTGGCAACTCCATGGCTTCTCCCTGACTCTGCCTTCTTCCTCCCAGTTCTGTCTTCTGTGACTACATAAGTTCTGCCCTATCAATAGGCCAATGCAGTTTCTTTATTCACTAATGGTAATCACAGCACACAGAGGGCATCCCACATTACAGTACCACTGTAAGAGAACATTATAAAATGTCAAAAATAGATTAAGTGCACAAAACCAGTGTAGCAGTTGTATTTTGTGTATGGAAGGATAGCTAAGACCACCAATGCTTATTTATTATTTCTTCCTGCATAACAATTTGGAACAGGGAAACAGATTTCTATACAATAACCCAAGGAAAGGTTTTAATTTTGGAAATTAAATGAAATTTCCAAATACTTCCAGATTCTATCCATAACTTTGCATCACTATTCCTGAAAGCATACATAATGATGGGTGTTGATTCCTTCTAGCCTTTTTAAACAGAAAATTTATGATATATTATTAAATATGATGAAGATCTAGTAAAAGATACCTATAATTAAGTTAGCTTACTTTATTCCCAACTGAAGACAATAGACTCAAGAGAAAGGACTTTCCTCATAGGGTGTGGCAGCTGGAAAGTGAACATGCAGTGATTTACTAAAAAATGAAGAGAGACACACATGAATCTAATCTACATGGAAAGTAGAAAAATACATGATCTTCCAAGCAAATTGGGAGCATGGTGACCATGGGAGAGGGTAGAAGGGGAGGGGAGAGGAAAAGAGGAGAAACGAAGGGAGGGGAGCAGAGAAACATGTATAGCTCAATAAAATCAATAAAAAGTTTAAAAATGAAGAAAATACTTAGTAACATTTCACTTTAAAGCTGCTGTTAAACAATGATGAGCATCTGAAACACATACTGACATTTGCACCCCTGCCATCCTCTTTACTCATCTCTAGCACTTGTGTGCAATGTTGTTGCTTAAATGAAATACTTTACTATTTATTTATTGTAAGGGATGTGTGTGTGTGTGTGTGCGTGTGTGGTATGTATGTGTGTGTGTGCGTGTGCGCACGCGTGCCCATGGAAGCCAGAAGGGAGCTGGAGTTTCAGATGGTTGTGATCTATACTACACAATAACTGGAACTGAATCCTCATCCTCTGAATGAGCAGCAACAACTCCTAACTGCTTTGCCCTCTCTCTAGCTCCTGGCACTTGTTTTTAAGTCAGCAACTTTGCATATCGCTATTAGTTCACATTCACTCCGTTCACACTAAATGTTCTCAGAAATGACCTGAAGTAAAGGACATTTGTTTCCCAAAATATTTGATAATAATCAATGTCTATGAATGATCTAATAAGGTAGAAATGTTTTCACATATTTCTAAAAGACTATTTGAGGAGATACATTTTTACAGTAGTTAAAGGATCAGAAGACAGGTTAATTCCTTTTCATCTTTTTCTATTTGTATGATTTAAGAAGTAAAATCTACTGAGGTTGATGCTTGAACTCTTCTTAATGTGTGGAAGGACAATATATAGCTCTTCTATCTAGCTGTGCAAGTATGGTGAGCTCAGCGAGAGGAAACTTGCATCAGACTTTCTTACAGCACGGCACAGTTATGGTGGCTGCTGATGGACTTCTAAACCAGATAGCTAAAGCAAGACCACAGTGCTTTGTTGGTGCCTATCCAAGGGAAATGCGTTCCCCTTTTACACGAAATGATGCATCAGACAAATGGGCTGAGAAATATCTTGGATTAATATTAATATTAAATATTTAATTCAATGAGACAGTCGCTTAATCCCAGTACACAGCAGAGTATCGCTGAATCTCCTTCACTGATTTAATTAAAGTTTAATGTTAATTATTTTGAATCTAGAGTTTTGAAGTCCCACAGATTAAAATTTAATATATAGTTCTCTTTCTCTTTCAAATTTGAAGAAAATTTTAGTAATAAAAACAGTTTTCATGGTTCTTAGGGAATGCAGATATGCTAAACAAATAATGAAATATTCAGCATTGTGCATTCTTGGGATGACATGCAGATTTAATGACCTGACTGATTTTTCTTTCATAATTTCATATTATTTTATTACAAGTTTGTTTCTAGAATGGTTTGCATTAGAAAAACTTATTCAGTAAGTTACTGTGCCTTGCAAATAGGAGAGCTGAATTCTTTGCTTCAGCATGTTTTATAGTACTTGCTTTAGAAGAATGCATTGAACTCTGCAACTGCCCTCTATAAAAAGTTTAGAGATGTAAAGTTTGCATATGTTTTTAATGGGGAATCCTATGTGAAATGAGCATGTGCAGAATCCAGTTTAAATACAAGTCAACACTTTGGGTTATTTTAGTATCTTTCACTCTAGTCCGGCCTGATTTGCTTTTGCTTTCTCTTCTCTTCTCTCTCTCTCTCTCTCTCTCTCTCTCTCTCTCTCTCTCTCTCTCCCTCTCCCTCTCCCTCTCCCTCTCCCTNCTCTCCCTCTCCCTCTCCCTCTCCCTCTCCCTCTCCCTCTCCCTTTCCCTTTCCCTCTCTCTTTCTTTCTTCCTTTCTTTCATTCTTTCTTTCAGAGGGACGGAAAAAATCTCTTGTTTTCATTTGCAAGGTGACATTAGAGATAAATTTAGTGTTCTATTCATTTTATACTATGTAGGATATAGGGGATCCTAGCCTATTTGGATGCATACCTTCATAAGCCTGGATGGAGTGAAGAGGGCCTTGGACTTTCCACAGGGCAGGGTACCTTGCCTTCTCTTAGGACTGGAGGAGGGTAGGGTGAGTGGGGGAGTGGGAATGAAGTGGGAGGAGGGGAGGAAGTGGAAATTTTGATTGGTATTATTTATAAAGTAATAAAAAATAATCTGCTGGGGAAAAACAGTTTAAGGAGGACCCAAACAGAGGGCAAATGGAAAGGGTTCAATCAAGTCAGACACCAGTTACAGTTTCTGTGGGCTTGTTGCTGCTGCCTGTGTTGCTATCCCTTTTTGGAGTGGAAAAGAGCTAGGGAGTGAGAAGACATGGAGGCAATGACATTAGGAAGGGTTTAAATGCAGAAGCTCTTTATTGTAAAAAGGTGAGAAGATTTATGGGGTAAGGGAAATTAAGCTGCCACAGGAATGTTTCTGGTCGGTCCTTTTGAAACTGGAGTCAGTACTGGTGTTGTAATTGCTAGGAGCACGTGTCAGTCACTGTGCTTTTGGTCCTCTGACAGATTGTTGCTGACAAGTTTGCTTACTCATTGTGATTTTTCATGCCCTTGCTTGTGATTCTGTCCTGCCTCACCCAGTAACTGATGCAAGCATATGCAAAAGTGTCCTCCTGAAGACAAGCCAAGACCCACAGAGACAGATGACCTGAGCTTATGGGAGCACTTGCTTGGGACCTACCTAGACGCTATGCATGTGTTTTGCAGTTGTGTAGCTTGGTCTGCTTGTAAGGCTCCTATGAGTGAGAATAAGATCTGTGTCTAGTACTGAAATGGCTTTTGGAAACCTGTCGACCATGCTGGATTACTTTATGCAGGCTGAGGTTCTCTATATTAACTCAACTTGATGTGTCTTGCTTTGATCCTTCCCATGGGAGGCCTAACCCTTCTTGAATGGAACTGGAGGATAGTGGATGGGAAGAGAAGTATATGGGAGTTGGGGTGAAGGACTGGGAGGAGAGGAGGGTGTGTGAACTGTGGTTGGTATGTAATATAAAGGAAAAATGTTAATAAAATTAAATCAAAAGAAATTAAAAAGAAAAAAGTTTAAAATTGAAAAATGTTAAAGTTAATAAATCACTGTGCAGCTAAAAAAACCACATCTTGCCTAATGGTGGTGGTGCATGTCTTTAATCCCAGCACTTGGCGTGTACTAGTTAGTTTATGTCAAATATATATGATCACCATTTTGACATGCAGTAGACTGTGTCAGAATGCAAAAACGTATTCAAAAGTTGTATGTTAATGAATGCAGTCAGCTTTGGCATGGTGTGTATTGTTTTAAAGTTGCCATCAACTGACATTGCCTACTCAGAGCTCTTACCCAGACAGACATGAGAGCTGAACTTGCTCTAATGAGTTCCCATTGGAACAATCTCTTTTTTAAAATAATGAATGTATCAATTTTAATATATTTTGCTACAAACCTTTTAAAGAAATGTTTTTTCTAATAATTTTTTAGTACTTTATAAATAATACCATTCAAAATTTCCACTTGCTCCTCTCCTCCCACTTCCCTTTCTCTCCCTTCTCCCCCACCCCTTTCCCCTTCCCCCTTCAGACCTAAGAGAGGGTAGGGTACATACCCTGCCCTGTGGGAAGTCCAAGGACCTCCCTGCTCCATCCAGGCTTAAGAATGTATGCATCTAAATAGAATAGGATCCCAAAAAGCCAGTATATGCAGTAGAGACAAATCCCAGTGCCATTATCATTGGCTTCTCAATCTGCCCCATTTGTCAGCCACAATCAGAGGGCTCAGTTTGATCCCATGCTCATTCAGTCCCAGTTCAGCTGGATTTGGTGAGCTCCATTAGCTCAGGCACACTGTCTCATTGGGTGGATCAACCCCTCGTGGTCCTAAGTTCCTTGCTCATATTCTCCTTCCTTCTGCTCTTCAGCTGGACCTTGGGCACTCAGTCCAGTGCTCCAACGTGGGTCTCTGTCTCTATCTTCATCTGTCACCAGACAAAGGTTCATATTCATATGTTTGGATCTGAGTTATCTCACTCTCACTCAGGATAGTGCTTTCTATTTCCAGCCATTTGCATGCAAAATTCAAGATATCGGGTTTTATTTTTTTTTTCTGCTGAGTGGTGCTCTAATGTGTAGATGTGCCACATTTTCTTTATGCATTCTTTCATTGAGGGGCATCTAGGTTGTTTCCATGTTCTGGCTGTTACAAATAATACTGCTATGAACATAGTTGAACAAATGTTTTTGTATTATTGGACATCTCTTGGGTATATTCCCAAGAGTGGTATTGGTGGATCCTGAGGTAGGTTGACTCCCAATTTTCTGAGAAACTCATTTCCAAAGTGTTTGAACAAGTTTGCATTCCCACCAGTAATGGATGAGTGTTCTCCTTACTTCACACTCTCTCCATCATAGGTTATCATGAACCTGATAAAAAAGAAAGTGGGAAATAGCCTGTAATACATGGGCACAGGAGACCACTTTCTATGTATAACCTCAGTAGTACAGACAATAAGAGCAACAATGAGTAAATGGGACCTCCTGAAACTGAGAAGCTTCTGTAAAGCCAAGGACACAGTCATTAAGACAAAAAGGCATCCTACTGAATGGGAGAAGATCTTCATCAACCCCATATCAGACAAAGGCCTGATCTCCAAAATATATAAAGAACTCAAGAAAATAGGCATTAAAATTCTAAATAACCCAATTAAAAAATGTGGTACTGAACTGAACAGAGACTTCTCAACAGAAGAATCTCAAATGGCCAAAGGATACTTAATGACACCTTAACTATGAGGGAAACGCAAGTCAAAACAACTTCGAGATACCATCTTATACCTGTCACAATTGCTAAAATCAAAAACACCAATGGAGCAATATCTTTACTCAAAATAGTAAACTAGCAATTTTATCTCAATGCCATTCTGTATGTTGACAGAGAAAGCATAGGAAAAATGTTTTAGAAAATGTTTTAGTTAATACTAGGTGTGTGATGAGAGGGAATTATGATGAGTAAAAAGTGAATCTCTCAGCCGGGCGGTGGTGGCACACGCCTTTAAACCCAGCACTTGGGAGGCAGAGGCAGGCGGATCTTTGTGAGATCGAGACCAGCCTGGTCTACAAGAACTAGTTCCAGGACCGCTCCTAAGCTACAGAGAAACTCTGTCTCGAAAAACCAATATATATAAAGTGAATCTCTCTTTCTCTTTGTGTATTTGTGTGTAGAAGAGACAGATTGGGGGAGGGACTTTCAGGAGAAGTGTTTGCAATCCACTCTAGTTCCCTATCAGTGAACACAATAGGAAACGTGTGTTCGTCACTTTTGCTTGATTAAAATGGACTTTCATCTGTATCCTGGAAAGATTGGCTGATGTTTTTTGTTTGTTTGTTTGTTTTTGTTTTGTTTTTAAAGCAACTTTCCAGTTTGTTATTCTATTATAGGAAAACAACCAAGTGTTCGACATAGTTATACCATGGCTTTAAATACACTTGAGTACCTGCAGGCTTGAGAAATTCAGTGTAAACTACAAAAGAGGAGAGACATAAGATAGGTTGCTTCCATTGACAAAAGCACACATCAGTGATAACTACAGGTTCTCTGATATTGGCTAGACTTTTTGGTAAGAAATCATACTTTATATGAAGCCAAGTAGCAGAATTTTCTCTTCAGTATCCAATTGAACACGCTCATTCATTGCCTTTACATTGAGAATAATTTTAGGACATCACAAAGTAAAGTAGATTCCCTCATCACTTTCACTGAGGATATTTTCCTTTGCTTCCTGGAACAGTGTGTTGTTTTTAAATTTGGATTTCTCAAACGTGATTTATTTTTATGCTCATTCATATTTATTTTTAATTTTAATTGCTTGTGTGTATGTGTGGGTGTCTGTCTTTGTGTGGGGGGGTGGTATGTGCATGGGCATGTGCATGTACACAGTGCCTGAGAAGTCATGAATAGGGTATTATTCCCCAAGGACAGGAGACTGTGAACTGTCATGAGGTGCTATGAACTGAACCTGTGTCTTCTGAAAGAGCAATAAAGTCCTCTTAAGCATTGAATTAACTTTCTAGTTCCCAGTTTTTACACTTTCTTTTAATCTGTCTGCTACATAAAAATAGTGAGAATTTAAATATTTTACCAGATACTTTTCTAGGTTTTCCTTTGAGTGTCGCCATGATCAACAAGAACAAGTGATTTCTAACTTACTGTGATGTAAAGTTCTACATAATGATAACATATGTGTGGCTTGTTTAATATTTAGGGCAGTTTCTACTTCAACTTATGTAAGGGTTCCTCTAATGTTTTCTTTCTTGCTCCTTACACACTGGGCCCATCTTACACAGTTTGTGCAAAACAATCTCATTTTACTTTTGGTATGTGGATACATAAATTGAGCTTTTATTTGTAACCCAAGAAAAAAAAATTATTCTTCTGGTTGGTAAACTGTGCCATTGGATTCTCTATTTTATAACTAATATAGTTATACTCAATTATAATATATATATCTAGGTTTTTAAATATAATTGCTTTAACTGTATTTATTGAACCAATTATTTATTAGACTTTTAATCTCTACTCCTTTATTGTGTGTATATATATATGCATATATCTCTCTATATGTGTGTTTGTGAGTGCATGTGTATGTGTGTATGTATGTGTGTGTGTATATATATAGATGGATGTTCATTTCTATTCTGTAATTATGTATACAGGTAATAAGTTACCAATATTGTTTGCTCAATATTCCTATTAGAAATCACAGCCACAATATTTTCAATTCTTTTTATTTTCAAATGCGTTTTTCTCTAATCTCAATTACAATATTTTCCACAGTGTTCTTTGGTGTGTGTGTGGTCCACAAGACTGGTTATTTGGGGTTGGAAGACTATGTCTATATCTGTATAGTTCCTCAGGTTTCCTTAATGAATCTGACAGAAGTGGTCACTTTAAAAAAGATTCTATCAACCTTTGTTTAAAAGCAACTAAACACAGCAATATCTCAGTTGCCTTCTTCTGTTGGCCACACTTTCAATCCTTCTCCTGTCTTCTCACTCCTCAAAAGTATTTTGTGAGTCCTGCAGTCAAAATTTTACTGCAAAGAGATTTGGGTGACTACTTCTTATGGTAAATTCTAAATATCTTTGACTCTGTCTTAAAATGACATACTGAAAATAAGCTGTGGAGATGGAAATCAGGATATAATTCATGGACCTTGGAGACCCTATGGGAAGTCATTTTCTGATAATACTTAATTATTAAAAAGGAAATGAGAGTCCTTATGGACACACCCTTCACTTTTAATTTCTATTTCCATACATATTTCTCAGAACTTTCAATTTGATCCATCAGAATACATTTTATCTTCCAAGTCCCCAGTTCCTCAATTATTCTGTGATAAAATAATTAGTGCCTGCTTAGCTACTGGTGATACAGAGTCAGAACACCTCAGCTAAAGAGTGCCTCAAATTATGAGTTCCTATTCATACCACCACATTAAGTCAATGTGAGTATTGCCTCTAATAGTATGAAAGTGATTTAAAGATGTAGAACAGGTATAGAGACAATAGATGGGTTTGTCAGTCTGTTGGTTGAATATCAGTCTGCCTGGTGATGCCACCACTAATATAACAGATTTCAATAGTTTCAATTTGTGAATTGAATAGTTTTATAAACTAATGTAGTTGTGGATGTGATTGTGAGTATGTTCAGTGTGTGTGCCTGTTTGTGTGCCTAATGAGTGTGAGTGTGTTCACATATAGGGCACGTAGAAACCTGACACTGATATTACATATATTCCTCGTGAACTCTCCACTTGATTTACTGAGGCAGGGTTTCTCAAAGAATCTGTGTTTCCCCAGTTATGTTGGTTAGTCTGGATAACTAGCTGCAGGTATCAAGGCTTGGCTTTTAGATGGTGAATGACAGCATGGCTGTAATAGGTTCTGGATGCTGACATAGTCCACAACATTCTGGAATGATAACATTATTGAGCTCCCCACTGGCTTTAATGCTGCCCTGGACCCACATTCCTAGAGCAACATCTGAGTCTCATACCTTCAACTAGTTGGATCTCCACGTGGGGTATAGGAAAGCAGCTAGTGGTCTCACCGATTAGTGTTTACTCTGTTTAAACAATGAGCTCCTTTGAACTCCATCTGAAGATGAGGTGAATGATTGAATAGAATTGATTTGGTCCTGATGCTGATGGATTTGATCTTTTTTGTCCAAAAGAAAAGTATGAAAACTATAAGGATTGCTTTAAACTGGAATCACAGTTTTGTAGAAATAGCATTTGGTCGCTTCTAAGCACCAGTCAAACGCAGATAAATTTGAGTTAAGGCATTTATAATTGATAAGAAGAGCTAGAGAAATGGCTGAGAGGCAAAGAACACTTTCTGTGCTTGCAGAGGACCTGGTCATATGGTAGCCCATAACCTACTATGACTCCATTTCCAGGTAATTCAATACCTTCTTCTGGCTTCTACTGGAATTAGACACAGATGTGGTAAACAAATATACATAGAGAAAACACCCATATGCTAAAAATAAATAACTATAAATTTCATGGAATGATTTTATACATACTTATTAAAAATGGTTTTGGTAGTAGTCACTACAATAACTAACAATAAAACTATGTTTTAAAACTTTGTTTGATATAATTTATGAGGAAAATTACCAAGCTATGATATGAAATTTCTGTTTTCTATTGGTCCTACTCCAGTTCAAAAGACATGTACATGGGCATTACATCATAATTATTCAAAAATATATACCTACAGATTTATTCTAAAAATTGATTAAATTAGAGGAAATAAATGGTCTGCTACACGTGTTGATGATACTCAGGACACACTGCCACCAACTGCTTTTTCAAGCTGAAGGATTTATAGAATGCTGTCTCACTAGTGATGTCTTTTTAAAAAGAGAAGAAATAAAATTCAAATGTTAGTAAATTAGACAGCGTGCAAATAACAATGAAAAGGGATTTTAAAAAATACACAAGTGCTTGACTGTTCTACAAACTCAGTGTGACTTGATATTAATAAAACTAGTTTTTGTAGAGGAAGATTGCACTCTGATGACTAGAATTTTAAAGATTTCATCTTTTCCCCTTACATTCTTTCCATTTGCTCTGTTAACACAAACGTATAATGCACATGATGTATTGGTCTTCAATAACATTAGGTGAGAAACCTTGTGTCCTTCAACCTCCAGCATAAAGAGGCAAAGTCAGTGTCATGGCTTGAGTGGGACTAAGGTTGACTGTTGCATCTGAACACCAATAAAAATTACTCAATTGAAGTTTTCCAACTTTGTAATCAAACACAATGCACTTCTAAAAAAGTTAACTGAGAAAATTAGAATAGCCATTCTTAAAGTTAACATAACTAATAGTGAGCTAGAATGTTGACAATGATTTTTTTTTAATGTTTTAAACCAAAATTGGAATCTGGGAGTGAATAGTTGTGGGAGGTCCTTCTGTGTGTTGCTTTTATTGGTTAATGAATAAAGAAACTTATTTGGATCTATAGCAAGGCAGAACTTAGGTAGGCAGGGAAGGCTAAATTGAATGCTGGGAGGGAGAAAGGTGGAGTCAGGAAGAAGCGATGGAGCCGCCGCCATAGTCAGACATACTGAAACTTTGCCGGTAAGCCCAGCCACATGGTGATATACAGATTAATAGTAATGGGTTAAATTAATATGTAGGAGTTAGGCAATAATAAGTTAGAGCTAATAGGCCAGGCAGTGTTTTATTAATCCAGTTTCTTTGTGATTATTTCGGGTCTAAGATGGCTGGGAAACAACACGCAGTTCTCTCCCAAATAATTGCTAATTTAGTCAAACCCATGAAGGTGGTTATGTGCCCCCTCAAGAGAGAAGACATGGGCACATGATATGGGAACTACCTTTGATACAGACTGATTGAATTGTGTTAAGAGAAAAATTATGGACATCACCATCCTCCATGCAGGCACTCTCATTGTAGGAAAAATGTCTATGAATGCCAGAGGTGTTATTTACCTTTGGGAGTGTTTAATAAAAAGTGAGAACTCAGCCTGGAAAAATGGAATTATGCTTTCATTATTAATGTTTTCAAACATTTCTTTATCTCAAGGACAATTGCATTATTCAGTGAAGTTCACATGGCTGTATCTTGCCAGTATGATTTCAGTTTGCCTTATTCTGTCTACATTAAAAAGTTAAACATTGTTTTAAATAAGTTGTTAGTAGAATTTCCACATTTCTTGAACTAAGGACTAAGTCTATAGTAACTGTATGCATAAAATGCATAATGAGCCCTGAAACATAGTGACTTACTTTGTCATTTTTATCTACCAATGTAGCTTACTGAGATCTTCCTTGTTATATTGTTCCTTCCATATTAAACAAGGAAAACAGCCAGTGTCCCCACTGCCTACTTAATTTAGATCTATGAGTGTCTATGCATTTGGGATTCACAGAGAACAGTTTGTTTAGGGAAATTTTAGCACCACATGCTGTAGTAAAGTTAATCAACATCATCTAAACTAAAATATACATAACCAATTTTCTTCTGAACAGTGATTATTTGACTTTGAGGAAAAATAATATTCTATCTACAAAACAGTGCATAAAGTGTTCTTAAAATACTAACTAAGGAAAGATTATGAATACCTAGATCAGGTATGGAAAGCCAAACTCCTCTCATTAGACCAAAAATTATCATCCTGTAATATAATTCATATAGTTCACAAAATGAATTTTCATATTTCCCAATCTTTTCCCATGACTAATTATACTTTGAATCAGACCTCTCACATCATCATAACAAATAAAACATATACTTAGTTAGCATCATGACTTCTAAACCATTTCCTGTTTTTGAACACTAAAAGCCATTTCTATCTCGATACTCTAAATTTCTATATCTTGCCCATTGTTGTCATGTTGCTAGAGACTTTCCCCCTTCTCATGTATTTACAGATAACTGGGTAAAAGGAATAAGGTTGGGAATTATGAGACTGGCCATGCTATTTACAAAACCTAGACATTTTATCAATTGGTGCTCTCCTGACAATTTTGACAGCTGGGTAACAGAGAGGTTCTACTTGAGAAAAGTCTTCCAGGAGCTACAGAAGAAATATTTGGGTTCACCTTGCTATTTGCCATCTGCAGGCTTGTAAGCTATATGCTTAATGTCCTTTGTTAANTAACGGCTAAGGTCCACTAATGAGTGAGTACATACCAAACTCCTCTTTTAGGGTTTGGGATATCTCGCTAAGGATGGAGTTTTCTATTTCCATCCATTTGCATGCAAAATTCAAGATGTCATTATTTTTTTCCGCTGAGTAGTATTTTATGTTGTATTTTAATATTTGTTTTTGTCTTAGTAGAGAAGAAGGGTGCAAGATTTTTATAAAACTAATGTATTAAGTTTACTGTGAGACCTCATTTATAAGCTAGCATTGTACTTTTCCAGTCTCTTTTATTTATCTCAACAGCATGAAGAAACGGCTTTATTATTATGTTATACAAGACAATGTTTGCATCCACTTCACAATCCATGTGCCAAAATTTAAGAATGTGGTTATATTAGGAAGTGAGGCTTTTGGAACATGATGAATGCTTATAGAAGATGCCTCATATAGCATCTAGCCATGTCCTCTTCCTGCCCTCCATTCTTCCTCCTCTGGCATAGAGGCCTAGCACCAAAAGTACCAGCTTGGAATACAGATCAGGCCCTCTCTAATGCTGAATTAATATTGGTTTGCCTAGATACTAGGAACAGAAGAAATTAATTTATATCATTTAAGTCACCTGCCACAGTTTTCATCATCTAACACACAGACTAAAATGTTCATTGTATCTGATGATCAAAGTCAGGAAGAAGTTAGTGCAAGTGAGACACTTAATGAAGCAGAAGAAGATGAAGATGGTTGCTTTTTTGCTGTTTTAATCACTATGCAGTTCTGTTTTGCAAAATTACTGATCCATTGTTATATTCACAATTCAAAGGACCAGAATATCGAAATTTAATGTACAAAAGCCCATTTGTTAAAGACTGAAGTCCTAACATAGGAAAATAGAAATTTACATTGAAAACATGTTCAATCTAAATTCAACATTATTTTTGTACACATTCTAGAGTTTCATATTTAATAATTACTTAATTATCTCTAAGAAATATATAGGAGCCAATTATACATTTTTGCATAATGGAACTCAAAATGAATGAGAGGCATGTTATAAATTTTCAGTATTGCTACTTTATGGACTATACTAACAAATTAAAAAAAAAAACAAAACACTAAGACCAGGTATTATGTCTCATTGGAGTAAGGTCACTCAATATACATTCTTTAACATTCAAGTTGAAACTTTGGAATCCACTTAAAGGTGGAAGGAGAAGTGGCTTCAGTTAGTTGTTCTCTGATATTTACATGCACATGTCACATATGTGCCCCCACAGAAATCATGTATACAAAAGAAACATTTTTAGAAATATTTTTAAAACATTTTAAAATATGTTTAAAGATATTAAAAACAGAAACGCAAATTTCTGGGCTCTCTGTCAATGGCATTCATTGAACAGATTGTTTCGCTTTGTTTTGGAGGTCAGCACATGTGGAAACACTCAAACACATCTGCATAAGCAGTCAAATCACCCCAGTAAGAGCTGTTCTTCTCTCTGCACAGCAGGGGCCATGATCTATTTTCAGTGGCCACATTCTAAAGAATACAGGGCTAATTTGCATTATAAATTATGAGGTCCTGAAATCCTGCCAGTTCAACTTCTAGAATTATGCAAAAAGCATTGTAAATAAAAGGGCTTTGAAATAAATGAGTTAATTAGCTTTGAAACTATTCAGAAGATTTTTATGTTTTTCCTCTTTAATGCAAAGCTGAGGAGAAATGCGTGGTGGCCTGAAAGGATTCTTGTCTTCTGTGTATTTTATACCCCAATTCACTGTGGGTCAATCTCTTTTTCCTTGAAAACATATTCTCTTTTTTTTTCCACTTTGAAACTGGTTAATAAGTAGGCACATACTATGCTGGAAATACACATGATTATTTTCCATAGTGCCTGGAGGCTTCTTAATAGCAGGGTAGAAACATGACATGTTTATGTAAGCAGAATTAGACCCATGCAGCAGGGACTTTGGAGAGGGAAGAATGAAGGAACACTGGGATTAGAGCTAAGACTGGTTTCCACGCATTTTTAGTTCATTATTAGATCTGTACCAAATTTCCTTTGTTAGTTTTGGAGACTTATTTTCATTTTGATAGACAGGTTTGGGCAGATTTAGTTTTAATTCTTGGGGAATTTCATAGCCCCTAATTCTGGAAAGACATAACAGTAACAGCATTTCATGTAGCATCCCATTTGTCGTTAGCCCAATTTCATGATGTAAAGGCAATTTGTACAGAAGACAAGGTGTAAGCACCGTGTACCTACTTAAGTTCACACAGCCAGAAGATTTCAAATTATGATTGAAAGTAAGATATTTAAAATATGATATACTTTGGGGTCCAGTGTTGATTCTCTTTCAATGCTGAGACCATTTGAATCTTATTTGTAAATAGCAAGGCATGTATTCATTTTTTAATATTAATTTATTTACTTAAACAAAAAACTTTTTTCATTTTACATACTAATCCCAGTTCTCACTCACTCCTTTCCTCCCTCTCCTTCCACCTTAGTCCACTCCTCAGAGAGGGTAAGGCTTAACATAGAGAGTCAACAAAGTCTAGCACATTGCTTTGAGCCAGGATGAAGGCCCTCTCCTCTATATCTGGGCTGAAGAAGATATCCCTGCAAAATTAATTACACTCAAAGTTTTAGTTTATTTGTATATGGTGGAGTGAAGAGGTAGTAAGTACCCATGTACAAAATTTTACATATGCAGAGACAAGGGGAGGATATCACACCTTGGAACTGTAATCACAGGCAGTTGTGAGCCAAATGACCTGGATGCTGGGAACCAAACTTGAGTCCTCTGAAACAGAAGTACTTGCTCTTAACCACTGAGCTATGTCTTCAGAGCCATAAGGCATAGTTTGATGTACTTAAGGAAAAAAATTAATTACAAGGAATTGATTTAATTTTTTCTTGACAAGATATTGTAAAAGGAGTCTGTCCCGCCCTGTCTCTTGGCTTCTTTAAGATAATCACTCAGGGGCTTATATTTGTAGGGATATTTCACTTTTATTTTCATAAATAAATCTTGTCTGAAGAACAGAGAGTGAAACAGCTCCACTGGTCAGCCTTACACCAGGCAATGGTGGCACAAACTGGTTGCCATAGAAACTAGGGGTGCATGGCTTTATTCCCAGTGGTGTATGCCTGTAATCCCAGCCCTAGAGAAAGTTAAAAACAGGAGAAAATAACTTTCAGACACAGACCCATTCTGAGATTTGTGAAGATAGGATTGCCTTTTGGACTGAGGTCAAGGTAAGAGCTAATGGCTGGCTGTTTTGCATTTTGGATCTCCAGGTTCACCCTCAATTTCTCTCTCTGAGTTTTTATTAATTGTGCTTCATATTAATTATTAATGTTCAATCTATTTCTTAGGCTTATTACTAGATAATTATTACATTTAAATTAACTCATATTTCTATCTTTGTGTTGCTGTGTGGCTTAAGTCTTTTTATCTAATTTTCCACAGGTTCTGCTCATTCAGTTATCTGGCATCTCTCTAAACTCTACAGCCTTCATCTAAGTTATCAGTTTGATTGTTCTGCCTAATCTTTTTCTGACTGTATATTGGTAAAAGAGCTTTTATATTTAAATAATGAGAGGAATAGATATTCACAGCATACAGAAAGATCATCCCATTTCATTTTTCCCTTTCTGTTGAAACAAAAAGGAAAGTTTTAAAAATAACATAACAAAATTACATATAACAAAGTAGTTATCAAGAAAGAATTGCAACTATATCTAGTCTATTTGTATTTGACAAAATTAGAGCAAATGTTTAATTATCTAGCCTATCTTGGCAAATTTAAAGTTATATATTTAACTTATCTCATACCATAACTAACAAAAACTGTAACTATAATTATATAGTCCTCAACTGCAACTAAGACCTGAGAAGGAAAATAATATTACCTGAGTAAGCAGGAAGTGTAGGCAAACATCTTCCAAAACATGTGAGAAATTACAGAAACTGAAGGCTGCCTATCCAGTTACCTAAGTTTCTTCTGTAACATTGAGGAATCCATCTTTGATCTACAGGTATAGAAATTCTGACAGACTTTCTCGTAAAGCAGGAGATTTTGAGGAACTGTCCTACCTTCCTTGTCTTGGCAAACATCAGAAGTTGACATTTTGCGTACTGTTGGTTCAGTTTGGACAGTAACTTTCAGCAATCAAGGCAAGGGCAGTTTCTTTGCCCACATGACTAGCTTTTGCCATAAAAAGAACAAGCTTCATATGAAGTTTCTTTGATGATCATCATCTTTTCTGGAGTACTTTGGTGATGCATCTCACTGTCATGAAGCAGATGTGTCTCACTGTCATGAAAAGCTTAAGTTATTGAAACATTTTAAATGCCATATTCTGTAGGTCTTTAAAATGTTTAAAGAAAACCTATCTACCTGAAAGATATATGTGTATATCTAGAAAAGCTAACTAACATGAGTGTAAGCTTGACTATCATAGATGACTAATTGTATTTTTGTAAATTCATTTTTAATTATATCTTATATTTTTAATTGTGCTGTATAAACATAATATCTTAAGAGTAAAAATACACATAAAGTTTAACAAAATTAACCTTAAATCTATATCAATAAACTAAAATTCATACCAATATAAAATACTTTGAGATTAACAGTTTTTATTAAAGTAGATTCAATAATCTACACTTTTATTCTGTTTTTATATCATATCCCCCTTTCTTATTTTAGAATGTGATTGATTATGGCCAATAAAAATTATAACCAACTCCCCTTAAATAAAATATTATAAATAATATGTTGGGAATTTGGGCATTGTGCTGATTTGTTGGTGCTGGTGATCTTTGAAAGATCCTGAGAAAATTTAAAATTATAGTCAAGTCTTGACTTAGAGGCTGAGTTATCTCAGTTAGAAGCCTTAAGGGTGTTCTAGATGTAGAATCCAGAGGAAACTGCAACAGAGGCACTCTGACATTGGATCATCTGAGCCATTGCTCCCACCGGAGACCTCATGGAGGATCTTCATTGATCAAACCATATTAACCTGGAAGGATACACAGTTTCTCATCTTATGTGGAAACAAAAGTATAACCTTTTTTTCAGTGCAACATATTCTTAGACTCAAATTTTGAAGTCAAGATACCTTTAAAATATATAGGTTGGTTTAGATTAACAGTCCCCAAAATGAAATGTCTCTTATCACTTGTCCGGGACCGTTGCCCCGACATAGAACCTGAAGCTTTTCCCCAAATGTGTATTTGGAGACGCACGGAAAGAAACAAGCCTTCACACCATCACAGTTTAAAAAAGCTTTCTTTATTCTTCAGCGAAGCCTTGCATTTATTCTATTTGCTTAAAGTTCCTTCTGCTGTCTAGGCTCTCTTATAACCATTTCTTCTTTCTTACTGCCTGCTATTTCTTCCTCTGTTAAGCTATA
>JAQHUG010000270.1:1566377-1581099 GCA_028555095.1 Dicrostonyx torquatus | reverse complement strand
AAGAAGGTATATTCTTTTCTGTTTGGGTGGAATGTTCTATAGATGTCAATTAAGTCCATTTGATTCATTACCTCTGTTAGATCCCGTATTTCTTTGTTAAGTTTCTGTGGCTAGATCGGAAGCCCTCTCCAAGGGCCTGCTTCACGGGCCCTTCTCCTCCGGTGGGGGTGGCTACATCAGAAGCCCTTTCCCAATACATTATTTTCTTATCCCTGACCATAGATTTTCTGATTTGTAAATATTTACTTCTCTGTATTTTTCAATTGTATCTGAGGTAAAGAGGGATTGTGCCTAGAATTTCTATTTCCTTTTCCTTTCTTCCTGTCTACTTGTCTGCCTTCCTATCTTTCTTTTTCCTTCCTTCCTTCCTTCTTTCCTTCATTCATTCTTCCTTTATTCTTCCTTTATCTCTCCTTTGCTTTATTTGTTTTGAGAGAGGTTCTCACAGTATAGCAAGGTTGACACTCCATACACTATGGGCCTAGGGAGATCTGCAATTTTCAATGTAATCTTTCCTTAGCCCCCATGTGTCTGGAGTGGAGGAGATTGTCAGTATACCTGCCCCAAACTACGGTCACATCCTCAAACAATAACCTCATAGTCACTATTATATTTTTGTGCATGACTGTAAGTTCCTGAGGGACATTTATAGCATTCTTCTTCTCTAACTTGCTTTTCTTCTATGATTATAATGTCCCCTTTGTGTAAAAGCTTTCTTCCCCAATCCCTATTATATTCTAGGTGATATCCCACCGGCTGTAGATGATTCTCAAGTGTGTCTCATTGTTAACTGATGATTTGTATGCCTCCCTGATGAATATACCAAGATACAAGCTTTGTAAATCAGGAGCACCAACATAACTCACAACTGAATGTAAGTAAGTTACATGGGAAATAGTACATTCATTAAGCCGTATGGTATATAATAAAATTTAGAATGATTTACATAATTACAATGTATATTTTCAGAAACAGGTTTTGTACAAAATCAAACATAAATAATTATATTAATAAAGATTTGCATACTGGTGGTTCAGGGAATAAAGCTTTTATTATTTAAGGGTGAAGACTGGGGTCTGGATGTTATGACCAACTTAAAGCCAAAGACAGACACTCTTGAAATTCCAGTGTGGAGCTTGAGTGAGCTAGGGGAGCCACATAGCAAGATGGTTATTTTGCAGAGCTTATATTCATGAGCCCTGGCTTCAGTGACACCGTGCCTCAATGAAAGAGGTGAAGAATGACTGAAGAAGACTGCTAACATTACACCTACACTTCCATAAGCATTTACACCCATACACTTGCACAGACACACATGTGCCCACACACTCACAAACAAGCATACACATATGCACAACCCCCATAGACATGCAAAAGAAGTATGCATAATAATAGAAAATAATTATTTAACTTATCACTGCATAAATGAGCAAACATAATAGTCTCTTTTGCACTATTTCTCAGAACTGTGATTTAAAACACTGCACTAATAATACTGACATGGGCCATAAAATGTATTAGCCATTGAATGTACACTGAGAGGAAAAACACTGCGATTCTTAACTTCATGAAGTTTGCTTTTTAGGCTCTCTTTTGCTTAACTACATTTGTTTTAATTTTCTCTTAGGACAAACATGCTTTGTCTTCAGAATTTCAGAAACTGGTGTTTTGTTTTTCCTTGCTATCTCCTTAGGCTGTCAAGGATGAAGAGAGATTTAATATTGCCCACTGCAGAATGAGCAGTGTGCATGAAGCAGATCCCCTTTCCATATTTCCCAAAGTTCCAATGCCTATAACTGTGGAAGATGATATTACTGACAGCAAGCATCTTCGAGTATGGTTGCATCCTTTTAGTATCCAGCTATGTGTTCTTAATGAGTAGTTATGCCCTATATTTCCTTTTGTTTCAAGTTTCATCATGTAATGCATAACAAACTCCAAAGAAATTGAGTGGAATGTAAAAGTACTTCTAAGTTTAAATTGGCTGCTAGTTACTCACACTTTATTTCGAAACCTTGGCATGCTTGGGTAACTGTGGTGCAGAATTTGTGGGTTCAACTTGAGGCCCAGCCCATCACAGTGAGCTCCTGTCTGACATTGTCTGGATGGCCAGGAACCAGAACCAAACACAACTGCCTGTCTCTTTCCCACAAAGAAATAAAAGAAAAGCCAATGAAATGATTCCTAATGATATTCTCCTATACTTACAGACCAGTGCCTAGCCCAATCATCATCAGAGAGGCTTCATTCAACACCTGATGGGACCAGATGCAGACATAGACAGCCAAAGAGTAGGCAAAGCTTGAGAAATCCCTCAGAAGAGGGGGAGGTACAATTTTAGGAACCAGAGGGGTCAAGGACACCAGGAGAACATGGCTGAGAGAATCAACTAAGCAGGGCTTATTGGGCCACACAGAGTAAAATGGCGATCATGGAGCCTGTATAGGTCTGAGCTAGGTTTCTTATATATATGTTATGATTGTATAGCTTGAAGGAAGAGATCAAAACTCTATTTTCACTTAGATGTTCTGCATCTCAACTGAAAATAGCTATTATTAAATTTACTTTTATTTAAAACATACAATTCATTGAAATAAGCCTTTTATCCATTTTGCTGACTATAGTTTGTTATGGGAAGCAAACTAATATAACTTTTCATAAACACACAAAAGAGAGTTTTTTTGGATTTTTGGTATTTATCTATTAAGAATATTATGTGTATGCTGACAAAGACTGTTGAGAGTAAGGCTAATGGCTCTTCCTGTAGGGAGAGTGGTTCACTTCTGCTGACTATGACAAGTTACAAAGCTGTTTTTAAAAACTAAACAACAAATTTGAGTAATAAACGCATGACACCCAACAAATCACGGTGAAATGTAATGGTTTAAGGGAACCACCATGCATTTCTTTCATTGTGTAACTCAGCTCTCAGCACCCTCTGTCCCAGTCACAGATCTAAGAGTATGATGATGGAAATCCAGTGGTGTCTCACTCCCATGAAGGTACTATCTAACAGAACTCCCTTAGTCCTCAGCAAGCCAATCCTGCATGGATTTCTTATATTCCAGCACTTTCCAAGGGAATAATCCCCAAACTGAAAGCACTATGTAAGCTCTGCTTCAGTTTTGTTTGCTGAGAGTCCATAGGGCACAGTCATGTGACTAGGCATCACACCATGCAAATGTGCAATGGCAGCCGATTACTGCAGCTTGTCAATCCAACTGTGCATGCACACATGTTCTCTCACCACCATTTATGAGCATGAAAACACAAAAAGCCTAAATAAAAATAAAATACAGACAGAATATAAAAAAGTCAAAATTCTTTCCTCTCTAATAAACTAAAAAAAACTCTTTTTTTCAGAATACAGACCAATAACTACTTTTTTCATATTTCAAAAATAGAATGATTTCCCATATTAGTGAATACATTTGAGGGCTTATGGTTACATTATTTTCAGAAGAGTAACATAGGTGCTTAGAGTGTTGAAGAAGAGGTGTCTCCTTATCCAAGGCCTATGCTTTACTCCTCAACAGTGGGATACATATGGGAACCTCAGTCCGGAGGACCAAGTTGATACTAATAGTCTACTAACTTTAATTTCTGGGTGTTTTTTGGGGAGGGGGTTGGAGACAGGGTTTCTCTTGGAAACCTGTCCGGGAACTAGCTCTTTTAGGTCAGGCTGGCTTTGTACTCACAGAGATCCACATGCCTCTGCCTCCTGAGTGCTGGAATTAAAGGCGTGCACTACCACCTAATTTCTGTTTTTGTTGGAGGATAATATAAGTTAATATTTATGAGTATTGTGAATGTGCTGTTTAGGTTGTGTGACCCCCCCAGGTGTTCTTTCTTTTCTTAACAGATGTTCATAATTAATATCCTTGAATAAGGAGTTTTCTGTTAATATCCACCAAGCACCATTGGAGATGCTAATCACGCAAATGCTGCAGGAAAAGTTGCTTCCACCGTTGGCATTCTCTGTCCAGCTACAAACACTCTAGTTGTATCAACCATTTATTTCTTCTTTCGTGAAGTGAATTGAACTCTGAAAACAGTGTGTTCAATTTGTGTCCAATAGAGAAGGCACAAGTCAAGTGCTTTATATCTTGCTTGGTGAAAGGAAGGCCTGGGGTGATCATTTTTTAAAAGATTTTTAAAGCATCTGACATCTTTGCCTCCTCAGCAAGTGTAGCACAGCTGCATGGGGAGACAGGGCAGCTTCAGAGTGTGGGTGTAATGAAGCTTGCATCTACTCTGACATGAGACTTCAAGAACTCTTCACCAACCTGTGCATGTCCAGCATGTGATAATTATCTCTCTCCCTTCTGTGTCTTTCCCTTTGCTTTGTCTTTATGTCTGTTCCCTTGCTTCATGTTAATCACTACACAAAGATCACCTACCTTTTTGGTGATGTTCAATGGGACCTGAACACAGAAGTCAAGACAGTAGGCCCTGCCATAGCTCTGTCAGGCTCATCTGTATGTCTTTTTGGAGGACCATGTGAAATATTCTGCTGGAATGTTAGGAAAAGACGGGCTGACTGGTGCCTATTTGTATCCTCACTATTCCTTCTGCCCCATCAGCTTTCCTCAGCCCCATACCTGTGCAAATCAATTAATGCCTTCCGACAAGGCACATCTCAACTAGCTTGAGATTTCAGTATACCTAAGGAGACACCTCAGCTTCACCTGGCTTGTGTGCATGTTTCCTAGCTTCCTAAGTAACACTGGAAAATCCATTTATTTCAAGCAGGTCAAATATTATCCTGTCATTGCTGGTTCACACTTGAGGGCAACAACTGAGTTATCCATCTACTTGGTGACATCCTTCATTGTTCATATCTTGCCATCTTCTGTATTTCCACTGTTTTTTGTTTCTAAAATAAGTAGTAAAAATTATCTATGATGTTCAGTTTCTGTTCTTGTTTTCTTTCACTTCATTTTACATTGATTTGGTTAATTCACATGTGATTTCACAACTTATTCTCAGTTTCTCCTGCCCCTCTCTTTCTCTTCATTTCCTAAAAGAAAATTAGCTTTAAATATCTCAAGATCTTTACCTAAATCTTCTGCCATCCAAAACCTTTACCTTAACCTTAACCATTGTCCCGCAAATTTTCAGGATGTTATTCTAATCCAATGTTTTTTAGAATCAATAGTCATAAAGATAACCTTTTTTTTCTGTGAGTTTTATTATTTATTTTATTCTTTAACAGAACAGACTTTAGAAGTTCTAGATCCTTGGAAGAATGCAATATTTTATAAAAGTTAAGGAAATTTGCAATTGAGCTATAATTTATCTGACATTATGCATCTTTTCAGGAAATTTCTGTCTTGCTAAAAGTTATCAGGTCGAGGTCATAGTGTCATGTGGGCCTTGACCATGAAAATGAAGCAAAGCCTCACTTTTTATGTCAGTGTTCTCTTAATTATATATGTGTACACACACACAAGATAATAGAAGGGGAAGAAGAGAAAAAGGAAAGAAGAAAATCTTGATATGTACACCTCACTCTTCAGTGGACTTTTCAAGAAAATATTTTTTGGTATGGAGGCATTATTTCACTTTTTATTTTACAGCACATAATTTTTACTTAACATGGAAAATAGTAAAATACTAATCTGGTATATAATGAGTAATAGGTATTTTTCCATGATAATAAAATTAAATAATATCATTGTAATAAGCATAGTAAAAATGCCTTTTAGAGAAGTAAAAATAGCTTACTCAGGAGCCCAAGGTTCTGATAACCAGAATGCACTAATGTGACCTCTCATCAAGATAATGAGACTCAAACCTAGAACGCCATGACGCCCACGTGTAAGCAGAGACCAAGAGCAATCCTCTGCTCTGCACATCTGCAGAAATCCCACTTTGTCTGCCCTGTAGGCAGCAGGAGAGTCTCCCCCTGGATCCTGACCCAAGGAGACTGTGGTTTAGAGATGGGACTTGGCCTTCTGCTAAGACACATGACACAGCTGAGCAGACTTGGAGGGGTAGACATAGGACAGTAGTTAGGAATTTAGTGTATTAACTTTGTGTGATGACCCTCAGCATAATAACATGCAGCTTTTAAATTGTAACTACATGTATCTACTTTCTTGCTTATGAGAATTAATTACGATGCAAAATTTAGAAAGTATTATTGGGAAAGATATTCAATTTAAATCATATTTTATCCAGTGTGTACTGTATGTATGATGTGTATTGAGGGTGGGACATGTGTGGAGACTGAAGGACAACTTGGTGTCAGATTTCTTCAACCTTAAGTTTCTAGGATCTAGCAAAGATCATCAGGCTTTGTGCATCAAGATCTTTTAGGTGGCACACACTTTTAATTCTAACACTCGGGTGGCAGAAGCAGGGGAATCTCTGTGAATTCTAGGCTAGCCTGGTCTACAAGAGCTAGTCCTAGGACAGGCTCCAAAGTTACAGAGATACCCTGACTTGAAAATTAAATAAACAAAAAGAACCTTTACCTGCTGAGCTACATCACCCAATTGACATCAAATTTTAAATGAGATGGCTAGCCACAGCAGGAGAGTGTCATTATTAGAATTCATCGACCAGAGGGTGAGTTTTTAAATTATTTTGAGGATTTTGTACATGAGGCCAGTGGATTTTATCATCTTTTCCCTGGAACTCCTCCCACATTCCCCCAAAGTTTCCTTCTCAAAACACTACATTTTCAAATTCACCTACTCTTCCTTGATATGAATTCTATGCCATATATTCTACAGAGCCTAAGATGTACCTGGGTTTTCAGAGCCTCGATGTGTGATGTGGTACAGATGGCACCTTTGAGGGTGGACGCCCACAGTCATGTGTTCTTTGAACTCTAACAGCCTTCCTCTACTGCAGAAGTTCCTTGATGATGGTGAGGCTTGCAATTCTCACAATTATCTCTGTACATTCATGCAAGAAACATTAGGCTCTGTATATTTTTCCTGATATGAGCAGGAGTCAATGTTAACTCTAAAACTGTGTAGCTGTTCTAAGGGGTGTCCTCATATTTCATAACTTGTGAGCTGGATATCTCATAGGATACAACAAATTAAACAGGCAACACAAACCAAAGACCAATGAAGAAAAAGGATTTGAGTCATTTTATCATTAGATCTTGAAATGCGTCTCTTTAGGGCTAAAATTTGATTCATTTGTTAAAACAGTTTTAAAATTTGGATTTTAAAATTAATATGAGCATTTATAAAATATATGAATTCTCGAGTGAGGTACAGTGTTTTTTTATTTTTTAAAGATACAAGTTTTGAAAGTACTCTAATTATGTGAAAGCCATATTGTGACTGGTAAAAGACTGGGGGTCTAGAAATATGTCACTGTGGCTGAGAACACTTACTACTTTTGCAGAGGACTTGAGTTCATTTTCCAGTACCCATGTCAGGAAGCTCACAATGGCCTGCAATGCAAGATCCAGGACATCCAACAACTCTATCCACTGTGGGCACCTACACTAATGGGCACAATTTCACAGACATACAAATATAAGAAATATTTAACCTATTTTTAATCATTGAAGAGACAGAATCATGATGACACAGAGACTAAGAACTGATGTCTGAAAATCAGCCAGACTAGTGAGGAGCTTCAGCTATGGCCTTGCAGGTGGACTCTGGCTTGCAGTATCTCCAGACCATTACAGCTCTCTGTGAAAGGAGATGGTTTACATTTTCAAGGATGGCTGTTGATGCATTCAGTGAACCTTTTAATTCACAACTTCATAATTAGGATGCATAATTACAATTAACATGAGATACCCAATGTGATTATGAAAAATTTCCTGATCAATTTCACATTTCTAGTAGAAAATATGCATATATGTTTAAAATCTACAACAAAATTTTCCTGTTATTTCTAGTTATTGATGTGCAAGCATAGTTAAAACAAAACTGACTGAAGCTTATGTTTCCATGCAGTACCTAGATAGTCCTGTATAGAGAGACTTAGAGTGAGCCCTGAACAAGTGAGAAAACCTCCTAGACTATGGTCCTTCTCCAGGATGACAGTACACACTATTTTTAGACTTGCATTTAATTACTTCCTTTTAATTAAGCACAGTTCTTTTGTTAAAATGGCACCATGCTAATGATAGTCATTTTTAAAGTCATGGTAACTTCATACCAAACTCAGGTAGAAGTTAGTAATGCCAATCAGTATCAGGAATCTTCTAGAATATTCTGCTGACAAACTCTTATCACTACTTCTTGCAGTGATTTTGCTTTTATTGCTATCCTTTGTGTCAATCTCTAGTCCCTTCTCAAATCCAAACCCCATATAGGAACAAATCCCTGACTTTCCTGTGGACTCAGTACTCAACAAAACAAAACAACTGCTGAAAATTATAGTAAACCAAGAGACATCACTGTTAGGAATCCAACAAAAAGTTCAATGGTTTGCAGGTCTTTTTCTTTAAAATGATAGACCTTTCTTCTGGACTTTTCACATTTAGCTCCTGCCCTTGTTCAAATGTTAGGTCTCTACTCCACCCTCTGGTCTCTCTGCATTTTCCTGCATTTGTCTCTCTAGTCAGTCAACATCACCTTTTCAGTGAAACTCCCACTTTTCCTACCTTTCTCACAAAAGATGCAATCCTTCTTTGTTTGTCCACCTGCATGACAAAGAAGCCCCCATCTTTTTATAAACTATCTGAAAGCTATGACCTCACTTCTGTCTACCCATTTTTACACTAAAATGACCTATCAACTCCTAACAAAACAAAATAAAGTATGTACTTGCCAGGAATTTTGTGTCAAAACTGAAAGATAGTCTTTGTTCTACTTGTTCTTAAAATAAGAACATTAGAAGTATAAGGTAATTGTTTAGCTTGCTCCGACAAAATTACTCACAGATGACAGCATTTCCACCATAAATTAACTTACTGCATGAACACCTCCTATGTGCTCTTTATTTTTACTTCTATTGTTTTATACCAAAAATTTTATCATGTGTAATCTTAAATGTAAAAGCTAGAATTCAGAGCAATGTTGTGGTAATTTGAATGTAATTGTCCCCCATATTCTCATAGAGAGTGGCACTATTAGGAGATGTGTCTTTCCTGGGGTCACTAATGCCTGGAGTCACTAATACCTTGTTGGAGAACATGTGTCACTTTGGTGGTGGATTTTGAGCTTCCGTGTGCTCACAATACCACCCAGTATCTCAGTCAACATCCTGCTGCCTGTAAGATACAGGATTCTCAGCTGCTCTATCACCACATCTGCCTGGACCCCTCCATGCTACCCCTCATGATGATTATGGCTGGGACCTCTACAACCTAAAGCAAGCCACCCCAATTAAATATTTTATTTATGTTAGTTGTCAGGGTCATGGTGTCTCTTCACAGCAAGAGAAACCCTAACTAAGACAAATACACTAAATCATAACTACATCAATACTACCTGGAATTCTAGAAAGATTCTAGAAGCCAGGTTGGTAGAAAGTCCCAGAGAATTATGGGGATCCTTGCGATAACAATGGTCAAGTCATAGGAGGAAAAGACAGGGAAGATTTCTCTATTAAAAAAAAAAAAGGTGTGGTGATAAAAATGCTTTGATACAGAGAAGAAGTTTTTGGTAACCACAATTTCTGTTCAAAATTAGATATGTGGTATTTTTTGATGAATTTTTTTCTTTCTTTATTGGTATTTATTGAGCTCTACATTTTTCTCTGCTCCTCTCCCTGCCTCTCCTCTTTCCCCTTCAACCCTCCCGCAATGTCCTTATGCTCCAGATTTATTCACGAGATCTTGTCTTTTTATACTTTCCCATGTATATTAGGTCTATGTAAGTCTCTTAGTGTCTTCATTGTTGTCTAAAATCTCTACAATTATGGTTTGTAGGCTGGCTTTCTTTGCTTTATGTTTAAAAACCACCTATGAATGAGTATATGTGACAATTGTCTTTCTGTGTCTGGGTTACCTCACTCAAAATAATGTTTTCTAGTTCCATCCATTTTCCTGCAAAATTCAAGCAGTCGTTATTTTTTCTGCTGTGCAGTACTCCATTGTGTAAATGTACCACATTTTCTTTATCCATTCTTTGGTCAAGGGGCATTTAGGTTGTTTCCAGGTTCTGGCTATGACAAACATCCATAGTCATCAGAGAAATGCAAATCAAAACAACTCTGAGATTCCATCTTACACCTGTAAGAATGGCCAAGATCAAAAACACTGATAACAACTTATGCTGGAGAGATTGTGGGGAACAGGGAACACTTCTGCATTGCTGGTGGGAATGCAAGCTGGTGCAACCCCTTTGGATGTCAGTGTGGAGATTTCTTAGAAAATTAGGAAACAACCTTCCTCAAGACCCAGTAATACCACTTTTAGGTAGGTATCCAAAGGATGCTCAATTGTGCCACAAAGATGTGTGCTCAACTATGTTCATAGCAGCTTTATTTGTCATAGTCCTGAGTATGAGCAGCACCATCCCATGTGCTTGGGTCCCAGACTGAATGAAATGGAAGAAAGAGAAAGTCTAAAGATTGTCAACCCTCCCTCGTCTCTGCCTCCAGATCCTATCCAGATTTCACCCACCAGCATCCCACCATATTGGACTATATTTTTTAAGTAAGGGGATCAAATATGTTCATCCTCTGACCAACTGCTTTTTGTCAGGTGTTTGTTCATTGTAATGGGAAATTAATGGATAGAAACAACTTATTATTTAAGTTTCTTAGTTTTAGGTTTATAAACCTTTCATTTGATATCAGAAGTAATGCTGTTTTACTGAGGAAACTAAACATTCTATCAATATTCATATTTTCATGTATACCTCCCAGAGTCAAGTCCCACCTTCCTGGGACAGTTTCATCCAGTGACTATTCACCCAAGATTTCCTCTGAACAGAAGACTGTTAACACAGGCGCTAATTAATAAATGGCACCACAAACGTCTGCACAGAAAGGACACTGATACTCAGACAAAGCATCATTCTACAGAATGTTAACAGATTTTACCAGCTACATACCTGATAAAGGCCTAATAAGCAAAATATATGAAGCAGTCAGAAAACTGGATAATAATAATAATAATAATAATAATAATAATTAATAATAATAGAAAAATTCCCAGGAATCCACAAGGATGTCCCCAGCTAAGACCCTAAGCAATAGTGGAGAAAGTGCCCAATCTGGCCTAGCTCTGTAGTCAGATTGATGACTATGTTAAATGTCACCCTAGAACCTATTTCATGGAAGCAGAGACAGAGAGCCACTGTGGAGCACTGGGATGAGCTCCCAAATAGAAGAGTGGAAGGAGTGAGAATATGAGCAAAGAGGTCAAGACCATGATGCGCACACTCTCTGAAACAGCTTACCTGAGCAAATGGGAGCTCACCAACTCTACCTCTACAGGGAAGGAACCAGCATAGGACCAAACTAGTCTTACTGAATGTGGGTGACAGTTGTATGGCTGGGGCAGACTGTGAGATCACTGGCAGTGACAGCAGGACTTATCCCTACTGGTTTTACTGGCTTTTTGGAACTCATCCTCTTTGCAGGATACCTTAATCCCTAGATGTAGCAGGGAGGGTCTTGGTCCTTCCTCAAAGCAATGTAACTTACCCTTTCTGAGGAATGGAAGGTGGCTGGGGTGGAGGAGGAGAATTGAGAGATGGGAGGAGAGGAGGGAGTGGGAACTGGGACAGGTGTTCAAAATCAAAAAAGATCATCTTTTTTAAATTAATATAAAAATAAATAATACAAAACTAAATTTAAAAAAATGGGGAGTAGAGTGGATGGTATGAGTACTAAAAAGAGACTATTGGAAATGGGAGGGTTCCTAAGGGAATCTCTCAGGAATCTACAAGGACGATACAGCTAAGACTCCAATCAGTAGCAGCTAGGTTGCCTGAACTAGCCATCTCCTGTGACAAGTCAAAACCTTCAAGTGGAAGGAGCTGGATACCAAACCAGCAGCATAACCTTTGACTTACAGTCTGTCCTGCCTGTAGGATTTGCTGATCTAAGGGTGTTCTAGATATTGATGGAGTGGCCAACCAATGGTCAAGCCTACAGCTGCCACTGCCTGGAACACCAGGACCCATAGATGGATTAGCTAGAGATCTAGAATTGAACCAAAAATAACTGGAGGAAATAAATGTCAATGTAATGATGCCCAATAATATTCCTCTAACACATAGATTGGTGCTTAGCTTAAGTGTCTTCAGAGAGGCTTCACCCAGGAACTGATGGAAACAGATAAAGACCCACAGGCAAACTTTAGGCAGAGCTCAGAAAATCCGGCTTGACAGTGGGAGAAATGACTACAGGAGCCAGAGGAGTCAAGAACACACGAGAAATCCCATAGAATCAAGTAACCTGGACTCAAAGGAGCTCACAGAGACTGAATCTATAACCAGAAAGCCTGCATGGGATTGTCCTAGGCACACTGCATTTATGTTACAGTTGTGTAGCTTCATCCTTTCTGTGGTATTTCTAGTAATGAGAGCAAGAGCTATCTATGACTCTTCTAATGGTTTTGGGGACTTTACTTATACTGGATAACTTTACCCAGTCTTAATACTTGGGAAGGTGCTTAGTCTTACCTCAATTCAATATGCCATGTTTTGTTGATGCTCATGAGAGACCTACACTTTCCTAAACATAAATGGAGGAGAAATGGATTGGGAGGTGCGACCCAAGGGTTAGGGGTTCAGGGAAGGACTGGGAGGAGAGGAGAGAGGGTAAACTGTGACCAGGAAGTAAAATAAATAATATTAGATATTATTATATACATTCCATCCTACCACAAAGATAACTTCTCAAACAAGTTAATTGCTGCTCTATTCATAATAGCCAGAAAATGGAAAAAAGCATAAATTTCTCTCAACAGAAGAGTAGACAGAAAAAATTTGTTCCACTTAGAGGGTGGAATAATTAAAATCAGCTGTTTGAAAAAAATGCAATGAAGATCTTCTCTCATTCAGTAGGATACCTTTGTGTCTTACTGACTGTGTCCTTTGCCTTACAAAAGCTTCTCAGTTTCAGGAGGTCCCATTTATTCATTGTTGCTGTTATTGTCTGTGCCACTGGCATTTTAATAGAAAGTGGTCTCCTGTGATCATGTATTGCATGTTATTTCCCACTTTCTCTTCTATCAGGTTCAGTGTGGACGGATTTATATTGAAGTCTTTAATCCATTTTGACTTAAGTTTTGTGCATGGTGATAGATAAGGATCTATTTTCATTCTCCTACAGGTTGACATCCAGTTATACCAGCACCATTTGTAAAAGATGCTTTTATTCTTCCATTGTATACTTTTAGCTACTTTGTCAAATATTAAGTGTTAATAGGTTTGTGGACTAGTATCTGGGTCTTCAATTTGATTCCATTGGTCAACGCCTCTGTTTTTATGCCAATACCAAGCTTTTTTCTTTACTGGAGCTCTGTAATAGAGTTCAAAGTCATGGATGGTAATGCCTCCAGAAGTTCCTTTGTTGTTTACGATTGTTTTGGCTATCCTGGGCTTTTTGTTTTTCCATATAAAGTTAGTTATTATTCTCTCAACGTCTGTGAAGAATTGTGCTGGGATTTTGATGGGGATTGCATTGAATCTATAGATTGCCTTTGGTAGAATTGCCATTTTTTAAAAATATTTTTTATGGTTTATTTAACTTTATTTTATGTGCATTGGTGTGAAGATATCAGAACCCCTGCAACTGGATCTTCAGACAGTTGTAAGCTGCCATGTGGGTGCTGGGAATTGAACCCTGGTCCTTTGGAAGAGCAGTCAGTGCTCTTAACCACGGAGCCATCTCTCCAGCCAATAGAATTGCCATTTTTACTATAATGATCCTAACAACCCAGAAGCATGGGAGATCCTTCCATTTTCTGGTGTCTTCTTTGATTTCTTTCTTCAAAGACTTAAAGTTCTTGTCAAATAGCACTTTTACTTCCTTGGTTAGTGTTACCCCCAAGATACTTTATGCTAATTGTGGCTATCGTGAAAAGTGATGTTTCTCTGATTTCCCTCTCTCTTTCTTTATCCTTTGTGTATAGGAAGGCTATTGATTTTTTTGAGTTGATCTTATATCTTGCCACGTCACTAAAGGTAGTTATCATCTGTAGAAGTTCCTTGGTAGAGTTTTTGGGATCACTTATATACACTATCATATCATCTGCAAATAACGAAAGTTTGACTTCTTCCTTTCCAATTTGAATCCCGTTGATCTCCTTGTTGTCTTATAGCTATTGCTAGAACTTCAAGCACTATATTAAAGAGATATGGAGAGAGTTGACAGCCTTGTCTTGTTCTTGATTTTAGTGCGATCACTTTGAGTTTCTTAAAGGCCTGATCTACAACATATAAAAAGAACTCAAGAAACTAAACATAAACATTCTAAATTACCCAATTAAAAAATGGGGTAATGATCTGAACAGAGAATTCTCAACAGAAGAAGTTCGAATGTCCAATAGACACTTAAGGTCATGTTCAACTTCCTTAGCAATTAGGGAAATGCAAATCAAAACGACTTTGAGATACCATCTTACACCTGTCAGAAAGGCTAAAATCAAAAACACCAGTGACAACCTATGCTGGCGAGGATGTGGAGTAAGGGGAACACTCCTCCATTGCTGGTGGGAATGCAAACTTGTGCAACCACTTTGCAAATCAGTGTGGCAGTTTCTCAGGAAACTGGGATTCAACCTACCTCAGTATCCAGCAATACTACTCTTGGGAATATACCCAAGAGATGCCCAACC
>JAQHUG010000270.1:1555958-1566310 GCA_028555095.1 Dicrostonyx torquatus | reverse complement strand
TTAGAATACTACTCAGCGGTAAAAAACAATGACATCTTGAATTTTGCATGCAAATGGATGGAAATAAAAAACAGTATCCTTAGTGAGATATCCCAAACCCAAAAAGATGAGTATGGTATGTACTCACTCATTAGTGGACCCTATCCATAAACAAAGGACATTAAGCTTATAGCTCACAAGCCTAGTGAAGAAAGGTGAACCCAAAGAAAACATATATTGATTTTCCTGGAAATTGGAAGCAAACAAGATCGCCAGGCAAAAGTTGGAAGAACGTGACTGGGAATGGGGTGGAAGTAGGGGTTAGGGTGGGCAAAGTTAGAGGGGGAGGGAGAAGGAAGAAGGGAAGAACTGGGGAGAGTTTGGGAGAGGGGGAGGGTGGAGATGGAGGAAGGGTGGATATTGGAGAAGGGAATCAGATATCTACATTAAGGGAGTCATTTTAAATCTGGCAAGAGACTTGTCTCTAGAGGGGATCCCAGGTGTCCACAGGGATGTCCCCAGCAGAGGAGAGGGTCCCCGATCTAGCCTTGTTCCTTAGTCACATTTATAAATATCTTGATCATCATCATAGAAATTTCACCTAATGGATGGAGATAGATTCAGAGACTCACATTCACATCAGAACAAAGGACTGAGCTCCCAAGGTGCATTCGAAGAGCAGAACGGGGGAGAAGATGATCAAGGCAGTCAGGACTGAGAGGGACTGGCCCATCAACTGAGACAGTGTGCCTGATCTATTGGGAGCTCATCCATTCCAGTTGGACCAGGACTGAATGAGCATATGACCAAACCTGAATCTCTGAATGTGGCTGCCAATGAGGGCTGATGAGAAACCAATGATAATGGCATGGGAAGCTATCTCTTCTGCATGTATTGGCTTTTTGGGAACCTAGTCTATATGGATGCACACTGTCTTAGGCCGGGATGGAGTGGGGAGGGCCTTGGGCTTCCCACAGGGCAGGGTACCCTGCTCCCTCTTAAGGAAGCAGGGGGAGGGAGGAGGAGTAATGGGGGAGTAGGAGGGCCTGGGACAAGGGAAATAAATGTATTTTGCTTTTAAAAATAAAAAAAATGTTAAAAAATAGACATAAAATTTTAAAAATGCAATGAAATTCACAGGTAATTGGTTGCAACTATTGTGAGTGAGGGAATTCAGATACAGAAAGAAGAATAAATAGGTATTATTCACTTACACGCTGATAAATCACTGATAACCAAGCTACAATGTGTAAAGTGGCCGTGTTTAAGGATTAAGTAAGGGACTGTGTACACATATGTGTAGTGGAGCAGATAGACCTTATTCTAAAATGAAAATAGAACACATAGGTAGATGGGATTGCAAAATGGGAGGGTAGAGTGTACATGGAGAGGCGGGACAATAAGAAGAGGCATTAACTCATAACTATTTAATTCATCATTAAATTTAAGCAATATTTGAGGGGTTGTATGGAAACTTAATATAGTTTAAGGTTCTGAAAATACATACATATCTGACAGCTATCTAAATTAAATCACTAAATGATGGGGGAGACAGAGCCCAATAGCCTTCACTTGTCACCAAATGCTTCTGCTAGTACTGGGTTTGGGTCACATCTAATTGAGTTGTTAGCCCAAGGTGTCCCATAGGAACACCCAGACAATGCTAGCTGTTGCCAAGACTGTAGATGCAGGGATGGTTCAACATGCTTTTATTTGTCAATGTAATCCACCATATGAACAAACTGAAAAATAAAAACCACATGATCATCTCATTAAATGCCGAAAAAGCATTAAATGCCGAAAAACCAACAAAATACAACATCCCTTCATGATAAAGGTCTTGGAGAGAGCAGGGATACAAGGAACATACCTAAACATAATAAAGGCAATATAGAGCAAGCCAACAGCCAACATCAAAATAAATAAAGAGAAACTCACAGCGATCCCACTGAAGTCAGGAAAAAGACAAGTTGTCACTCTCTCTACATCTATTCAATAGAGTACTTGAGGTTCTAGTTAGAGCAATAAGACAACAAAAGGAGATCAAGGGGATATAAATTGAAGAAGTCAAATTCTCAGTAGAATGCTATTTGCTTTCTAATAAAAGACAGAAATGTAGTGAATCCAGATGAGAGGACAGGTAGGGAGAAACTCGAAGGAGTAGAGAGAAGGGAAGCATTAATAGGAATATATTCTGGAAAAAATATCTGTTTTCAATTAAAGGAGAAAAACAAAACTTAGGAGGTTGGCAGGGTTTCTTTTTTTATAAAGTATTTATTTATTCTATATGTCTTTTCCATCATGTATCTTGACCTCATTCAATTCCACATCTCTTTGCGTCTACCCCTGCACATTTCACAAATGAAACAAAATTTAAGTGAAAAACAGAAAAAAAATAATAAAATAAGGGAAACACTTAAAAATCCCATCATGAAAGCTACAGTGTGACACAGTGAATCACACCATGACCCCCTTTGCTTGCAAGTGTTAATTGAGAAGAGCGGTTGGTCTGGTTTTAGACCTACTCGGGCTCCTCTTGGATATCCTGTTGTGGTTCCATGTTGTGGAGATACTGCAGCTTTGGGTCTCCAGGTCAGGTACCTCAGGTGTTCCATCAGATCATAGATGGGGTAGATGATGGGGTAGGCCCAGTTATAATCTTGGTTCTGAGCTGGGGCAGTTTTAGGATTGGACTGATAGATGTGAAATAGGGAGAGCTCTTCCATGTTTACAATTTTGGGCCTGTCTCACCCACACCTGCACTAACCAGATTGGCTCTGTCACTCTTATAACCACGGGGCCAGTTGTCCCTTCTGCCCTAGATGGTTATGGGTAGGATTGTGGGGGAGGGCAATTCTCCTTCACCCATGCTGCCACAAGATAGGTGGGAAATGGAAACTCTCCCAGCTCTCCCAGGCTCAAAAATTCAGAGTTATCACACCCACTCCCACGCTACTAGTTGACTCTATTATGCTGCCCTCGTCAGGTATAGGGCTAGTTTTCCTAAATGTTGCAGTAGGTTGGGATCTGGGATAATTCTTCCACTCTTATGACCACAGGGCCTGCTCTCCCACCTGCCTCAGACATTGATAGGCAGGCAGGAGGGTATCCTTCCCCGTCCATGCTACCACAAGACAGATGTGAAGTTGGGGGGCCTCTCCCATACTCACAACTTTGGGGCTAGACACGCACACCCGCGCTACTATCATCGGCTCTATTGTGCAGCCCTGGAGAGGAGTGGGGCCTGCTCTTTCAAGTATTGAAGCTAATAGAGGATGGAAGAGCTCTCCTGCTCATATAATCACAGGACCAGGTCTTCCACTTGACCCAAGTGTTGCTGAGTGCCTGCATCAAGTACAGCTGGTCCCAGCTCACACAGTGACCAGACAGAATGGGGCCATCTCTTCCATGCTTGCTACTTTGGGGATGGATCACCTACACCTCCACTAACAGGGTGAGGTCTATTGTGCTGCCCTGGTGTGGTGCAGGATCTGCTTTCATGAGCCTTGAAGCTGATGGGGGTCAGTGATGGGTTTCCCACACTCATGACCACAGGGCCAGCTCTAAATCCTGCAGGGTTTCTTAAGTCAGCCAAGCAATAGTCTGAACATATTTAAACCAAAATTTAAAGGAAGGAATATGGAAAATACAAATGTATAGGCACCATCTCTATCAACACAATAGATTCAGATATTGTTAATATTAAAAAACAAAAATGAAACCTTCACTCACTGATCTCATTAGTTCATCAATATCTCTCTGATACTTCCAACCTACCCAAACCCAAACACGACAAAGTCATATACACTACATAGGCACTCCTGCCCACTCTTCTATGTCCACTGAGACTCTACTCAGATTCTAGCTGCTTTTCAGCTTCCTGTGGGTCTCAGAGAGAGAGTATTTTGTAGAATTAAATACTGCACATCTAAAACCTAATGTGATTGTCTATGTAATATACCACAAAGATATAATGTTAGTTAGCACAGGCATTTTACATAAAAACTTTTTTTCTTAGTCTCAATGGTGCCAACTTATAAACTATAATATTGTTATGTATATTTGCAGCACTTTTTTTTATATTCCCAGACCCTGCATTGGGAGAGAAGTTTAGAAGCCACCTGAATGGCAGGCAATGATTAAAAGGGATTAAAGAACAATTAAAGTGTATTTTACATGTCTAAACAGCAAATTTACAGATGGAAAAAGTCACTAGACACATTAAAAGTTTTAGGATGTTATCCATTTAAAATTTATATTTGCAAGTGTGCATGCCCTGAGTTTTCATAACAAGCAAATATCTGTTGGAAACTTAAAAGATATAATAACGTTTTAAGGAATAACTAGTAAGTGAGTTAACCTACCAGAAAAGTAACTGAGAATTTAAAAAAATTCAGAAAAGTATTTTTGATTTTGAGATTTTTCATTTAAGGTGAAATCTTACATTAATGGGGCCATAAACACAACAACTAATGGCTGTGATATATTGTATCTAATGGATACCAATGAGAGAGATGTAAATCCTTAGCAACAGTAAACTCTGTCCTCATCATAATTCAACTTTCCCTTTTAAAGGTCTTTTATAACATCCCTCTTCAGGGATGGATGATCCATGTAAACCCTATTCCTTTTATCTCAGAGCACTTAGCACCAACATGCTCACTGAAGTCCACTGCCAAACTTTTCACTTCCCTTATTGCCTGCTCACATGTAAAGGCTTCCTAGGAGACAACTGGGAGTGAAGACTTCAAAGCCATAAGGTCTAGGTTATAATACACTTGAGCTGACTGAGTTTTCTCTGCTTCTATTATGAAGTTATTTTGATAACCAGCTTGATCCCTCAAGTTACCTGGTGGATTGCTGTGGTCTGTAAGACTTAGCTAATTTTCAATGTCTGAGCAATGCCATGGGCATCCGATCATTGTGTTTAAACTGTTCTCTTTAAGCACATTCTAAGTACTTGAGAAACCTATGCTATGTATCTAGAGTTGCTATTAATATTGGTTTGAAGACAACACCCATTTAGGAACCAAACTTCACAGTCAGGTACAATTAACAGGGAAGGTTTACAGAGGATGGTGCACTCCTGCAGAGACTTCCACAGCTTCCCTTAGTCAATGAGGCTATTTTAAAAACTTAAAGATATATAATCAGTTCAGTCCTGTAAATCTGTGCACTGCTCTTTCTCTCTGCAAAGACTTTAGAAGTTAATTGTACCAGGGGTAACTATGGCAACGTTACAGAAGACCCAAAACTGTCAAACTCTGCTGATAAATATTAACCAGAAACACAAGAAAATACCTGGCATAGGAGGTTCTTCTATCTATGTGTTACCTTCATTGGTTGAATAAAGAAACTGCCTTGGCCTTTTGATAGGGCAGACTTAGGTAGGCAGAGTAGACAGAAGTGAATGCTGGGAAGAAGGGAGAGAGAGAGCTGCCATGGAACTGCCAGTTCAGACATGCTGAATCTTTCCCAGTAAGCCATGACCTCGTGGTCTTATACAGATTGTTAGAAATGGGTTAAATCAAGATGTGAGATTTAGCCAATAAGAGGCTAGATATAATGGGCCAGGCAATGATTTAATTAATACAATTTCTGTGTGATTATTTTGGGTGTAAGCTAGCAGGGCAACCAGGACCAAAAGCAGGCACTCTCCTTCCTCCTTCAGCAAATACCTAGCAAATTAATCCACTGTCTACCAATCCTCCATCTGCATTATATGTTTTCTGATGTTTATGCTTTGCTCAGAGTCCCTTGTGTGTTCTTTTCCTGAGCTATGTTTTGTCTGTAGCTATGAAGGTAACTGAAACTGTGCTAAGTACACACAAAGAACACCTCACAGATCACAGTTCCAATAATTTCCATTTGCAGCTGTTGAATTTGTTGAGCCTGCATCACATTGTTTCCTTCGCTAGTCTTGATCTCCTATGATTAATTTATCTCATGGCCTCAGCTTCTCTGGCATATCTCAGAATAAAGTTTCACACTGCTATGCCTGACAATTAATTAAATTTGATATAAAAGGCTGGAAAGTGCATGATATAATTCTGATAGGGTTTTATTTATTATAATAACTCCCTTCCTGAATGGAATGCAATTACCTACTTCTAACTTTGCCTTTAAGTAGGGGAAGAAGAGAAAAACTCTTGATATTAGCCATATAAGAACTAGGCTCCACCCTTCTGACCTTAGTTAACCCTGATCAGTTCCCAAAAACCTTCTTACTGATGCAATTTTTCTGAAGTCAGAAATTCGTGAATTTGAGGAAGACACCCTTAAGTCAATGCAACTCATTTCTCTCTCTTTATGAGAAAAACCTTAAAAGTCAAAAAATATTTCTAAAGTTTATCTTGGAATTAAGCTTTGTGTGTATATGTAGCCTATATCCACGGGTCATGGCAATTATGGATTGAAAATTTCTGAAGTAAGAAAATCTAAACATTAGCAGATTCTTCTTCTTGTCCTTATGCCCTAAACAATAAAATATTTGCAAGAGGTTTCATTGTGTCTGGTATCAACAGCAACAGAAATTAATGAAAGACTACAGGATGATGTGTATAAAACATACAAAATCTATACCACAAGCAACTTGGGATTGTGGTATTTGTAGGAGTTCTTGAAACTAAAACCCCAAACACATGGAGAGTCAATCATGTATTATATTGTTTATATTACATAATTCATAAGAAAATCAGCTTTGTAAAACTTATTTTAGTTCATAAAAAATGACACCTTCAGTTGAAAATTGACAAAGATTTTTCTCTAGGGCTTGGTACGGTGAGGAATGTGGATTTCAAACTAAGTTTCCCTGGTGGTTTCTGGGCAGCTCACAATTGTTGCTTTCACAAATAGGTAAAAAAAAATTATTTAAATGGAGAAAGCTTCATTTTTTTTTTCTGCTCCTTCTCTTTCGGTCGATCCGAGCCCAAGCTGTTAAATAGTGCTGACCACATTCGAGTACATTTGAATTTACCATCTATAGAAAGCTCTCCTAGAATGTTACAAGGAGAGGGCCCTTTGTTTGTCCCGGCCACTCAGCTAGCTTGCACCAGAAATAACTACACAGAAACTGCATTCATTAAAACAATGCTTGGCCCATTAGCTCTAGTTTCTTATTGGATAACTCTTACATCTTAATTTAAGCCATTTCTATTAATCTGTGTATTGCCACATGTCTGTGGCTTACTGGCAAGATTCTAACCAGAGTCCATCTCAGGCAGAAGATCCATGGCATCACCCACTCTGCCTTTCTTCCCAGCTTTCAGTTCTGTCTTCACCACCTATCTAAGTTCTGCCCTATCAGGCCCAAAGCAGTTTCTTTATTCATTAACCAATGAAAGCAACACATGAACAGAAGAACCTCCTACACCACAGGAACACCAAGTATACCCTACCAATTTCCCAACTGTTTCTCAACACAATCAAATGATCTTTGTGTTTTGCCCTTCCCAGTTTCATGCTCCTATAGAAGCAAATGTTTCACTAGCATCATATATATCCATAACTTCCTTATCACTCTAGGGTTTATGAATAAGCCTCTCTGTCAGGTGGACAGAACTGTATCAACATATTTTTCTGAGGTTTTTAGTGGTTTCAAATTCCTACTGTGCACAAGGTAACCAGTTAGGAAAAAACAATGCCTTGGATGAAGACAATGCTGTGGAGTTTTGCAAGGCCTGCAGGATCATTCTGTGAACACAGATGGAAAACCAAAGGGAACCTCTGTAGTGCTGGAATTACTGGCTTTCAATTATACAAACCTTCTCATTTCACAAGCTTACAGTGGCTCAGAAATGTCACCCCATCAATCCTCATGGCTGCTTATGGGGACACTGATGGCTATTAAAATGGTAAGTGGGTCTGGTTTTAGCAAATGGATATCTATGTTAACTTAGGGGCAAATAAAAACAATCTCAACAGAGAAACAGAATTGTATTACTTTCCAAAGTGGAAAATTTGACTAGAAGATTTGACTCTGACATGCTTTCTGCCTGGTGTAAGGAGGTAATTAAATCAGGCTGGAGAAAGGCCAGGAAGGGATAACAGGTAGTTAATCTAATGGTTCCTCCAGGGAGCTCAATATGTCTGGAACAGAAACCCTAGCAAACTTTCACTGGTAATTCTCTTTTCCCCCTCTGTGTGCTTTCTGCCAGCAGATATAAATATGTCTAAATCTGTACAGAGCAAACAGAAGTATGTAGGAACTGTGTCTCCATACTCCAGTCTCAATACAGCTGTTATATAAACCTCTCTGTAATAATGCAAGGGATTCAGATTTGGGGTGAGTCTACAGTGGGTTAGTGGGTATTTAACTGGGGTTCAGGGGCCCACAGACACACTGAGCCTTTGGAGTCCATTTTGTATGGATTTATGTGGGTGCTCTTTCCTTTTGAGTAGACTTCTCAAAAATGGTATCATGTCCTGCTTGGCTTAAGATTCAGTTAATGAGGTAGTACCCATACCTGATACTGTTTGGGTGGCCAAGAACCAGAGACTAAGAAATCTTGGTCTAAGCAAAAGTTAATATAAGCATAAAATGATAAGACGAGAACCTTTGAAAGGTGAGCTCTGGACAGAAGAAGCTGGGGTGAGCTTTGAGTTTTATGGCCTGCCCCCACTTCCTGTTATCACCCTTTACTTCCTGTATATGGATAAAATTTGATTACTTTGCTTTCTGACCATCAGCCAGACTCACATTCCTGCCACCATTCCTTCCCTGCCATGACAACTGTATACCTTCTGGAACTGTAAACTAAATAAACCCTCTTGTACTCTCTTGTTATTTAAGGCTTGAGAATTGAAAAACATTACAGAGATAGATGCCCTTGTTCCTAAGCATTAAAGCACGTGGGTAACTCAGCCGTATACAAGTTCATCTGATGCGGTCTGAGTTCATCTCTACATTTTTATTTGCATGCCATCTTCTCTGAACCCTAATATCATATTTAAATGCATGAATCATGATACGTGTCAGCTCAAACTCCATTCCTTTGTGGTTTGTGTCCAGCATGTGTGACGTCTTCAGCGATAGGGTCTTACTGTGAAGTTCTAGGAGGTAACAAAGAGCTGCAGCAATAGGTTGTGCTTTTTGAGTCTCTTTGACACCCTTAGTTAACAACCCGAAGGGAAGGTCCTAGTGCTTTTCTCTAGTATCTAGGCAGAAGTACTCTGTGTGAGGAGGTAAATACTACCTATCTGGAGGGGAAAGCAGCAGTGTGCAGCCCAGCTAATTGTCCCATGCTTTCCTTTGTCCTCAAGTGAAACTTGAACCTGATACCAGCATTACTGTGTGGTTTAGGAGGATAATTACTTCATTAACATGATTAAGACTCCATTAGCATACAGTATGCTGGGGTTCACACTTCCTCCTTTGCTGAGAACTATTGGCACTGCCCTTGGGATCAATAAATTCAGTTCCTCAAACCAAAGGTGTCTCATGGAAGCAAGCATCCTGATAGTATCAGAAATAATCTCTGTCTTTTAACTCAACAAATACAGAGCTAAAAAATGGCCTAAAGATATTGTGGTTCAAACATTCTGACCATGAGTCTTAAATAGAATTCCATCTCCTCCCATGGGTATACTTGCCATTAGACTCTGAACGGACACAGTGTGTATGGGAATAAAACTGTCTTCAACAAAAGGAAAGACAGGGAAGGAATTCTAGACCATGGGGAGCATTATGGTGCCAATTGAAAATAAAGGTGACTGCAGCTAATTCCTTGGACCCCTATAGCAGGCAGTGAGATATACTTCTCAGATTATGCAGGATCTAGAAAACACTGCCCTGCCCCACATTTTTAGGGGTAGATGCTGGAGCAAGTACTCATGACAAATTAGGGGTAGAAGCAGAAGGCCTGGCAGGTGGAAGTGGGCTGTATAGTAAAAAATAAAATAAGAAACAGAGGTTTGAAGTAGCACTAAAGCCTTTAGAATCATCACCAGGGATTACCTGAGCAGGTGATCTCACTTGGAGTTATCTAGCTTCATCTGTGTGCAACTGTCACAGAAAGGATAATGAGAGAGTGATGTCACCTGAATAAGTTAAAGAAAATCAAGTGCTTAGTGGGAAAGCAGAGGAGTGTAACAGTGCAAACTTATTTCACTTTAAATTGTGCTGTTTTCCAGTCAGGGTTAACACCAAAATCTACTTTTCTGTCTAGTGTTCTTCAGTTCACTCCTTAAAAAATATGTAGCATTTATTTTTAATAATATGGAGGAGTTAAATTTTCCTAGAAGAAAACTCAAAAGGTCTGTATGGAGATGTCATCAAAAAAGGTGAAGCCAGTTCAGGCACCCACTCCTCTGCTGCCCAAGTACCTAGCTGGGACCTCCCTATGAATGCCTGGGATCCCCTCAAGAGACAAGTC